>JBBGZY010001329.1:1710000-2264397 GCA_037952925.1 Lithobates clamitans
ATCTCACACGGTATTTGAACAGCAATTTTTTTAACGCATTTAAAAAAAAAAAAAAAAAAGTTTTGTGCTTTAAAAAAACAAAACAGTAAAGTTAGCCCAATGTTTTTGCATAATATGAAAGATGAAGTTACGCCGAGTAAATAGATACCCAACATGTCACCTTTCAAAATTGCACGCGCTTCTGGAATGGCGCCAAACTTCGCTACTCAACAATCCCCATAGGCGACGCTTTAAAAATTTTTACTGGTTACATGTTTTGAGTTACAGCGGATATCTAGGGCCAAAATTATTGCTCTCGCTCTACCGATCGCACTGATACCTCACATGTGTGGTTTGAACACCGTTTTCATATGTGGGCGGGACTTACGTATGCGTTCGCTTCTGCATGCGAGCACACAGGGACAGGGGCGCTTTAAAAAAAAATTATTTTTTTTATTGTTCATTTTACTTTATTTATTTTAGTTTGATGCTTTTTTCAAAAAAAAAAAAAAATTTCGACCTCTTTTATTCCTATTACAAGGAATGTAAACATCCCTTGTAATAGGAATATGGCATGACAGGTGCTCTTTACAGTGAGATATGGGGTCAATAGGACCTCACATCTCACCTCTGGGCTGGGAAGCCTGAAAAAAAAAAAAATAAAAAAAAATAAAAAAAAATAAAAGGAGGATCCTGGCTTTGATCATAGCGGTGAGTCGGTAGAAACACCGGAGGGCGGCGGGAGGGGGGGACATCAAGCGATCAAGCAGTGGAACAGCCGCTATGATCCTGATTTTGTAGGGAATCGCCGGCTGAAAAAATTGACAGTTACTTACCGGTAACTGTTTTTCTAGGATATCTTCCAGGACGGCGCACACCTGAGAGATGAGAGGCTCCTCCCTACAGGAAACACAATCAATCGACAGCTGTTTTAAGTCCCCACCCTTCCCCTTGATCCTCAGTTTGTAGAGAAGTAACTCCAGAACCTGGTTCACAAGGGAAATCATTCCTAATAGGTACTCACCTTCTAGTGTTCTACCATTTTCCCTCCTCCAACGGGCGGGAAGTAGGCCTGCCGTCCTGGAAGATATCCTAGAAAAACAGTTACCGGTAAGTAACTGTCAATTTTCTCTTAGTCATCTTCCAGGACGGCACACCTGAGAGGATAATCAAGTACCTCAGGCCTACCTTAGGTTGGGACCACTGCAAGACCCTCTTGGCGGACCTTGGTTCTGCAGTGAGTTTTACCTCCACTCCATATGCTTGATGAAGATATTATAGCTGGATCATGCGGCTGGTCTACTCCACCGATGTCCCTGCCTTCTCTGCTTCGGATACAGGACCTAGGTGGAGTGGGCTCTTAAAGATGGAATCAGAAAACATGTTAAACTTGTAGGTTAGCAATGTTGCCTGTCTCACACATCTAACAACCATGGCCTATTGTGCCTGTAGGTGCTACTTAGAACCCTTAAAGATTAATCAAAGACCTGTGTTGTAAGACAAGGACACTCATTGATCACTAAGAGGGCCTGTCTTAACACTACCCTGTTCAGGGAATTAAAACTGCAAAAAAAGGTGGGCCCCTAACAGACAACCTTTTTTGTTCATTTTTATCTTTACATCAGCAAAGACTAAAAGGGAAGCCTACTTAAGGGTAATAGATTAACCGAGGCTTCAACCCTGGGTTTAAGGCATACCCACTCTGTGGCTTTACTTACGCCTGAGTGCCTACTTCAGGAGAATAAAGTTCATAGCAGGAGTATAACACTTATACTGCTACATCTAGTTCTGCTAGAAGGGTGAGATGAAGGCCATGCACCGAGCCGTAACCTATTCGGTCGGGTATACATCTTTATACTTCATCTTCAGGTCATAATACTCCTCTGAACAGAACTTCCCAAGTTCTTACTAAGCAGGGTGATTCTTTATCGCCTTCCTCCAGTGTCCTATAACCCTACTGGGCTTCAACTCTAGGAAATGGTTCCAGCATACCTGAATGTAAGGGGCTGAGGCTTTCTGACATGTGACGTCTGCAGCCAGAACTCCAGGCCCCTCCACGGAAAAGAGGGCTGAATTACAAAAGGTGATACATGCATTATTAGTATCACAAATTATAAAAGATCATAGATTGTGGACCCAGCACAATAGATTTAGACAGAAAGGACACAAGCATAGACAATAATGTGTATCTGAGTGTGGCTAGCTAAACCAACATATCAAATATGGGAGAGACCCAAATCTGAACTTCAATGTAGACAAACAGTCCTCACAGTCTGGTTTTCTGATGTGCAGCCAATATGTACACACGCAAACCCTCAGCCTTGGTTCACACTGGGACGACTTGTCAGGTGACCTAGTCACCTGACAAGTAGCGTCCTGTTCTGTGCAATGGAACTGTTCTAAATCGGCGCGATGCAAGTCGCTCCGACTTAGAAAAAGGTTCCTGTACGACTTTGGGGGCGACCTGCATTGACTTCTATACAGAAGTCGTTTCGCAAGTCGCCGCTGAGTCGTGTCCTGGGTCGCCTGAGGCAGTCGCGCTGTAAGTCATGCTGCCTCAGTGTGAACCGACCCTAAATGCTGCGTGTTTCTGAAGTGCAGCTAGCTAGGTCATAACTGATATATATATACATAAAGGACGGGAGTCCTGTTTACGGTGGAGTTTTACTGATGTACAGCAAAACAGGGCCATAAATATAAGACAGAAAGACCCAAACTTCTATGTTGCGTATTTCTGACGAACCACCAAATACAGTTATAAGATCAATATGGCACACAAGACAATATCTTTTCTGTTATGCAGTTCTGTATTGCAGTCACATAGAACCAACACGGAAAGGACCCAAGCAACCTGCAGCATTGTGTTTTTCTGAAGTGCAGTAAGGTAAGGGAATCTGAAACAGAAAGCACCAACAAGCTTCAATGTTGAGTATTTCTGCTGTGCAGCCACATAAAAACAGACAGCCTTCCTAGCTGCGATCTTTCTGGTGTATTGCAAAGTAAGGCAATAAACTCCATGATGTCTATTCTTGTGTGTAGCAAAACCTCAACCAGAAGGGACCGATAAAACTTAGGGCTCCCACACCTGTGTGACCCAACCTGCAACCGCAAAAACGCAAGAGAAAAGTCATACACTATGGCTTCCAATGGGAACCATTTGTGTCTGTGCAACTCCAGGTCGCAGCGCCACCAAGCAGACCCTGCTTTCTGGATCCACAGACCTCAAGATTACACAGGTCGCAGGTAACTTGCAATTTTCAGGTTGAACAAGCGAGGGGTCCCCAATGCTGTATTTCCCTGGAGGCGTGCAGCCAACAACCCCCTGCTGTGTATCCTTAAGAAGCAGCAAGGTAGAACAATGAGAAACAGAAAAGACACCCCTCACTGCTGTGCCTTTCTGATATGCAGCCGATAAGGCAGTAAATATAGAACATACAGGACACAAACAATCTTCAATCTTTGTGTATGTCTGATGTGTAGTAATATACCAATACTGAGCAGAGACGCCACCATCCTCAATGTGTCTCCCTGCTGAGGCAGCAAAAACAAATCAGAAAAGGACAAGCAACCTCAATGCTGTGTCCCTTCTGATATGCAGCCAATAAGGCAGTAAATGTAAGACATAAAAAGGACAGACAACCTTCAATCTTGTATATATCTGATGTGCAACAATATAACAATCTGAATAGAGATAGCACATCCAGATTGAAGGGATTTGGCATGCGACTCAAATCGCATGCCTAAAATCGGCAGCCTTTGCCGTTAATAGCACTGTCAGCCCGACGCCACTTTGCAGGGCTGCACCGATTACCAAAGGCAGTACCAGTACTACCCCTGGCACAGGTTCAATTTGTATTTCCCAACAATTCAGGACCATCAATCTTCACTACTGTCTTTCTAATAAGCAACCAATAAGGCAGTAATACAGGACACAAAAAACCCCAGACAGAACTCAATTTTGAGTATGTCTGATGTGCAGCAATATAACAAATATGAGCAGAGATGTCACAAGACTCAATGATGTGCATTTCCGCCACGCGTCACAAGACCAGAAAGTACAGACCACCTTCCCTGTTGTATTTTTCTGATCTGTAGCCAAATAAGGCATTACATTTAGGATATAACAGACAACAACAAAGCTTCACTGCAGTGCATTTCTGATGTACAGCAATATACCCCTTATGAGCAGAAATGTCACAAATCTCAATGTGCATTTCTGCTGTGCCACAAAACATCCCAGGAAAGACAAACCTTCACTACTGAGGTCTACTGGTGTGCAACCAAGGAGGAGTCATGGTGTATCCCTTTATGAAATAACCAAACAAAGCAATTTGATCCCTAGGCATAGCCTGGGCTGTAGATACTAACACTTCACCCCCAGTGAAGGAACAAATTCTAAAATGGTTAGACACCTTACTATAGTAGCTGTTGTCCTACCTTACCTCTGTAGACTGAGCAAACGCTGGCCAGCTCACACACAGGTGGGGCTGATCAGAAACTAAAGTCTCAATGAGCCCAGCCCTAGAGACCAGCCTCTAGAAAAGGTGATCACCAATTTAGCCTGGAGGAAAATAGCCACCTGCAGGCCTTAAACAAGCAATCATGTATCTATCTAGCTCTTGCATATGTTTGCACAGAAAATCCTTAATTAAAGGATATTGGAAGCGATTTATGGTAAATCGCCTTTAGATCTGTCACTGAGTTGACTGTAGCTCAAACCAACAAAAAGGTTTTTCTTACCTCCTGCACTTTAATATAACCACAATGTAAAGGTGGAGTGGGAGGTTAGAGCTTATGACTTCAGATTCCTAGCAGCTGGGCTAATAGGGCCATATAACCTAGTACACCTGCTGACCAGGAGAGCTTACTCCTGAATCCTTCAACCATTGCACAATCCATAAATTGTTCAGTGGTATACCAGGCCTGTAAGGAACTCTTTGTATCTACCAGGTCCTCCCCCCCCTTCGCTCTATTCATCCCTACTAATGTTCCACAACCGGACATGTAGGGAGAGGCTGGCAACTAGGGATGAGCTTCGTGTTCGAGTCGAACCCATGTTCGACTCGAACATCGGCTGTTCGGTCGTTCGCCGAATTGCGAACGATATGGGCCGTTCGCGCCAAATTCGTGTGGCGCGTCACGGCCCATAATTCACTGCGGCATCGCAGTGCATTGCTTGCTGGTGATTGGCCAAGCATGCACTATGACCCGCATGCTTGGCCAATCACAGCGCCGCCTGAACAGAGAGCCGTAATTGGCCAAAGCCAAGGAGGCTTTGGCCAATTATGGCTCAGGGGATTTAGTACACGCCCCACACTATATAAGGCCGCCTGCACGGCGGCCCTGTGTAGTGTGTGTTCCGGTTTTGAAAGAGATAGACAGAGAGACAGTGTCATTTGATTTGAGTTAGATAGATTAGGCAGAACAGTCAGTCAGTTAGCTGCACTTACAGTGTATTGTGTATATATATGCATCCCAGGTGTTGCATATATATATATATACACTGTATTCAGTTTAGCTAGATCCGTTCCTGTTATCTTCTAGACTATTTACATTTAGTGCAGTGCGTCCTGCTCACAGTGTTCAGCTAGATCCGTTCCTGTTATCTTCTAGACTATTTACATTTAGTGCAGTGCGTCCTGCTCACAGTGTTCAGCTAGATCCGTTCCTGTTAAATTCTAGACTATTTACATTTAGTGCAGTGCGTCCTGCTCACAGTGTTCAGCTAGATCCGTTCCTGTTATCTTCTAGACTATTTACATTTAGTGCAGTGCATCCTGCTCACAGTGTTCAGCTAGATCCGTTCCTGTTATCTTCTAGACTATTTACATTTAGTGCAGTGCGTCCTGCTCACAGTGTTCAGCTAGATCCGTTCCTGTTATCTTCTAGAGTATTTACATTTAGTGCATCCTGCTCAGTGTTCAGCTAGATCTGTTCCTGTTATCTTCTAGACTATTTACATTTAGTGCAGTGCGTCCTGCTCACAGTGTTCAGCTAGATCCGTTCCTGTTATCTTCCTACTGACAGGCAGGCTTGTCTTGTTACAGTATTAACAGCTACCTAAAGAAAATTACTGGTGTTCTTTTGATCCTATTAGTACTACGGTCAGGCAGCTAGACTATTTACATTTAGTAAAGTGCGTCCTGCTCACAGTGTTCAGCTAGATCATTTCCTGTTATCTTCTAGACTATTTACATTTAGTGCAGTGCGTCCTGCTCACAGTGTTCAGCTAGATCCGTTCCTGTTATCTTCCTACTGACAGACAGGCTTGTCTTGTTACAGTATTAACAGCTACCTAAAGAAAATTACTGGTGTTCTTTTGATCCTATTAGTACCACGGTCAGGCAGCTAGACTATTTACATTTAGTAAAGTGCGTCCTGCTCACAGTGTTCAGCTAGATCCGTTCCTGTTATCTTCCTACTGACAGGCAGGCTTGTCTTGTTACAGTATATAAAGCTACCTGAAGAAAATTACTGGTGTTCTTTTGATCCTATTAGTACCACGGTCAGGCAGCTAGACTATTTACAGTTAGTGCAGTGCGTCCTGCTCACAGTGTTCAGCTAGATCCGTTCCTGTTATCTTCTAGACTATTTACATTTAGTGCAGTGCATCCTGCTCACAGTGTTCAGCTAGATCCGTTCCTGTTATCTTCTAGACTATTTACATTTAGTGCAGTGCGTCCTGCTCACAGTGTTCAGCTAGATCCGTTCCTGTTATCTTCTAGAGTATTTACATTTAGTGCATCCTGCTCAGTGTTCAGCTAGATCTGTTCCTGTTATCTTCTAGACTATTTACATTTAGTGCAGTGCGTCCTGCTCACAGTGTTCAGCTAGATCCGTTCCTGTTATCTTCCTACTGACAGGCAGGCTTGTCTTGTTACAGTATTAACAGCTACCTAAAGAAAATTACTGGTGTTCTTTTGATCCTATTAGTACTACGGTCAGGCAGCTAGACTATTTACATTTAGTAAAGTGCGTCCTGCTCACAGTGTTCAGCTAGATCATTTCCTGTTATCTTCTAGACTATTTACATTTAGTGCAGTGCGTCCTGCTCACAGTGTTCAGCTAGATCCGTTCCTGTTATCTTCCTACTGACAGACAGGCTTGTCTTGTTACAGTATTAACAGCTACCTAAAGAAAATTACTGGTGTTCTTTTGATCCTATTAGTACCACGGTCAGGCAGCTAGACTATTTACATTTAGTAAAGTGCGTCCTGCTCACAGTGTTCAGCTAGATCCGTTCCTGTTATCTTCCTACTGACAGGCAGGCTTGTCTTGTTACAGTATATAAAGCTACCTGAAGAAAATTACTGGTGTTCTTTTGATCCTATTAGTACCACGGTCAGGCAGCTAGACTATTTACAGTTAGTGCAGTGCGTCCTGCTCACAGTGTTCAGCTAGATCCGTTCCTGTTATCTTCCTACTGACAGGCAGGCTTGTCTTGTTACAGTATTAACAGCTACCTAAAGAAAATTACTGGTGTTCTTTTGATCCTATTAGTACCACGGTCAGGCAGCTAGACTATTTACATTTAGTAAAGTGCGTCCTGCTCACAGTGTTCAGCTAGATCAGTTCCTGTTATCTTCCTACTGACAGGCAGGCTTGTCTTGTTACAGTATATAAAGCTACCTGAAGAAAATTACTGGTGTTCTTTTGATCCTATTAGTACCACGGTCAGGCAGCTAGACTATTTACATTTAGTAAAGTGCGTCCTGCTCACAGTGTTCAGCTAGATCCGTTCCTGTTATCTTCCTACTGACAGGCAGGCTTGTCTTGTTACAGTATATAAAGCTACCTGAAGAAAATTACTGGTGTTCTTTTGATCCTATTAGTACCACGGTCAGGCAGCTAGACTATTTACAGTTAGTGCAGTGCGTCCTGCTCACAGTGTTCAGCTAAACCTACAAATTAGTGGGGTGCGTCCACCTCACAGTGTTCAGCTAAAGCTACCTGTAGAAGGTTGGTGGTGTTCTCATACTACAGGCAGGCAGTTGATTTTGCTAGCCGCAGTATATATATATATATATATATATATATATATATATATATATATATATATATATATATATATATATATATATATCCCAGCTTAGTGCAGCTACAGGCCATTAGTATGTCTGGAAGGCCAAGAAGGAGAGGCAGACAGTCACAAGCCAATAAGAGAGGGCAAGCAGGCTCTGTGTCTAGTGCTGGTCGTGGAGACGGTGCATCCTCATCAGCACGTGGCCATGGGACACGCTTGGCCTTTTTTTCGGCAGCTGGCCGTGTTGAGCCGCAACATGCGGAAGACTTGGTCGAGTGGATGACCAAGCCGTCCTCATCCTCCTCATCCTCTCTCACCCATGCCCAGGGTGCTTTGTCTGGCAAAGCAGCGGCCTCTTCCCTCGGCTCAATGTCATCAGTGACTCCTTCCCTAGCTCCACCATGTCCTCCTGAGGAGTCCCTGGAACTGTTTGACCACAGTGTTGGGTACATGCTCCAGGAGGATGTCCAGCGTTTGGAAGGCTCTGATGATACTGAGCTCGATGAAGGCAGTAACATGAGCACGGACAGAGGGAGTGCCCAAGAAGGACAGCAATCTGGCAGTCATGCTCCCCCTGCTGCAGCATACTGCCAGGTTTGCTCCAGTGATGAGGAGGGAGGGGATGATGAGGTCACTGACTCAACGTGGGTGCCTGATAGGAGAGAGGAGGAGGAGGAGGAGGAGGAGGCGGCACATCACCAACGAGGCAGGATGCCCTCCAGGGGCCAGCCTAAGGGCAGCACATTGACTGCATCACATGTGCAGGGCGCTGCAGTCTCTGCGCGTTATTCAAAAAGTTCTTTGGTGTAGGCCTTTTTTGAGACGAGTGCATCAGATCGCACCGCTGCTATTTGCAACATATGTCTCAAGCGTATCTCACGTGGCCAAAACATCTCCCGCTTGGGTACCACATGCTTGACCAGACATATGTTGACCTGCCATGCAGTTCGTTGGCAAGCGCATCTAAAAGACCCACACCAAAGAACAAAGAGGACCTCTCCTTGCTCCTCATCAGCTGAGATTTCCAACCCCACTAGACCTTCAGTCCTCTCTGAGACCTGCACTGAGAGGAATGAAGGTGTAGAATTAGGTGTGTCACAGCCAAGTACTTGTGGGCAATCTGCTTTTGGTACACCGACGTCAGATTGTACCAGGCAAATTTCCCTGCCCCAGCTGCTGCACCGCCGAAAGAAGTTTGCTCCCAGCCATCCACATGCCCAGCGGTTGAATGCTAGCTTGGCAAAATTGCTGGCACTTCAACTGCTGCCTTTTCAGTTGGTAGACTCTGCCCCCTTCCGTGAGTTTGTGGAATGTGCGGTTCCTCAGTGGCAGGTACCCAAACGCCACTTTTTCTCACGGAAGGAGATTCCGGCTCTCTACCGGCATGTGGAAGGCAATGTCCATGCCTCGCTGGACAGGGCGGTCAGCGGTAAGGTGCATATTACCGCTGACTCATGGTCCAGCAGGCATGGACAGGGACGTTACCTAAGTTTCACGGCGCATTGGGTGACTCTGCTGGCAGCTGGGAAGGATGCAGGACAAGGTGCAGTAGTGTTGGAGGTTGTTCCGCCACCACGCCTCCAAAATGCTAATGATTGTGACACACCTCTCTCCTCCACCCCCTCCTCTTCTTCTTCCTCCATGGCCTCTTCCTCGGAACCAGCGGTGCTCCGTAGTCGTTCAAGGGGCTACGCAAGTACGCAGGCCAAAAGATGCCATGCGATGCTTGAGCTGGTGTGCTTGGGGGACAGGAGCCACACTGGGGCAGAGGTTCTGTCAGCTCTGCAGGGGGCAGGTTCAGAGGTGGTTGACGCCACGCCAACTTAAGGCAGGAATGGTGGTTTGCGACAATGGCGCCAACCTCCTCTCTGCCCTCCGACAGGGACAAATGACCCATGTGCCCTGTTTGGCTCACGTCCTTAACTTGGTGGTGCAGCGGTTCTTGGGCAGGTACCCGGGCTTACAGGATGTCCTGAGGCAGGCCAGGAAAGTCTGTGTGCATTTCCGCCGGTCATATAATGCCAGTGCTCGGCTGACGGACCTCCAAAAAGGAGTTTAACCTGCCCAAGAACCGCCTAATCTGTGACATGCCCACCAGGTGGAACTCAACGTTGGCCATGCTGCAGCGGCTGCACACGCAGCAGAGGGCCATCAATGAGTACCTGTGCGACTATGGCACCAGGACAGGGTCAGGGGAGCTTGGTTTTTTTTCCCCCACGCCAGTGGGCCATGATCAGGGATGCATGCACTGTCCTGTCACCATTTGAGGAGGCCACGAGGATGGTGAGCAGTGACAGTGCATGCATCAGTGACACTGTCCCCCTTGTCCACCTGTTGGAGCACACGCTGCGTGGAATAATAGACAGGGCACTTGAGGCAGAACAGAGGCAGGAAGAGGAGGACTTCCTTAGCTCTCAAGGCCCCCTTTATCCAGACAGTGTTCCTGCGTGCCCGCCGATCACACAGGAAGAGGACAAGGAGGAGGAGGAGGAGGAGGAGGAGGAGGAGGAGGAAGAAGATTGTGTCAGTATGGAGGTGGAGCCTGGCACTCAGCATCAGCAGCAGTCTTTAAGGGATCAGTCCCAAGAAACACATGGACTTGTACGTGGCTGGGAGGAGGTGGCTGCGGACCATGTCGTCCTTAGTGACCCAGAGGACTCCGGATCGAATGCCTCAGCAAACCTACGATGCATGGCCTCCCTGATCCTGCAAAGCCTGCGTAAGGATCCTCGTACTCGTGGTATCAAGGAGAAGGACCAATACTGGCTGGCAACCCTCCTTGATCCACGTTACAAGGGTAAGGTTGCGGACCTTATCTTGCCATCGCAGAGGGAGCAGAGGATGAAACATCTTCGGGAGGCCTTGCAGAAAGGTCTGTGCAACGCGTTCCCAGAGACTGGGAGGTTACAAACTCCTGTTTCTGGACAACGTGTTGCTGAGGCTTCGGTCAGTCAAAGAAGGAGCGGTGGAGAAGGTGGCGGTCTGACCGATGCGTTCAGACAATTTTTTGGTCCGCAGCCCAAGGTATGATCGGTTCCAGCAACCATCGCCAGCGTCTGTTTTACATGGTGCAGGAATACCTAGGGGCAAGATCAGACTTGGACACCTTTCCCACCGAAAATCCTCTGGTTTACTGGGTCTTGAGGATGGATCACTGGCCAGAGCTTGCACAGTATGCAATTGAGCTACTGGCCTGTCCTGCATCCAGCGTTCTTTCGGAACGCACATTCAGTGCTGCTGGAGGCGTGGTAACCGATCACAGGGTGCGTCTGTCCACCGACTCGGACAATCGACTGACCTTCATAAAAATGAATCAGTCTTGGATCACCACCAGCTACCAAGCACCTGATGCTGATGTAACCGAATAATTTTTTTTGAAATCTCAGATCCCTTCAAAGACTGCCTATGCTGATGCTGAGTGACTATCCCTGAGTAATTATCCTCTTCCTCCTCAATCATCACGCTGATAGCTTGTAAGAACATTTTTGGTTCTGGGCGCCACCACCAGTGCCTAAGGCACAATTTTTCAGCCCCTGTTTAACAGGGGCGTGTAATTACAATTTTTGATGTAATACTTTGCAGCAGGGCTCGTTCCTGCATTCCAACTAGAGTCTGTGAGGGGTTGCAGTGTTGTGGAACCAGCACCAGTGCCCAAGGCCCAATTTTTCTGCTCCTGTCTAACAGGGGCGTGTAATTACAATTTTTAAAGCAATACTTTGCAGCAGGGCTTGTTCCTGCCTTCCAACTAGAGTGTCTGTAAGGGGTTGCAGTGTTGTGGCACCAGTGCCTAAGGCCTAATTTTTCAGCTCCTGTTCAACAGGGGCATGTAATTACAATTCTTGATCTAATATTTCACAGCAGGGCCCTGTGAGGGCTTACAGTGTTGTGGCCACAGCAACACCTAAGGCCCAAATTTCTGCTGAGTATATAGGGCAGGACCCTACTTTCAAACATCTAACTTACAAACGACTCCTACTTGCAAACGGAAGGAGACAACAGGAAGTGAGATGAAATCTACCCCTAGGAAGGGAAATTCTCTCCTGTAAGAGTTAATATGGGAAAAAAAAATTCTCCTTTCTACTGATGCTTTCCAATCCTTGTTCCACAAAAAAAAAACAAATTTTCAAAAAACATTTTTCATTGGGACAAAAAGTGAGGTGAAATCTTCTGAAGAGGAGGAAAGACAGCAAAACCAATGTCACAGTGGTGATAACCCTTCCCTATGTTTTCCAAAAAGCTTAAAAAAGATTTTTTCGCTGGAGCTAAACACGTTAAAAATGTACCCGTTCAAAATTACAAAGAGATTCTACTTAACAACAAACCTACAGTCCCTGTCTTGTTTGCACCGCCTGTATACTGCTGTTCAGAGTATATAGGGCCTGGTGGCCCCACACCTTTCCTTATTTTAATTTGGGTGCGGGGTTCCCCTTAATATCCATACAAGACCCAAAGGGCCTGGTAATGGACTGGGGGGTACCCATGCCGTTTGTCTCACTGATTTTCATCCATATTGCCATGACCCGACATTACATTAAACCTGCAAGCAGTTTTAAATGAGATTTTTTCCTTTAAAAATGACATTTGGTGCAGGGACTGTTCTAAACACGGGAAACACGCGTCACTTTACAGGCATACTATAGACACCCCCCAGGTACGATATTTAAAGGAATATTTCACTTTTTTTTTTTTTTTACTTTAAGCATCATTAAAATCACTGCTCCCGAAAAAACGGCCGTTTTTAAAAGTTTTTTTTGCATTGATACATGTCCCCTGAGGTAGGACCCGGGTCCCCAAACCCTTTTTAGGACAATACCATGCAAATTAGCCTTTAAAATGAGCACTTTTGATTTCGAACGTTCGAGTCCTATAGACGTCAATGGGGTTCTAACGTTCGTGCGAACTTTCGGTCCGTTCGCAGGTTCTGGTGCGAACCGAACCGGGGGGTGTTCGGCTCATCCCTACTGGCAACCTACTGTTGTGATAACCACAGTGTCTCTGCTGTAAGAGGGAGCTGTGGCTGGTGGTTTTAGCAGTAGCTTCTGGGCTATTTTGTTATGCAGACCCCAGGTCCTGCATGGTACCACCAGTAAATACAGGGGGAAGGGGAAGAAATGCCTTACCTACCTCTTTCCCATTTTAGGCACTCTTGCTCCTCTGCACCACTTGTCCACCATACAGCATCTCTGATGTAAGAGAGAGCTGTAGCTGGTGTTTTTTGCAGAAGCTTCTGGGCTATTTAAATCTAGACCCCAGGGGAGATTATCTCAAATGCCCAGAAACCATCTGGCTGGGATTGGGGATTTTGCAGCTAAATTCCCAAGGTAAAGGAAAGTACTCACCGTTGTCGTCTTCCACTTTTTCCACAGCCACCGGGCTTGCTTTTCCATCCTTATGGTCCACACGCAAGGAGGATAGCCGCCAAAGTGCCCCCCCAACTGCTGTCCCCGTAGGGAGCTGCAAGGTTAGGCTGTGTCCTGCCAGTCAGTATATACACCTGGGGGGGCAATGCCATACGTTCCTCATTCCATTCTGAGGTGGTTTAGGCAGACATCCACCGTAGTGAACTGGTGCCCTCGAAAGGAGGATGTGGGCGCCTGCTCCTGCTGACTCTCAGCCTTCCCTCCTGGGTAAGAACGCGGGTCGTTCAGGCGGCGCCCTCCCCAGCAGCCCACGCGAGCTACCAGGGGCCCAGGAGTCGGGGGCCCTGGAAAGAACTGACAGCCAGCACCCCTGTCTGAATGGACGCCCTGACAGGTAAGGGGGGGAGACAGGAAAAAGGCCCCTGAAGTTCTGGGGACACCACTGTACCCAGGGGCCTTCAGCTCTCAGGGGGGCTCTTCCAGTTTCTGCTGCCCCCCCTGAGGAAAGGATAGGGGAACCCCCCAGGAGGGATAAATATATCCTGCCAGACCCAGAGGCCCATCAGGTACTAACCAGGCCCGACCCTGCTTAGCCTCCGAGATCATACTAGATCGGGCAGGCGGCGCCCTCTTTCACTTTCAGGGTGATGTGGCCGTAGGCCTTCCCCAGGCATTTGGTCCGGCTCCCAGGGGGGGACCACCAGCCCCAGGCTTCGGGTCATTTGGAAAAAAACAAACGGTTTCGCTGTGTAGGGAGAAACACAATCAAAAACAGAGGATCAAGGGGAAGGGTGGGGACTTAAAAACAGCTGTCGATTGATTGTGTTTCCTGTAGGGAGGAGCCTCTCATCTCTCAGGTGTGCCGTCCTGGAAGATGACTAAGAGAAAGCAGATATCTGAATGATGCCTGTAGCTGCACCCATCATTCAGATATCCCCGCACAAAGTCAAGAACATCGTATGACAGCCGGCGGGCGGGAAGTGGTTAAAACGCATTTTTTTTTTTAACACAAAGTTGCCCATTTGTACAATATTTCTAACACATAGCATGTACATACCAAATATGACACCCCAAAATAGATTCTCCTTCTCCTCCCGAGTACGGCGATACCACATGTGTGAGACTTCCACAGCCTGGCCACATACAGAGGCCGAGTACGGCAGGGTATGGTCGAGCATGGCAGGGTATGTCCGAGCATGGCAGGGTATGGCCGAGCATGGCTGGGTATGGCTGAGTATTGCAGGGCATGGCTGGGTATTGCAAAGTATGGCGGGGTATTGCAGAGTATGGCTGAGTATGACTGGGTATGGCTGGGTATCACAGAGTATGACTGGGTATCACAGAGTATGACTGGGTATGGCTGGGTATCACAGAGTATGACTGGGTATGGCTGGGTATCACAGAGTATGACTGGGTATGGCGGGATATTGCAGGGTATTGCACAGTGTTGCGGGGTATTGCAGAGTATTGGACAGTGTTGTGGGGGTATTGCAGAGTATTGCACATTATTCTGGGGCATTGCATAGTATTGCAGGGCATTGCAGAGTATTGCACAGCATTCTGGGGCTATGCAGAGTATTGCAGGGCATTGTAGATTAGTGCAGAGCATTGCAGAGCATTAGGGATGGCTGAGCATGGATGGATGGATGGATGGATGTCACTGGTTAGCGCTGTGGGCACTACACATCCAGCCCACAGCGCTACTGTCATCCATCCACCCCCCTCTCCGCTCACAGTGTACCGATCGGTACACAGGGGGGAGGAGAGGAACCGGCGTCATGAGATGACGCCGGTTTGTTGACGGAGCGATCACATGGTAAACGGCCGTGATCAGCGGCCATTTACCGGGATCCGTGATGCGCCGGGTCCACTGGACTCGGCGGTCACGGATGTGTTCAGGTGCGCGCCCCAGGGGGCGCGCAAGAGGGAAACTCTGGGAAGACGTCATAGTACGTGATCCCAGAGTTAAGCAACCGCCCCGCTGCCGTCATTCGGCTATGGGCCGGTTGTAAAGTGGTTAAATGATTTTAGCAAATGGCTGCAATATAACAAAAAGAGTCAAAAATTTAGGTGGCCTGTATACTTTCCGTCCCCACTGTATTAAAGATTTTTTATTTGATTTGGTTACAATGCTTTTGACGGTACCAGGAAAATTCTTTTGTCCCCTCCCTATTGCCTATGGTCTAGAATTTACCATTTCAGGATGTAGGTGCCTTTTCAATAAATCACATATTGGTAAGAGTATTAATATATTTCCACTTACACAGAAGTTGGTAGGCAGAAGGCGGAACTGCTCAACCTTTCACGTTTACAAGTCAGTGATTTGTGGCTAGGAAGCGGGGCAGTCCTAGCAACCAATTATCTGCCTGTTAACAGGAGAAGTTATGAGGTCCCGCCTTCTTTCCAAACATGCTGCGCCATCCGCCTACCAACTGCTGTGTAAGGTAGGATTGTAAAGGTTGGAGAAGGGCTATGATTGGAAGGGGGAAATGTGATGCAAGAGGGAGGGTGCTTTCAAGTAAAGGGGACTGGGGGATGTAAGGAAGGGTGGGCTGTGAAAGGAACTGGGAAACAGGAAGGGGCGGGGGGGGGGCTGTGAAGGGGACTAAGATATAAGAAAAGGAGGAGTTGTGACAGGGACTGAGATACACAATAAAAGGGGGGGGGGCTGTGAAGGGAACTGGGATACAAGTAAGGGAAGTGTTGTGAACAGGACTAGGAAGTTGTAAAGGGGGCACTGTAATGCAAAGCGGGGCTGTGATGTGAAGGGGGTGCTGTAATGTAAAACAGGGCTGTATTGTAAAGGGAGGGGTGCTGGGATGTCAAGAGGGCCACTGTGATGTAAAGAGGGGGTTCAACAATGTAAAAGGGGGCACTGTAGTGTGAAGGGGAGGCTGTGATGTAAAGGGGAGGACTGAGGACACTGATGTAAAACGGGGAAGCTGCAGTGTGCGCGGAGGACCTGTGATATGAAAGATCTGGGTCATAGCACAAATATGAGACTTAGACCCCCTGCTGGAATTTCTTTTTATCAACCGGACCTCTGTACATTTTAATTCCATACCCAATTTACTTCCTGGAATCCATTTGCCCTTGGACCAGGCATGCAGACAGGAGGGTGTGCTTAGCCGAGAACGAGAAATCCCCTCCTCCAGATGAAAGAAAATCATTTTGGCCCAGGTCAGAAATACAGAAGCAACTGAAGAAATAACAAAAAAAAAAAAAGGAGAAGATAATTCCTATTAATGTGATGATGCTAGCAGCTTATTAATTAAAAAATAAAATAGTTAATACTGATTGACAGAGTTTAGCTCTGTTTTAATTAGGCTTCTGGCTGATAATTACCTAAACTGATCAACTTTATGTCCACTACTGATGTCTCAACGATACCTGTTGTAATAGTTTATGCTACATACACTGCAATATCCTATTATACCATGCTAGAGCAATTAATCAACAGGCACATTTTAAAATGTATCACATTCATATGTTTTACTATAAAGCACTTGTTAATATAGAAGGAAACGGCGCCTGTTCACACTGAGTACCAGCACACTGAACTCATCAGTAAACCAAAAGTGTAAATGGCTTCAGCTTTCATTCCCCATCCATAGAGAGATCCCCTAAAACATTTCACCCATGTGGAGCTTTGTTGTAGAGTACTCTCACACTTATTTGGTTTACTGATGAGTTCACAGTGTGCCGGTAATGAGTGCAGACGGGCATCATTTTCCTATAGTGCAATTGGAGTTTGAAGACCTAGTGTCTTTCCTGATCAGCACGGCATCTGAGTGGTACCTTTTTTTTTAATGTTTTGGTCGCTTGTTGATATATGTTGGTAAGCTATGTGCAAGTCTGAATGGGGCGCAGGTGAACTTTAAAGTGATTTTTTTTTTTTTTTTACATCAAATATTTTATTTAGTCATAATTATTTCTTAATACAACAGAGGCAGCACAAGTATACAAATAAACTACTTCAGGGAATAACACAGGTTCTGTTAAATATACAATATTTAAACGTTGCAATAAAATACAAATATTTTGGTAGAGAAAAAAGAAAAAAATATGTCACAGGTTTTTATGTAAAAGAAAAAAAAAAAATGGAATGACAAGAGTACATAGTAAGCTGAAGTGTAAGTGGTGAAAATGAACCACCTTCATACATCAATCTTTGTGGACACTGGGAACTTAGATTTACAAAAGCCTAGTAAAAGGTAATATCCAGGTTCTTAGTGCTCAGCAGTTGCACTGTCCTGCTCATTGTCACCATTTTTTGAGTAAGCTTCGCCAGGTATTAGACACTGCACTTCCTCTGCATTTAGAGCCACTTTCTCTGGCTGAATCCATCGCTTCAAATGTTCTAGCGTGCTGGAAATGTGAGAATTGAAAAGAGAAGAAATCAATAGGCGTAGGAAGCTAAAAATAAAGTCAAGGCAGTTTGGTTAAAGTAAGGATAATGATCTGTGATTTAATATGTTAAAGCTGAACTCTGGAAATTAGACAAAAATTCTTCCTTGCAGTTAGCCCTGCATAGGTTAAATGCTTATTTTTTTATACTACTTACCCAATTCCTAGCTCCAGCAGGCTTTCTCCATCCATATGACTAATCTAATGCCGTCACCTCCCTAAGTTTCTCTCAGATGCATGCTCACCTCCTACACATGCAATGATGAGGTCCACCCTCAGCTCAGAACTTTGTGTAGATTGAGTCTTTGCGTCCCCATTTTTTAAGCGAAGTTTAAGTTCTTATATTTTTGAGAACAAAAATGGATCAAAAAGATCATTGTTAGGGTTTTATACTTTAACCCTTTCACTGCCGAGTCCGTACAGACCTACAGAAATGGCCGCAGGTGGCCAGGTCCGTACGCCGTATGGACCTCCTTTCTCCCTCTCCTATAAGCTTACATCAGAATTGTTCAGCAGACGCTGCCGAACAATTCTACAACTCTGATCAGCAGATTACAACCCGCTGATCAAATTTATTAACCCCTAATGTGACCGCCCCTCGCCCACCCATGCCGCCGCCTTCCCGTCCCCTGCCTCTCCACCCCACTGCACCCTTCCCAGAGGCGGCTCTATAGTTAGGCAAATTAGGTGGTCGCCTAAGGCCTCGCACTCACAGGGGCCTCGCGGCCGCCTAATTTGCCTGTTCTCAATCACTGAAGTTGACGCCGGCGGCTCCACCTACCCCCACTGGGACTCTGTGGCTTAGGAGCTGACGGACAAATCAGATACTGCCCGCAGCCTGAGGAATATCACGGAGAGTCCCAGTACGTGGGGCCTCATGTGTAAGTTTTGCCTAAGGCCTCACAAAGCCTAGAGCTGCCTCTGACCCTTCCATATAAAACTGCCCCCTCCACTCTCCTCCCCCCCAGCACTAATTACCCTTCCTCCACCCAATCCAACCCCCCTGCAGCCACCATCATTAGCCGGAATCCCTCTTCTTCCACTCCTGCCGGCTTCAGGTGCTGCATGGGGAGTTTGAGGGGGTCCAGATGTGTCCCCCCCCCAAATGCCCCCACACCCCCGATCCATGGCCACTCAGAGCGGCATCTCTCCTTCCTCTCCCTGCGCCTGCAGCTTCTCCATGCACAGATGTCCTATGATCTGTCAGGCTGGAGATCGCGGTGGGAGCGGTGCAGGTGGGGGTGAAGTAGGGGCTTGGGGGGCTTAGTAAACATGTGTTTACTAAAATTCCCCCCCCTGTAGAATAGAGGGCGCATGCAGCGATCACTACTGACAGCTAATATATTGTAACCACGAGTATCAGACTGTCATTTTCTGAATAAATGGAATCTCGATACCGATTTTTCATTCATTCAAGTAAAGTGATACAGAGAAAAGGGACCATCTTCAGTCCCTTTCTCTGTTTCAAAAAAGAGATATGGGGGTCTGTTTAGACCTCTGATATATCAGCAAAGACACCCCCCCCCAAAAGCTAAAAAACAAACAAAAAAACACACAAACATAATAAGACCACCCAGGTCCGCCTGCACTCACCCCTCTACGGCGACGGTCCCCCCCCCCCACACTCACCCTTCCACGGATACCTCAGCTTCTCCTCCCAGCCAACCCTATCTGTCCTGATTGGCCAGGACAAGAGACCGGAAGATAATAGCGAATATTAATTCGCTATTTTCTCAAGTGGGTGGGTTCGGGGTGCAATGCTCTGTGCTCCGCGCTCAACCTTTTTCAATCATGTGGCTTGGAAAAAAAAAAAAAAAAAAAAAAAAAAAAACACAAAACGTATGAGTCTGGCTCCCTGCAGGGGGGCGGCGCCCCAGCGCCCCTAATGGACCGGCTGCTCCTGGTAAGACCTCTTTCACATGGAGCGAACTCTGTCTGCTGATCCCCGCTGAGCAGGCAGATGACAGATCCATGTCCACTCCGCTGATGCAGAGTGGACACGGACACAACTCGCTATTCTCTATGGGACGATTGGATGAAAAACGGACCACTTGTCCAGTTTCATTGGATACCATCTGATCTGCCAGATGGATGGGGAATGGAAGCCCCATTCCTCTGTTTTTAGAGGACTGGATCAGATGCAGGCGGGTGTAAATGTACACATGTGCACTTACATCAGCCTCAGCATAGAGAACAATGGGCGGTCCGATTGGGCCCACCTGAAAAACGGACAGGCAGACCCGATCGGTCTGCTTGTGTGAAAGGGGCCTAAGGTCTTGTTCACACAGGGCATACACAGCGTACCTTTACAGGGACGCACAGGTGTTCCGTGCATCTCTGGGCAGGCAGTCCCATTAATGTCATTTTGGATGTAGCAACTGCACGAACAGAGCCGTTGCTCCCAATTTTACAACCATGTAGGTCCGCATGCATGTCCCTGAGCTTACACTATCTGCGTTCGGGGTAATGTACCCACACGGATGTCAGATTGGGAACGGTAGCTATGCCTATGCAGCCGTTGCATCCCAATTAACATAAATGGGACTGCCTGTACGCGGAAGCACGGAACACCTGTGCATCCCTGTGTGGTTAAACATGGCCCCCCTTGGGCATACACTTTAGTATGCCACATGTGAACGATGCTTTAATACTAATTTAGCAGGAATGTTGTAAGTTACGTTGTGTTTATGTGCAATATTAATGATTTTAGAGTATTTTTAGTGGAAATAGCGATATGATGAACATTTCCGCAATTATTGCGGGGTCCAAAAAAAACAGTACGCCTTTTTTTTTCTACAGGTCATGTGCTTTTAGAAAATGTCTAGTTTGAGGGGTCTTTTCAAAATCTGAAAGCTGTAAGTAAAAAATGAAAACCTCCAGATTTTTGGAGAAATTTTTGGGTACGTTTTGATTTTCACCATTTTGCAAAAAGGCGCAAATTTAACGTTTACAAATATTTGTTATTTATTAACTCCATACAGATTAAGCTTTTATTTTTAGCAGGAATTTTGTAAAATTAGCTGTGATTTTATCTGCCAATAATGGTTTTAGTGTATTTTTTGCAAATATATTGGTTTGATAAACATTTGCGCAAATGGGGGGGGGGGGGGGGGTCTAAAAAAAATCAGTAGCACCTTCTTTTTATTCTACTGATCATGTGCTTTCAGAAAATATATGGTTTGAAAAATAAAAAAGCAAAAGGAAAAGTTGCAAAAATGGTCTGGCCACCTGAGTGTACAAAATGGAGCACAGGGACTGGCAGCGAAAGGGTTAATCAAGTGCTTCCTTGTTACCTGTAAGGTCTCATGCATACAGGGCATTAAAAAAACTCGGCTGTTAGAGGTGTTTGACTTTTTTTCTGCCTCTAAATGCCCCTCTATGTAAGTCTATGTATTCATAGGCGTTTACAGGCAGAAAAAACAAAAAAAAACAAAACAATCACTTGTGCGTTCAGGTCTAATGCATTTTGGGGAAAAAAAAAAAAAAAAATAAATCTATTAGTGCTCAAGCACCTATTCACTCCAATAGCCAGCATAAATTAAATATTCTGGCCAATGGAACCAATGAACGCCCAAACTAATGACACACCTACACGTTTGCAAAATGCAGCTTAAGGCACGTGTTTTGCACTGCTTTTTCATCCCCTGAAGCAAAGGTGTCTAGTGGAGAAAAAAGAAAAGTCCTGTGTGCATAAGGCCTAATTGTTAAAGATTCTCATAAACATTGGTGTATTCACACCTACCTGCTATCAACATCACTAATTCCAACATAAGCTTCAGGTTCATATGTCTCTTGTAGAAATCGATCCCAACATTCCTTCTTTGCCTGGCCTAAAGAATGTAACATTTCTTTGGAGGTCACTTCATGGGTCTGACCTTTAATTTTCCGTAACCTACGTTCTGAAGACAGAGAAACAAGTTTACCACAGTAAGACGACTAGAAAACACCTACATGAACATACAAATAATGCGTTGAACAGTTTTTCTTGTTTCTTGTCATGTCCAGTGGTCTGGGACTTCTGGACAGAAGTGGGCCGTTTTATTTCATCAGCATTAGGCCTCCCAAATACTGTTCATACTAAGAATTGTCTCCTTAGAATCTTTGGGGAACTTCATATACCACCACACGCTAAGAGATTACTTCGTATTCTGTACTTCTATGTTAAAAAAAACATCTTGCTATCTTGGAAAGGTACACAGACTTCCATGAAATCCATGTGGTTAAAATGAATTAATGATTCTATACCGATGTATAAACTTACATTTGAACTCTGGAAAAGAAACAAGACATTACAATAAATTTGGGGCAGATGGATAGATAGTCCTCTGACCCTTGCCCCAGAGTAAAAATGTTTCCCAAAACCCTTGGTCGTGTCATGTACCTTACTGTGCCGATACCCACGATTGACTGATGCAACTCGCGATGCTAATGTGGTCTGCTTTTATATCTTTACAATTACTAGTTATACCTGTTAATGCACTGCCTTTATTATTGATCGAAAGAATGTAACACTTGTAGATGCATATCAATGAACAACCAAAGTTTTCTTTTTCCTTTTGTATGTTGGTTTGTCTTTAAATTCAATAAAAATACCTTTAAAAAAAAAAAAAGTTTTTCTCAAAGTGGAACTAAAGGCAGGAATACTCACCTATTCTTCAAGGGTCAGCATCCATGAGGCCCCTTGCCGGCATCTTCTGGTTACCAGTCCTCAGCCATTTTGATTGGATGGTGCAGTATGACATCACTCCAGCGCATGCATAGGAGTCATTCATCCCAGCACACTGTTCCAGAAATGTAAACAGAGCTGCGTATGTGCATCTCCATGTACATTCTCAGAGCATTACAAACAGGTAGGTAAGTGTATTTTACACTTAGAGCCTGCCTGCAATTTTTTATTTTTTGCATTTAGCATCTGCTTTAACCAGAGTTTATCCAGAAGTTCCAGGGGGTTCCTTAAGGTTGTATTAAACCCAAAAACATAAAACAGTAACACATGGCAGCATAACAATTCTTAAATGCTGTGGCTGCTTTAGTTTACTTTTTTTGTTCTTTATTTTCATTTTTTGATCCAGCCAGTGTGTTATTTTTTTAACTTCCTTTAGCAGACCAGGCTGCCCAGAAAAAAAAAATGGCAATTAGGTGCCTTTAGATTTGCAGTTGGGGTTGTATTAAAAATATGCGAAGGTAGCAGATGGGTGTGCTCACATGCTGTGGTCGCTCATGTCATGTTCAAGCAAATAGGGACACAGGCCAAACATCCCACAACTGCATACAATGTACATGGTTGCAGCACTTTGGTGCAACATTTACAGTCAAACAAGCAGGGAGGAGGCTTCACATTGCCTCCTCACCCCCCCTGAAAAGCAATCCAAGCACTTTTTAGAGAGGCACCGCAGTTAGGACATAAGTCTAAGTTTAGCCTTAGAGGGCTGACAACCCATTTACCACTGATAGGGTGTTTACAGGGGTGCGCTTTTAATTATTACTTTATTCAACAACAACAACAAAAGTTTGCTGTATCTGCCAAAAAATTGTTGGCTGGAGTTCAGCTTTAAGTCCATGTAAATCTGCTTACTCCAAGGCAGCCCATAGGCGAGTCCGTTTTTTTCCTTCAACCAGCGGGTTGAAAATGTTTCACACTTTTAAATGGGAGAGCATAAAAGCACATTTTTAAAGGCGCTCCCATTAAAGTCTCTGCCCCAAAGAAGCTCATTATATAAAGATGTAACAGAAAGTTGCAGTATATTTAGATTCAGTTCACATAACATTTCAGAAATCAACCAGTGTGTCTTAAAAGTAGTGATTCCTTATGTTCATGAATGGAGTCTAAGGGCTGAAAAACACATTCAATTTCAAATCAGTTGCTATGGAGAGATTTAGCACCTTGTTGGCCTCATTTACACAGAAGATTTAAGGGGAAAAGCAAAAAACTTTTCTCAAATCTTATTTGCTCTGGGTGTTACTGGCTCAAAGCACTGCAGCAAAATGCTCAGTAAGGCACCTAGCATTGCCAGCACATTAAAGGTCATCTATAATCACAGCATACATTTTCATTTTATAACCGGCATTGTAATATCAAAACAAACCATAGTTATTTTTCACAATCCAATATAAGCTCACTTGAGAAAAATCTCCTTTCATGTTGTGAGTTCTGCCTGTCTGCTGCCATCTCTTTCCACAACTTCCTGGATTCCCTGCATGCTTTGCAACTTCTCCTCTGCTGTTTACTGTCAATTTCTAAGGATCACATATCCCACGATACCTTGCTGCCTGCAAGCTGTGGATTCCTGTACCAACTCCACCTCCTAAAACTCCTCTTCAGTATTTCTGTAGTTCAGAAGGCAGGCTCTGTGAAATGTGTGACACAGCAGTGTCTACTCGTGGGGCATAGTGAATATATTTCACAGAATTGCAGGAAGTAAATGTGTGTGGGTCTTTAGAGAGTAAGTTTACAAACTTAAAGTTCATTCGGATTAATAAAAGTAGGCTAGAAATAATTTAAATCCATGTGGAAATTAACATATGATATTCTATTTTGACCATAGAGAACACTTTAAATGCCAGCAATCGCAGATTACATGTTTGGGAAAGGTCTCTTCTAAAGTAAATCTATTCTCACTACAGGTTTATTATAATAACTTGCTTGGTAGCAGACATTCTAATACAGTGGGTATAGAAAAATCACCCCCCTTTAAAAGAATCACATTTTGTTGCTTTGCAGCCTGAAATGAAGACAGACAGCTTTTGTTGTATCCAGCTGTATTTACTCAGTGCCACTTACAACATACAAATTAAAGCTATAATAGCAACATGTCATAAAAAATAAAAATAAAGAAAATTAACTCAACCTAGAATCACAGATGTGCATTGTATACAAAGGTTACCTGACAAGGTAACTCCTTACTGAAAGCTGATACATTTTGGAATAAACTCTTAAAGTGGCTGTAAAGGCACAAGGTTTTTTGTCTGAATGTATTTTATGCATTAAGATAAAAAGCCTTCTGTGAACAGCAGCCCCCCTAATACTTACCTGAGCCCCATCTTTATCCAGCGATGTCCAGGAGTGCCTCGGCCTTCCAGGACTCTCCCTTTTGATTGTCTGAGACACAGCAGCAGTGCCATTGGCTCCCGCTGCTGTCAAACTCAGCCAATCGGGAGAGAGGGGGCAGGGCCGAACCGCGGCACTGCAGCTCATCTCGGGTACCCCCATAGCAAGCTGCTTGCTGTGGGGGCACTCAAGAGGAGGGAGGGGCCAGGAGCTCCAGCCAGGGACCTGAGAAGAGGAGGATCCGGGCTGCCCTGTGCAAACCACTGCACAGAGCAGGCAAGCATAACAGGTTTGTTATTTTAAAAGAAATAAAAGCAAACAATCACTTTAACCCCATCGCGCTGACCGTACGCAAATTTGCATTCATGGCTTGAAGGGGTTAGAGCAAGCCTTTGGCTCTTTAGTGATAACAACCGATGTGGCTAAGAGCCGCATGGCTATTATCCTAAAGAAGCGGGAGGGGACGCCGTTCCCCCCTCTGTCACTCTACCTGGGCCTCCCATTCCACTGGGAGACCCAGGCCACCAGCCGACATGTAAGGCGGCTAGGCTGAGCCCCGTTCAAAGCCGGATTCGGCTCGGATTGGGTCTCCGATGTAAAAATCCCAGAAGCGGTCTTTTGGTGGTCTGAATACTTTTAAAGTGCAAAAGGAGGGATTTGGGGTCTTTAAACCACCGATCCCTCCATAAAAAAGGAGTACCTGTCACCACCAATTACTATCAAAAGGGAGGTTTACATTCCTTGCGACAGCAATAAAAGTGATCAGATTTTTTTTTTTTTTAACCACTTCAGCCCCGGAAGAATTTACCCCCTTCCTGACCAGTGCGTTTTTTGTGATTCGGCACTGCGTCGTTTTGAAAAAAAAACGCATTCTTTTTTACTTTTTGCTATAATAAATATCCCCAAAAAATATTTAAAAAAACATTTTTTTTTCCCTCAGTTTAGGCCGATACGTATTCTTCTATATATTTTTGGGAAAAAAAAAAAAAAAATAGCAATAAGCGTTTATTGATTGGTTTGCGCAAAAGTTATAGCGTTTACAAAATAGGGGATAGTTTTATGCCATTTTTATTAATAATTTTTTTTTACTAGTAATGGCGGCGATCAGCGATTTTTATTGTGACTGCGACATTATGGCAGACACATCGGACATTGACACATTTTTAGGACCATTGTCATTTATACAGCAATCAGTGCTATAAAATGCACCGATTCCTTTGTAAATGACACTGGCAGTGAAGGAGCTAACCACTAGCAGGCGGGGAGGGGTTAAGTCAGTACTTGGGAGCGTTTTCTAACTGTAGGGGGGATGGGCTAGCTGTGACACGTCACTGATCTCTGCTCCCGATGACAGGGAGCAGAGATCAGTGACACTGTCACTAGGCAGAATGGGGAGATGCTGTTTACATTACCATCTCCCCGTTCGTCCTCTCCGTGAAGCGATTGCGGGAATCCCCGCAGCGATCGAGTCCGCGGGACCCACGACCGAATCACGGAGCTCCTGGGCGGCACGCACGCAATGGAACGGCCGGAAATTCAAAGGGACGTACCTGTACGCCCATTTGCCCAGCCGTGCCATTCTACCGACGTACATCGGCGTGCGCCAGTCAGGAAGTGGTTAAAAAGGGACAATTTAAAAAATTTTTTTTTTTTTTTTACAAAGCGCCCCGTAGCAAAGAAAACGCATACATAAGTCGCGCCTGCAAATGTAAACGGTGTTCAAATCACACTGTGAGGTATAGCCGCGATCGTCAGAGTGAGAGCAATAATTCAAGCAAAAGACCTCCTCTGTAACTCTAACCTGGTAACCATTACATTTTTTTAAAGCTTAGCCCATGGAGATATTTAGGTACCGTTGTTTGACGCCATTCCACGAGTGTGCGCAATTTCAAAGCATGACATGCTGTTAGGTATGTATTTACTCGGCGTAACATCATCTTTTACATTATGCAAAAAAATTGGGCTAACTTTACTGTTTTTTTTTTTAATTCATGAAAGTGTCTTTTTCCCCAAAAAAAATGTGTTTCAAAGACCGCTGCGCAAATACTGTGCGACATAAAATATTGCTTTGGGAAGGTGTAGGTGTGGTACTTTTCCTCTTAAGGAGACCTAATTAAGGTGCTAAAAGTGCCAGCGATGGACCTGTACTCCATCTAGGTGGTTTTGAATTGAACAGGTGTACTTAATAAAGTAAGAAAAATGAGGGGAATAACTGCGCTACAGTGAAATACATAAACAATAACAATTATAGCTGCGATTCATCTATGTAACACAAACACAGTAAAATTAAATAAGAAAAAAAAGGGGGGTTGAATCGCGCTAAAACAGATTGGTGATCATACACATCATCACCAAACCAAATATTTAGAACTAAGTGAAGAGTTCCCCTTAATGTATACATAATATACAAAACACATGTCAAATGAATAATCAATCCAAAAATAAAATGTTCAAAGTAATAATAAAAAGTCCATGTATAAAAAATAAATCACCCAAGTGATATGAAAGTATCTTAAAAAAGTTCCAAAAAACAAATTCTTGCTGTGAGAAGAAAAAAGCGTGCTTGCTCCACCACCGTGAAATCAGACTGGCCGCTTACCAGAAACTCATTATCCCCCGTTACAGAGGATCAGAGAAAGCTGTTTGTTAATACTGCTTCGAACCACGACCAATGGATCAGAGACCTTATACCGAGATGGGACATCAAAGACTGCAGGGTCAGGCTAAAGATGTTCACACTGACAGGTACTCAGACATCAGCCCACAGCATTGCAGATACGGTCATAGAAGGAAAAAAAGGCTCCATATAGTGTAAAATCATTGACTTTATTGGATAAGTAAAAAGTTAAACTCACATGTTAGTAGACAATAGTAGGCATGTAGTGTAGTCTGGAGCGCCGGCCGGAAGCTCACAGACAGCCCGTCCTATTGGAAACAGCAGCAATGGGAGGTGACGAGAACACGTCGCTCTGCCCTACGCAGCGTTTCGTGATAGAGTCACATCATCCAGGGGCACGGGCGGCGCGTCTCGTCACCTCCCCTTATAGTACTAAGAGCCTGACCATGCCTCGCTTTGAGTTCCACTCCATCGGCACACTTGCACAAAAAATTTAAAAATCCCAAGCGCTGATTGGTGCCTCACGAAACCAAGCCTCACTGTGAATGCCGAATCATCAGCGAGCCTACCCAGGTCGGATAATCCCAAACACTGAATGGTGTCAGGTGCGCAAGTGTGTGCACAATCACTGGAGAAAGAATTAATCATGAATTGCAATAAACCATTGACTGAAAGGGGGTATGAGGTCAGGTATCTGGGAACCATAGAACTCATATGGAGATAGGTACCCCAAAAAAAGCAATAAAATGTCAGCAAATTACTAAAATTGTCAAGTCAACCAGTGCGATCCGTGTCACAGACCAGACATGAATTGACTTGAGCATAAGGGGACATTCTAAAGATAAAATAAACAAAGGCCACCCGGTGGCCATGTTAAAAATTACAAAAAGATATATAAATGAAAATAGAAAATGGAAATAAACTATAGGTAATAGAGCTGTGTATCCTTACGAACACACAGAAGTCATACCTATATTATATAAATAAAATAAAGGCAAAGAAGCCTCAAAATAATCCTAAACAAACAAATAGGTCCCATCTAGCAGCATGGTCCGTGTCACAGACAGGAACCGGCTTATAAAAGACATAAGGAGACATGTCAATGAAAAGCACGGTGGCCACCTAGTGACCGTATTCAAAATGGCACAGCACTATAGAGCCATGTCAGAAAACTAATCCCAATGGATATATTGAATCAAATGGAACCAATAAACCTAATCGTGACTGTAATAAGACCATAGCCCCACAAATTCGTCTTGAGGAAAATTGATAGAAAACATTCCAAGAATAGATCCCAAAAGACAAATAAACAAATAAACAATATTTAATAATAATATTGATATTTTTAAATGAATCCTTATTATTAGTTTTTTATTAAGGAAAAATCGGATAGGCTATAGAAAGATAATAAAGGACGGTGTGTTTACCCCGCCACCTCATTAATGGGGCTATGTAGGTGGTCTAGATGGATGGGAAGTAAAAGCATAAGCCTTCAAAAAATTCACCAAGGGCACAGTTTGAACATCGAAATACAATACCATCTCTCAAACGCAGCTCATCCAAGTACCTAGAAAATAGGCTGCATACTTCATGTATATTGGTTAATGGCAAAAAGTTGTATCCCTCCTTAGGAATTATTAATAAAGGCATTTACGTTCACGTCAACATTGTACCACACGGCATGAATTTATCTTTAGAATGTCCCCTTATGCTCAAGTCAATTCATGTCTGGTCTGACACGGATCGCACTGGTTGACTTGACAATTTTAGTAATTTGTTGACATTTTATTGCTTTTTTTGGGGTACCTATCTCCATACGAGTTCTATGCTTCCCAGATACCTGACCTCATACCGCCTTCCAGCCAGCGGTTTATTGCAATTCATGATTAATTCTTTCTCCAGTGATTGTGCACACACTTGCGCACCTGACACCACTCAGTGTTTGGGATTATCCGACCTGGGTAGGCTCGCTGATAATTCGGCATTCACAGTGAGGCTTGGTTTAGTGAGGCACCAATCAGTGCTTGGGATTTTTCAATTTTTTGTGCAAGTGTGCCGATAGAGTGGAACTCAAAGCGAGGATTGGTCAGGCTCTTAGTACTATAAGGGGAGGTGACGAGACGCGCCGCCCGTGCCCCTGGAGGATGTGAATATCACGAAACACTGCGTAGGGTAGAGCGACGTGTTCTCGTCACCTCCCATTGCTGCTGTTGTTTCCAGTAGGGCGGGCTGTCTGATCTTCCGGCCGGCGCTCCAGAGTACACTACATGCCTACTATTGTCTACTAACATGTGAGTTTAACTTTTTACTTATCCAATAAAGTCAATGATTTTACACTATATGGAGCCTTTTTTTCCTTCTATGACCGTATCTGCAATGCTGTGGGCTGATGTCTGAGTACCTGTCAGTGTGAACATCTTTAGTCTGACCCTGCAGTCTTTGATGTCCCATCTCGGTATAAGGTCTCTGATCCATTGGTCGTGGTTCGAAGCAGTATTAACAAACAGCTTTCTCTGATCCTCTGTAACGGGAGATCATGAGTTTCTGGTAAGCGGCCAGTCCGATTTCACGGTGGTGGAGCAAGCACGCTTTTTTCTTCTCACAGCAAGAATTTATGTTTTTTGGAACTTTTTTAAGATACTTTCATATCACTTGGGTGATTTATTTTTTATACATGGACTTTTTATTATCACTTTGAACATTTTATTTTTGGATTGATTATTCATTTGACATGTGTTTTGTATATTATGTATACACTAAAGGGGAACTCTTCACTTAGTTCTAAATATTTGGTGATGATGTGTATGATGACCAATCTGTTTTAGCGCGATTCAACCCCCCCCCCCTATTTTTCCCGTACTTAATACACACACACACACACACACACATACACACACCGTATTTTTCGCTCCATAAGATGCACTCGCCTGTAAGACGCACCTAGGTTTTAGAGGAGGAAAACAATTAAAAGATAGGATTTTTATAACAGCTTACCTGTAAAATCCTTTTCATTTGAAGTACATCATGGGGTGCTGGACACTGGCACACCCTAAACAGGAAGTTGCCTCCCTATATAACCCCTCCCACTACTGGGAGTATCTCAGTTTTGTAGCAAAGCAATACACGTGTATACTAGAAAGAGGGGCGGGACCTCTGTGTCCCGTGATGTACTTCAAAAGAAAAGAATTTTACAGGTAAGCTGTTATAAAAATCCTAAATTTTCTTTAATCGTACATCACGGGACACAGAGCCATAGTAATTACTATGTGGGATGTCCCAGAACAATGCCAACTGAGGGGAGGGAGACACAACCAAGTAGGGCACCATGAGATCAGAGGATTTATACTGCTGCCTGCAGTACACTGCGCCCAAAGGCGACATACTCATGTCTTTTTACATCCACCAAAAAGGATCTGGTAAATGTATGGATTGAAGACCAAGTTGTAGCCTTGCAGAATTGAGCCATGGAGGCTTGATGATGCACTGCCCACGAAGCACTAACAGCCCTAGAGAAGTGCGCTTTGATTTGAGAGGGTAGAACTACCTCTTTAAACCATAAGCTTGAACGATTAAGTGTCGAATCCATTTAGAAATAGTAGATTTCGATGCTGCCTGTCCTCTTTTAGGACCTTTAGGCAACATGAACAAAACATCCGGTTTCCGAATCTGAGCAGTCGCTTTTAAGTAGCCTTTGACTGCTCTCACCACATCAAGAGAATGTAGTGATTTTTCTTTCATAGAATAGGGTTCTGGAAAAATGAAGGTAGAACAATATCCTAGTTTAGATAAAAACCTGATATTACCTTTGGTAAAAAGTTAGGATGAGGAAGCAATACTAAACATGGCTCTTTAAAAGAAAGCTGTGTTACCCCCTGAATAAAGTTACGAACCAAAGAATGCGAAGCAAGTGGTAGTTGAAATAATACTGATAAGGCCGACCTGTCCTTAGAAAGCACTCAAGGCCAGCCTTATTTCTCACCCCATCTGCGGAAAGTCAAGGATTCTACCTTTGACCTATTTCCTGGGGTGCAACTCCTGGTTTCACACCAAGAGACATATGTTTCCCAGACTCCATAATATATAATTATGGAGGCCGTCTCCCTTGCATTAACCAAGGTAGAAATTACTGAACCTGACAGCCCACGTTTCTTCAGAGTGTGGGTCTCAATAGCCAGACCGTTAAATTTAGCATTTGTAAAGTAGGATGGAACACCGGACCGTGCGAGAGAAAGTCTGGCCGTGATGGTAGGGTCCATGGGTCCCCTACTGTCATCTTTACGATTTTTGCATACCAGGATTTCCTGGGTCCCGCTGGGGGCCACAAGAATCGACGACTTCCCTTCCTGCTTGATCCTGTGAAGAAGTCGTGGACGCAGGCAGAATAGGAGGGAATGCATAAATCAGTGAGAACCGATTCCACGGGAATAGCAAGGCATCTATTCCGCATGCTAGCGGATCCTTTGTTCTTGACACAAAGTTGTCGATTTCTTTGTTGAACCTGGACGCAAACAGATCTATGTCTGGGATCCCCCATTTTTGACATATTGACAAGAAGATATCGGGGTAAAGGAACCATTCTCCCGGGAACAACTGCTGGCGACTCAAGTAGTCCACCTGCCAATTTTCTATTCCTAGAATGAAGACTGCCGATAGGCAAAGTACATTGGTTTCTGCCCAAGATAGGATATGATTCACCTTTCTCTGGGCCACACAACTTCTTGTGCCCCTTTGGTGATTAATATAGGCCATTGCTGTGGCATTGTCGTATTAAATCCTGGCAGGACAATACCGTAAAATGAACGTTCAGGCCCTCAGGACCAAGAGCTCTGCCTGGATTTCTAAAATGTTAATGGGCAAGGCCATTTCTGATCTGGGACACTTCTCTTGGACAGTTGCCTCTTCCAGGACTGTTCCCCAACCTAAACAAAAAAAAGTTGGCATATGTTGTTACCACTTCCCAGGTAACTGAAGGAAGGATTTTCCCCTTAGTAGATTTTTGGATATTATTACCGTATATACTCGAGTATCAGTCGTTCCGAGTATAAGTCGAGGCCCTAATTTACCACAAAGAAAATGGGAAAAACTTATTGACCCGAGTATAAGACGAGGGTGAGAAATGCACAGCTACTGTAAGTGGAAAAGAGGGTCAACGATGCCCATTTGCAGCATCACTGTGCCCATTGGCATGCCTCACTGTTTGCAGCCATAGGTCCCCTGAACTTCAAACTTGGTAGTTAAGGGATCCTAGATGCTCCCTAGATGCAGCCAAAATTTGGGGTCTCTCAACCCAAAGGGTCTCGAAATGACATTGCTGCAGATGGACACAATTGACCGAATTTGGGGCCCCGTATCTCGGGGCCACTTAGTGCTAAGAACCCCAAATTTGGTATGCAAACCCAGTGGAACTAGCACCATAAAATTTCCAAAGCTGGGGTTTCTAGCACCAAGTGGCCCTGAGATACAGGGCCCTAAAATCAGTTCAGAAAATGTCAAACACTTTTTTGCAGCAGAGAATGACATTTTCCGAACCGGTTTTGGGGCCCCATATCTCAGGGCCACTTAGTGCTAGGAACCCCAGCTTTGGATATGTTATGGTACCAGTTCCACTGGGTTAGCACGCCAAATTTGGGGTTCCTAGCACCAAGTGGCCCTGAGATATGGGGCCCCAAATTTGGTTCAGAAAATGTCAAGCACTTTTCTGCAGCAGAGAATGACATTTTCCGAACCGATTTTGGGGCCCCGTATCTCGGGGTCACTTAGTGCTAGGAACTCCAGCTTTGGATATGTTATGGTACCAGTTCCACTGGGTTTGCACACCAAATTTGGGGTTCCTAGCATGGGCAACCGGTTCGGAAAATGAATTTTTTTGCTGCAGAAAAGTGCTTGACTCGAGTATAAGTCGAGGGGGGCACTTTCAGCACAAAAAATGTGCTGAAAAATTCGACTTATACTCGAGTATATACGGTATTATAAGTATTAAATAGGATTTATATAGCGCCAACAGTTTATGCAGAGCTTTACAACATGAAGGCAGACAGTACACTTACAATACAAATCAATACAGGAGGAATCAGAGAGCTATTAACCATAAACTGAGGCTCTAGGCACACCCAGGCTACAGCACCTGGTATTTCCAGGTGGTCTCTCATCCGGGTACTAACCAAGCACGACCCTGCTTATCCTCCAAGGTCAGACGAGATCGGGCGCTATCAGGGTGATGTGGCCATAGGCTTTGGAGTGGGAATTGGGAATGTAGAGGTTGAACTCTTTGAAACTGAGCATAAGGAATGGCCTCGAAGCCACCATCTTTCCCAACAACCTCATGCAAAGTTGAATAGAAGAAATTCATCTTGCTTCAACCACCTAAACCACCTTTTCTGGGTGTACCCATGATCGGACCCAAGTATTTTAGCCTTCTTCATGGTTTTAAAGACGATTTCTCCTAGGTTGAGAATCTGACCTAGATATTCCAAGTAGTTGAATGTGGTGACCATACTTTGGTCTAAGTGGGCTACCGGCTTCTCTATCAAGAACAGATCTACTAGGTAAACCATAATCGTTATACCTTGGGCCCCTAATCTGGCTAGAAGAGGGGCCAGAACCTTTGTAAAACACTCAAGGTGCAGTAGCTGGACCGGAAAGCAGAGCTACACACTGAAAATGAAGATTTTCCACCTTGAAAAGTAGATATTACGAGTGAGCGAGGAAATAGGCATATGGAGGTATGCATCTTTGATGTCGATTGACGCCAGAAATTATCCTCCTTGTAGGATGGAAATAACCGATTTGGATTGACTCCATACGAAAAAAAAAGAGTGGTTATATTCAGGAATTGAATTTAAATTTTTGAGATCCAGAATGTCCATTCGGATTTGGCACCGTGAAAAAAATGAGGTTTGAATCAAACCTCAACCTCTGTTCTTACATGGGTACCCCCATGATCACTTTTTTCTTCTTCTCTGGATCCTTAGATACGTTTGATCTGAGAAAACAAGGAGACGGAAACTCTTGGATCTCCAGTTTGTACCCTGGAGCTATTGTGGAAGCCCACCATTCGTCTCGACACTCTTCCTGACAGATCCTTGAGAACTGCAGAAGAATTCCCCCTATTCAATTGAACCCGAGGGTGGTAGCCACTGTGACTGCCTGGAGGCCTCTGGCACAGAAGGAGCTTTAAAATGAAAAATAGGATTTTAAAACAGCTTACCTGTAAAATCCTTTTCTTTCAAGTACATCACGGGACACAGAGCCACAGTAGTTACTATGTGGGTTATAGGCCACCTTCAGGTGATGGACACTGGCAGACCCTAAGACAAGAAGTCCACTCCCTATATAACCCCTCCCACTACTGGGAGTACCTCAGTTTTGTAGCAAAGCAATACACATGTATGCCAAAAAAGAAGGGAGGGACCTCTGTGTCCCATAATGTACATTAAAGAAAAAGATTTTACAGGCAAGCCATTTAAAAATCCTATTTTCTTATCGTACATGCCGGTACACAGAGCCACTGTAGTTACTATGTGGGATGTCCCATAGCAATGCCAACTGAAGGGAGGGAGACACAACAAAAAGTAGGGCACTAAGAGACTAGAGGACTTATACTGCAGCCTGCAGTACACTGCGCCCAATATCCTCATGACCTTTTACATCTATTTGATAGAACCTGGTAAATTTAGAAATAGTAGATTTCGACGCTGCCTGTCCTCTTAGGACTTTCTGGCAACACAAACAAAACATCTGTTTTATGAATCTGAGTGGTCACCTTCAAATAGACCTTGACTGCTCTCACCACATTAAGAGAATGTAGTGACCTTTCTTCCACAGAACGATGTTCTGGAAAAAATTAAGGCAGAATAATATCCTGGTTTAAATGAAAACCTGATACTACCTTCGGTAGGAAATTAGGATGAGGACGCAATACAACCTTATCCTTATGAATAATCAAATATGGCTCTTTACAAGAAAGAGCAGCCAACTCTGATACTCTTCTTGCAGAAGATATGGCAACCAAAAAAAAAATAAAAAATCGAATTTCCTTGTCAAAAGGACCAAGGGAATATCTCGTAATGGCTCAAAAGGCTGTTTCTGTGATGCAGAGAGGACTAAATTCAAGTCCCAAGGGTTCAGGGGTGACCTAACTGGAGGATGAATCCGCGTTACCCCCTGATTAAAACTACGAACCAGAGAGAGTGTGAAGCAGGTGGTCGTTGAAAAAACACTGATAAGGCAGACACCTGGCCTTTGATAGTACTCAAGGCCAGCTTCATATCCAATGGCATCTGTAAAAATTCAAGGATCCTATCTATAACATATTTCCTGGGGTGCCAACCCCTGGATTCACACCAGGAGATATATGCCTTCCAGACTCAATAGCCAAACCGTTAAATTTAGTGCTTGTAAGGTAGGATGGAATACCGGACCCTGCGAGAGAAGGTCTGGCCGCAGTGGTAGGATCCATGGATCCCCTACTGCCATCTTTACGATCTCTGCAAACCATCTCCTGGGCCACAAGAATCCCCTCCTTCCCTTCCTTCTTGACCCTGTGAAGAAGGTGCGGAAGCAAGAGGGAACGCATAGATCAGTGAAAACTGATCCCACAGAAAAACCAAGGCATCTGTTCTGCATGCCAGCGGATCCTTTGTCCTTGACTCAAAGTTGTCGATCTTTTTGTTGAACCTGGACGCAAACAGATCCACGTCCGGAATTACTCATCTTTGACATATTGACAGTAAGATGTCGGGGTGAAGAGACCATTCTCCTGGGAACAACTGTTGGCGACTCAAGTAGTCTGCCTGCCAGTTCTCTACTCCCGGAATGAAGACTGCCGATAGGCAAGGAATGTTGTCTTCTCCCCAGGATAGGATATGAGTTCTCTCTCTCTGAGCTGCACAACTTCTCGTGCCCCCTTGGTGATTGATATAGGCCACTGTTGTGGCATTGTCGGATTGGATCCTGACAGGATAATTACGTAATCTGAGTGTTCAGGTCTTCAGGGCCAGGCGTGCTGCCCGAATCTCTAGACTATTGATGGGCAAGGTGATTTCTGTTTTGGACCATTTTCCTTGGACAGATGCTTCTCCCAAGACTGCTCCCCAGCCCAGAAGGCTGGCATCTGTTGTCACCACCTTCCAGGTAACTGGTAGGAAGGACTTTCCTTGCTGAAGATTCTTGGACATCAACCACCAACTGAAGCTTTGACGCACTTTGGGGGATAAACGCATTGGGAAGTCTAGAGTTTGGACCTTCTTGTTCCAAGTTGACAGGATACTGTTTTTCAGCAGTCTGGAATGAAACTGCGCATAAGGAACAGCCTCAAATGAAGCTACCATCCGTCCCAATAATCTCATGCAAAGTCGAATAGAAGGATTCTTCTTTGCTTTGACCAGCTGAATCAGTTCCCTTATGGAACTGATCTTTGCCTGCCTGGGGCAAAAACACCCTCTTCTGAGCCGTATCTATGATCAGGCCCAAGTACTGCAATCTCCTTGATCATTTTAAGGAGGACTTCTCTAGGTTGAGAATCCAACCTAGGTATTCCAGGTAGCTGACTGTGGTGACCAAACTCTGCTTTTAGCGGGCTACTGAGTGATCTATCAAGAGTAGATCATCTAAATAAGCTAGAATCGTTATAGGCTGAGCCCTTAATCTGGCTAAAGGGGGAGCCAGAACCTTTGTAAAACACTTGAGGTGCAGTAGCTAGACCGAAAGGCAGAGCTACAAACTGAAAATGAAGACTTTCTATCTCGAGGTGTAGATATTTCTGGTGAGCTGGGAAAATAGGTACATGTAGATAAGCATCCTTGATGTCGATTGACCCTAGCAGTTCTCCACCTTGTAGAATGGAGACCACTGATCGGATTGATTCCATGCGAAAAGAGCGGATATTCAAAAATCGATTTAGATCTTTGAGATCTAAAATGAGTCTGACATCCCCATTTCGTTTTGGTACCGTAAAAAGGTTTGAATAAAACCCTAACCCTCGCTCTTCCATGGGGACCACCGCTATCACTTTTTTAAACAAGAGATGATCCAAAGCCAGAAAGAGACTTCTTTTTTTCTGGGTCTCTAGGAACGTTTGATCTGAGAAAACGAGGAGACAGGAACTCTCGGAACTCTAGTCTGTACCCTAGAGATATTGAGGAAGCCACCCATTTGTCTCGACACTGTTCCTGCCAGACCTTTGAGAACTGCAGAAGTATTCCCCCTACTGGAGCAAGCGGGGGCGCCCCTTCATAAGGAGGTTTTAGTATTTTGTTTAGTGGGTTTCCTCCCCCAGGGCCTCTTTTGACCCCGAGGTTGACCCTGAAGTTTGCCTCTTGAATTTTACGGTGGAAGCCGTCAAGACCGCCTGGAGGCAGATGCTACTGGCACTGGAGAAGAAGCCCTTTTAAAAGAAAAACGCTTAAACTTCTTCTTAACTCGTAAAAGGGAACTTTTTCCATTAGAAATTTTTTGGATGCATTTATCCAGATCGTCTCCAAACAACCGTTCACCATGAAATGGAAAACTAGCCAAGAGCTTTTTGCATGGTGCTTTGGCTAACCAACTTTTCAACCATAGAACTCTACGCACATGTATCAGCCCGAGCATAAGCCATGAGGCTTGGAGAAAAGAATCTATTGTAAAACATAACGCCTTTGATATCCCAGCCAAATCTTGGGCCTGCTGATCATGAATAATCTTGAGCACCTCTTTAAACTGGTCTTTTAAAGGACTGACATACCCTGATCGCTGCCAGTGCAGGCTGAACCACTGAACCAGCCAGAGAAATATTGGTTTTTAAATAGGAATTCCAACTTCTTATCTGTTGGATCCTTTAGCATTTGAGCACTGTCTACAGGACAAGTCAAGTTTTTGTTCACAGAGGATACAGCAGCGTCAATTGCTGGAGTCCCAGCTTCCTCCATAGGATAAAGTGTTGACTATTTTGGAGGAAAAAAACTGTTTAAATGGATGCTCCCACTCAGAATACATAAGCTTTTTCAGTAATGAATGGATAGGAAAAGCATGAATAGCTTGGGGAGGCTTTAGCGAACCCAAAGAAGAAGTGGGCTCATCGACTGACTCCGCTACTGGCAGCAAAAATGTGGAGCGGACCAAATTAGTGAGAGATTGTACTGACAACCTTTCCTGTGAACCCGATCCATCCGTATTAGACTCTTCAGAAGAGGAGTCATCAAGCTCTTCCTGGTCCCCTGAGAGAAAAGAGTCATCTCTCGCCCCGTTCCTCAGTTTGAGGGTCCTGGGTAATGGACGGGTACCTGTTACGCTTAGTCCCACTCTGGGATGCGATTAAGGCATCAATTTTTTTGTTCCAAGCTTAAAATTGTTGAAGAAAAAACCTCTTCAGTAATATATACAGGGGCTGCAGTGCTAAAAGCAGCAGCAACACCCAACGTCCCTGATGGCTCACTCTGACCAGCCAAAGCACTCTCAGAGGAGGAAGCCATCTTCTTTGAGATGGTTCTATGCTTCCTAGTGGCTGTAGAAGTCTTTCTAGAGCCCTTTTTTGAGGTGTTTTTACCCCCCCCCTTCCAACCATAGTACGATGCACAAACCAAAAGGTACTACCAGAAGGAACGCATCCACTGCTTGAGCAATAGTCCAGCCCTGTCGCTGCTATTAATGCTCAGCCTGATGCAATAGTAAATGTGTCAAAAGGAATGCCTGTGTCACCAAACCTGCTTTCACGCCCCTCTTGCTCTTGTGTCCCTCTCTCAGCTTGCAGCAGAAAAAAATGGTGCTTTTAAAATACACATTCCCGCACTGGACGTTGGAGGACGCCAACGCAGCACTAAGCCCCGCCCCCTCTCTATCTTTTTTTAAAAAAAAAAGCTTTCCCGCGAGAGCGTGGGCTTCTGATCCTATGGGATCATTAGAGGGGAAAAAATCGCGAGGAGAGAGCCTGGAAGCTGCCGAGTAGGGCTTTTTTTTCCGTTTTTCTCCTAACGCTCTTCCTCGAGAATAGGGGGAGAATACAGCACAGGTGGGGGGTGTCTGGTGAGGAGGAAAAACCCCCTAGACTTACTGGAGGTCTGCTGCTGACTGCAGAGAAGGAAGCCTGCTGCTCTGGACACATAGTGCTCTTTTGAGCAAAGCACGTGAAGGTATGTGCTCCATACAGCCCCCAGTGGTGACACATAGGCATGACAACATTTACTAATGTAAAGGAGACATAAGAAAATTCAAAAAATGTCTTAGAAAACTCCACTTACCTTTCCCGCCGCAGGGTTTTCTGTGGTAAAACCAAAAGTACTGTATCCCGGGGTCCAGCTCTCTAAAAAGAGAAGCGTTTACAGGCAATACCTCGTTTCTTCGGACACGAAGCCCATTCAATTCGGCCTAAAAGACACTTTGAATCACTTTGAAAGGATCCGGCTGCATAGCTAGCCCCAGCAAGGATTGCGCCAGTGGAGCTCAGCACAGCACAACTTTACTCGTGAAAACATCTTAGACACTGGAGAAAAAAACTGAGGTACTCCCAGTAGTGGGAGGGGTTATATAGGGAGTGGACTTCTTGTCTTAGGGTGTGCCAGTGTCCATCACCTGAAGGTGGCCTATAACCCACATAGTAGTGAACCCAAACACTCAGTTAAGGTTACATAAATATGGAGCGATCATTCAGCAAGAAATTGCACCATCAAGCTTAAGATTGGAACAGCTTATTATCCTGCATTTGACACCTCAGAAGAGGAGTCATCAGCCTCACCACAGTCCCCTGAGGGAATTAGTCTTCTCCTGCCCCTAGTTCCTCAGTTTGAAGGTCCTTCCTGGGTAATGGAAGAGAACCTGTCGCATTTTGACCCACACTGGGATGCGATTAAAGTCGCTAAACTTTTTTTTTAAATTATAAAATAAACAGAAGCTGCAAGTGTTAAACAGTTGCAGACGTTTCATGGCCCTGATGCTCACTCTGACCAGCAAACCCCTCTCAGGAGAGGATGCCATTTGTAGAGATGAGTAGGCCTTCCAGAGCTTGAGGGAGACCCTTTTAGCTCTTTTTTGGGGGTGTTTCAACCCCCCCTTCTGACCATAGGCCGGATGCACAAAGCAGAGGTACTACCAGAAGAAATCGCTTCCACTGCTTGAGCAACAGTCCAGCTACTGCCGCTGCTATTAATGCTCGGCCCGATGCAAATAATAAAATGTGTCGAATAGGAAATTCCTGCATCACCAAAACCTCTTTCATGCTCTTCTTTGCTCTTATGTCTCTCCGACAATTTTGCAGCCAGCATAAATGGAATTTTCCTTTTTTAAAAACACACTCCCGCGTTGGAGGATGCCCCGCCCTCACCATCGCATCGCGCTCTTCCTCTTTTTTTTTGAAAAAGAAAGGAGTTTTCCCGTGCAAACATGGGCCTCCGATACGACGGGATTGGGTGAGTGAGGGAGGGATGGCGTGGAGGAGACCTGGAAGCCGCCAACGTGTAGGGGCAGTGAAAGAAAACGGCATTGCCAATTGTTTTTAGTTCTCCCTTATACTCAGCCTCTTGAAGAGGGGAAGAGTTCAGCTCAGATGAGGGTGTCTGGAGGAAGCAAAACTCCCCTAAAATTATCGGAGGTCTGCCTGCTAGCCGGAGGAAAAAAGTCTGCTGCTTCTGTGACACAACGTGACTCTGAGCAAAGCATGAGAAGGTACGTGCTCTATACAGCCCCCAGTGGTGACACTTAGGCATGACAACATTTAATCTAAAGGGGACATTTCATAAGAAAATTTAAAAATTCTTTCGAAAAACTCCACTTACCTTTCCCGCCGCAGGGTTTTCTGTGGTAAAACCAACAGAACCAATCTTCGCCCTTCACGGTGGGTTCCGTTAAACCTTCAGGAACCAGGGACCCTCGGGGAACCCACAATCCTGGACCTGTAAAAAGCAACCCGCCAGTAAAACTTTATGGCCCTAATACCAAAAGTACTGGATCCCGCGGTCCAGGCAAAACCTAGTTTCTTCGGATATGAGGCCCGGGTACCATTCAATTCGGCCTAAAAGACACTTTGAATGGATCCAGCTGCATAGCTAGCACATGCAAGGATTGCTCCAGAGGAGCTCAGCACAGCACATCTTCACTCGTGACCAACACCTTAGACACTAGAAAAAAAAACTGAGAAACTCCCAGTAGTGGGAGGGGTTATATTGGGAGGCAACTTCCTGTTTAGGGTGTGCCAGTGTCCAGCACCTGAAGGCGGACTATAACCCACATAGTAAATTACTATGGCTCTGTGTCCCGTGATGTACGATTAAAAAAAAATATTCTGAACCAAATGGTGTACTAAAATATTTACCAGTGCCCATGAAATGCAGCCTGGCGTGTGCCATACAATGCAACCTGGCCTGTGCCATACAAACCAGCCTGGCCTGTGCCATACAAACCAGCCTGGCCTGTGCCATACAAACCAGCCTGGCCTGTGCCATACAAACCAGCCTGGCCTGTGCCATACAAACCAGCCTGGCCTGTGCCATACAAACCAGCCTGGCCTGTGCCATACAATGCCGCCTGGCCTGTGCCATACAATGCCGCCTGGCCTGTGCCATACAATGCCGCCTGGCCTGTGCCATACAATGCCGCCTGGCCTGTGCCATACAATGCCGCCTGGCCTGTGCCATACAATGCCGCCTGGCCTGTGCCATACAAAGCCGCCTGGCCTGTGCCATACAATGCCGCCTAGCCTGTGCCATACAATGCCGCCTGGCCTGTGCCATACAATGCCGCCTGGCCTGTGCCATACAATGCCGCCTGGCCTGTGCCATACAATGCCGCCTGGCCTGTGCCATACAATGCCGCCTGGCCTGTGCCATACAATGCAGCCTGGCCTGTGCCATACAATGCAGCTTGGCCTGTGCCATACAATGCAGCCTGGCCTGTGCCATACAATGCAGCCTGGCCTGTGCCATACAATGCAGCCTGGCCTGTGCCATACAATGCAGCCTGGCCTGTGCCATACAATGCAGCCTGGCCTGTGCCATACAATGCAGCCTGGCCTGTACCATACAATGCAGCCTGGCCTGTACCATGCAATGCAGCCTGGCCTGTACCATGCAATGCAGCCTGGCCTGTACCATACAATGCAGCCTGGCCTGTACCATACAATGCAGCCTGGCCTGTGTCTGGCGAGGTCGTCATCACCCATCACATCCGACTCCATTTGGCCTGCTCTGTCTTCTGTGTCAGGCAAAGTCAAGTACAAGGTGACAGGCCCAGGATGACAGGATCGCCCGGCGCTCGCAGGAGACAGCTGCCCGGTATTTTAACATGGTGGCGGCAGGGGGGTGTCTGAAAACAAAAATGTTGTTGCTCTACTTAAAGATGTAAAGATGGCCTAGGCTATAAGAAGTTTGCAAAGGCCCTGAAACTGAGCTGCAGCACGGTGGACAAGACCATACAGCAGTTTAACAGGACAGGTTCCACTCGGAACAGGCCTCGCCATGGTCGACCAAAGAAGCTGAGTGCACGTGCTCAGAGTCATATCCAGAGGTTGTCTTAAGGAAATAGACGTATGAGTGCTGCCAGCATTGCTGCAGTTGAAGGAGTGTGTGGGGGGGGGGGGTTCAGCCTGTCAGTGCTTAGACCATACGCTGCACACTGCATCAAATTGGTCTGCATAGCTGTCGTCCCAGAAGGAAGTCTCTTCTAAAGATGATGCACAAAAAAGCCTGCAGTTTGCTGAAGACAAGCAGACTAAGGACATGAATTACTGGAACATGTCCTGTGGTCTGATAAGACCAAGATAAACTTATTTGGTTCAGATGGTGTCAAGCGTGTGTGGCGGCAACTGGGTGAGGGGTACAAAGACAAGTGTGTCTTGCCTTCAGTCAAGCATGGTGGTGGGAGTGTCATGGTCTGGGGCTGCACGAGTGCTGCCAGCACTGGAGAGCTACAGTTCATTGAGGGAACCATGAATGCCAACATGTAATGTGACATACTGAAACAGAGCATGATCCTCTCCCTGCAGAGACTGACCCGCAGGGCAGTATTCCAACATGATAGCGACCCTAAACACACCTCCAAGACAACCACTTCCTTGCTAAAGAAGCTGAGGGTAAAGGTGATGGACTGGCCAATCATGTCTCCAGACCTAAACCCTATTGAGCATCTGTGGGGCATCCTCAAACGGAAGGTGGAGGAGCGCAAGGTCTCTAACATCCACCAGCTCCATGATGTCGTCATGGAGGAGTGGAAGAGGATTCCAATGGCAACCTGTGAAGCTCTCCATGCCCAAGAGGGTTAAGGTAGTGCTGGAAAATAAACGGTGGCCACACAAAACGTTGACACTTTGGGCCCAATTTGGACATTTTCACTTAGGAGTGTACTCACTTTTGGTGCCAGGGGTTTAGACATTAATGGCGGTGTGTTGAGTTATTTTGAGGGGACAGCAAATTTACACTGTTATACAGGCAGCTCCCGAGTTACGAACACAAAAAGGACTGTAGGTTTTGTTCGTAAGTCGAAGTTGTTCGTAAGCCGCAAAACTGCATTTGTAAGTGTAACTTTAGGTTGGAACACTGCCTTCGTCAGTGCTCGTAAGTGTAACTGCCGCCTGTGCATGGATGTGGGATGTTCCGGGTGCTTGTTATGTTATCTGGGGCGTAGTACGGCAGTGTGAAATGTGTCCGGAGGTGCTTGAAAGATATTCAGGACCAGCGTGGAGCACAAGTGTCTGGCATTTGAGGCCACTCATAAGTAGGAGTCGTTCGTAACTCTGGGACTTCCTGTACAAGCTGTACACCCACTACTTCACATTGTAGCAAAGTGTAATTTCTTCAGTGTTGTCACATGAAAAGATATAATAAAATATTTATAAAAATGTGAGGGGTGTACTCACTTTTGTGAGATACTGTATGTGTATACATCTCTGATGGAAATTCTAAAAGTATAACAAAGAACAGAATAACTTTATCGGTAGACAACTTCGTATCTACTAACCTAGAGATGCTAAGTATACTTCAGAGTCTTGTAATGGAGCCCACGGTTTTTCACTGTAATTGTGGCAGTTAAGTTCAGATTCACTTCTGTTATTGTCAGGGTTGAGTTTATCAGTAATCGGGCCCAGAAAGGAGTCTGAAAAGGAATCTTCAGGACTTCGTTCCTGTGTGTCAGGAGCAAATGGACAAATCTCAGACCACATATCCTGGCTAGACACAGTAGCGCTGCAATCTAGGCTCTCCAACATCCTCATGGAGACAAAATAATCTGCAAGAAGAAAACATTACACATGGTCACAACTATATGAAATACATATTTATGTACAGAAAATATAAACAAACAATCCATTCTTTATTAGACTCTCCTATAACCTAAACCAAGTGGAGCCCTTCTCTCTTTTCTCAAGAAGTCAATAAGAAGTGACAAACTACTAAAAGCTCCTACAAATGCCATTTACATTCTCCACACACTATTATGCCCCGTACACACGGTCGGATTTTCCGATGGAAAATGTCCGATCGGAGCGTGTTATCGGAAATTCCGACCGTGTGTGGGCTCCATCGGATTTTCCGACACACAAAGTTGGAGAGCAGGAGATAAAATTTTCCGACAACAAAATCCGTTGTCGGAAATTCCGATCGTGTGTACACAAATCGACGGACAAAGTGCCACGCATGCTCAGAATAAATAAAGAGATGAAAGCTATTGGCCACTGCCCCGTTTATAGTCCCGACGTACAAGTTTTACGTCACCGCGTTTAGAACGATCGGATTTTCCGACAACTTTGTGCGACCGTGTGTAGACAAAACAAGTTTGAGCCAACATCCGTCGGAAAAAATCCTAGGATTTTGTTGTCGGAATGTCCGAACAAAGTTCGACCGTGTGTACGCCCTATAATTCTTCTATGCAAGGAAGCCCATTATCCGGTCTTTGAAAAAGACTTCAGCACCATCATTAGCTGCCTGGAAAGTATTGGTGAACAAGGCTGTTCCCCCTATAATGCCACCTAGTCTAACAGGGTTGTACCTCCCAAATTTGATAAGGTTTGGGGTGGATGGGTTTCCTCTACAACCGCCTCAGCAAAACAATTGGATTAAAAAAAAAAAAAAAAAAAGGTGTGGGGTATAATTTAGTTACTATGTAAAGAAAAAAAAAATTATACACACACACACACACACACACACACATACATATACATATATATATATACACTTAAATAGCTATCTGTAGTGGCAAATATAAATAACCAGCTACCAGTAAATGGTTAGGGAACAAAAATGTCTAATCTACTCTAAGAGACCAAACCTGGTCACAGGTTTGTTACCTTAAAGTGGATGTAAACCCACTCTCATCCTTTCTAAACTACTGTCATAGTGGTTATCTATAAGGGTCCTTTCACACTGGGGCGGTTTGCAGGCGCTATTAATAGCGCCTGCAAACCGACCCGAAAGTGTCCCGAGGGCTTTCTCACTGGAGCGATGCGCTGGCAGGATGGTAAAAAAAAGTCCTGCTAGCAGCATCTTCGGAGCGGTGAAGGAGCGGAGTGTATACCGCTCCTGCCCATTGAAATCAATGGGATGGCACGGCTATACCACCGGCAAAGCATCTCTGCAGAAGCGCTTCGCGGTGGTATTTAACCCTTTCTCGGCCGCTAGCGGGGGTAAAACCGCCCCGCTATCGGCCGCATACCGATGGTAAAGCGCCGCTTACAATAGCGGCGCTTTACCGCTGACGCCCGCCCCAGTGTGAAAGGGCTCTTAGGATATACATGCCTCCTGCATGTATCCTTACCTGTCAAAAGTCTCCCCTCTGTCTGTTATAAAACCCGAAAAAACTGCAGATTCTGTGGGTGGGTCTGTTGTCTGGAGCTCGGTGGGTGGAGTCGTGATGTCAGTAGACTCCCAACCCACCTCTACACTCCTTGTCAACATGCATTTTCTCCAGTATATTTCTTACACTGAACTTCTGTTATGATCACCAACATCCAGGCAAAACCCATAAAAAAGTCACCACATAACTTCAGCATGTTCAATTATGCTGAGGTATGGAGCAGCCAATCCTGGGAGAGCTGGAGAAGAAAGGAGGAGGGGAGGAGAATTACACATAATGCCTCGCTAAGGCTCCTGCATGAGATATGTAAATCATCCGTCACTCACAGCGGGGGTGGGGGGGGGGGGTAGAGAACTGACTGGTTTTTGTCCCTTTTTATCTCACTAAAAAAAAAGATAAGAGGATTGCTCAGAGCTGGATTAACTCTTCATGGCAAGACTGGGCACAGATTATATGAAATCCTATACTGTACAAGTTACAAGCCTAAATTAAATAAAAAAACATTTTTTTTCAGGTTTACATCCACTTTAACCAGTTCCCGACCATGTCACCCAGATATACTGCGGCAACGGCTCTATGGGGCGAAATCTCGTATGGGTACGTCCTACCCTTTTTTGGTCACCAGAGGGTGCGTGCGCGTGGCCGGTGGGCACGATCCCCGACGGCCACGTGCGAGCGCCAGCACGGGGATTTGTGTGTTTACAAACACACAAATCCCTGTGCTATCAGAGGAGAGGAGCCATATGGTTTGTTCCTAATAAGTAGGAAAAACAATACGTCTCCTCTCCTAGTCAATCCTATCCCCATACAGTTAGAACACACAGTTAACCCCCTTGATCGCCCCCTAGTGTTAACCCCTTCCCTGCCAGTGACATTTACACAGTAACCAGTGCATTTTTATAGCACTGATCGATGTATAAATGCCAATGGTCCCCAAAAAGTGTCAAAGTCTCCGATCTGTCCGTCGCAATACCGCTAAAAATCGCAGATCACCGCCATAACAAAAAAAAACCCATACATTTTTCCCATAGTTTGCAGACGTTATAACTTTTGCGCAAACCAATCAATATACGCTTATTGCGATTTTTATTTACCAAAAATATGTAGAAGAATATATATTGGTCTAAAACTGATGAAGAAATTTATTTATTTATTTATTTATTTTTTTAATTTGGGGGATATTTATCATAGCAAAAAGTAAAAACATTGTTCTTTTTTCAAAATTTTCGCTTTTTTTGTTTTTAGCGCAAAAAAATAAAACTGCAGAGGTGATCAAATACTATCAAAATAAAGCTCTATTTGTGGGGGAAAAAAAAAAAAAAAAAAAAGGACGCAAATTTAATTTGGGTACAGCGTCGAACAACTGCGCATTATCAGTTAAAGCGATGCAGTGCCAAAAATTGTAAAAAGTGCTCTGGTCAGGAAGAGGGTAAAATCTTCCGGGGCTGAAGTTGTTAATGCATTAATGTATTACTAAACCCAGGACCCTGCATTTGCTATATCTGGTCTCCCGCAGTACACAGAAATGCAATTTTTAGTAAATAGAACTGCTAAATACCTTTTCTCATCAGCAGTATATAGCAGTCTTGTGACTTCCATCAGTGTCTGCTTAAAGCTTGTAGGAGTTTTCATTCTCCTACTGTCCTATGGGGCTGCATAGGCATATGGAAAAATGCAGCGCATGTACAAATGAATATAGGTCTTTAAAATGGTGAAACAGTCAAGAAATAACTAATTGACCACAGGTGCCTTGAAACACAAACATCCATAGATGGATGTAAATGTCCAACCGCACAGGAGGTATAAGTACTCCAAGGGGTGGTGATGGTCTGATGGTTGTCAGAAAACACCTGGCATCATACAGCGACTTCCCAACCGAGAAACTAGGTCCCAATGGGTCATTCAGAGAAAGTGCAAAAAAGCCTCTTACCAGATCCTGTGGATTCCCATGTCAGCGACAGGGAATCGCATGCGCAGTTTGTCACAAATGACGTGGAATGGGAGCTCAGGAATCGCCAATCTCTTGGATTGTGGTCTGTATGGATCTCGGCCGGCAACCGGATGGGTCCTCACAACGAACCGTTCTCACACCGAACCGTCCCAGCATGCATCAGAAGTTTCACAAACGGTCCCCCGAAAGGAGCAGTTGGAGGGACTGGATCTCATGCGGTAAATGTGGAAACATAAAGAATGTGCCTCCACATGGTGCAGATAAAAAAGGGTGTTTTTATTGACAAAAACGACCATACACAAATAAAAGCGTGATCACGGTGGATAAAAACAAATGGGCAACAAAGAGAGTGGTGTATGTACCCGACGCGTTTCGACCTAGGGGTCTTCAACAGGGGCATAGACCACTCACTCCAAGTTGCCAAATATATATAATAAAATTATTTAGAGAAGGACCAATCACAAGGGCTGAAAAACCAGGAGATTGGATTGGGTGAATACAATCACATGACTTGCTTGAATGTCTAGACATAAAGATCATACACAATTTCTATATAAATAAATGAATGACATTAAGGTGAAGCTCAGGAGACTGTATAAAGGTCTACAAGCAGAAAAATATATCACTCTATGATCTCTCTAACAAAAATAAAGCATTTAAAGATTAAATGAAAACAGCACTCCTCTGCTGACAGTCCAGCAGAATGTACCGCCCTGTCAGCCAGAGGAGCCAATCCTCAATAAGAAGACAAAAGGTGTTAAATAAAGCTGACCAATAGGCCGCTATGTATGAGCCGGCCTCTATCCCTGAACGCCCACATGACCAGTCTGTGTAGGAAATGATGTCACGTCCGTGGGCGTGTCTGACGTCTCCCTCTCACATGACTCACTGGTCCAATCAGAGAGCAAACATCCCACTCAACTCTGCTGCACGTACAATCCGTACACCGCAGAGGGATGGGACTTAAATAAATACACCTAGCGTCCCGGCAATGCAATCCAGCAAGCAACGGACGCTGAATCGGCCCAGTGAGTCATGTGAGAGGGAGACGTCAGACACGCCCACGGACGTGACATCATTTCCTACACAGACTGGTCATGTGGGCGTTCAGGGATAGAGGCCGGCTCATACATAGCGGCCTATTGGTCAGCTTTATTTAACACCTTTTGTCTTCTTATTGAGGATTGGCTCCTCTGGCTGACAGGGCGGTACATTCTGCTGGACTGTCAGCAGAGGAGTGCTGTTTTCATTTAATCTTTAAATGCTTTATTTTTGTTAGAGAGATCATAGAGTGATATATTTTTCTGCTTGTAGACCTTTATACAGTCTCCTGAGCTTCACCTTAATGTCATTCATTTATTTATATAGAAATTGTGTATGATCTTTATGTCTAGACATTCAAGCAAGTCATGTGATTGTATTCACCCAATCCAATCTCCTGGTTTTTCAGCCCTTGTGATTGGTCCTTCTCTAAATAATTTTATTATATATATTTGGCAACTTGGAGTGAGTGGTCTATGCCCCTGTTGAAGACCCCTAGGTCGAAACGCGTCGGGTACATACACCACTCTCTTTGTTGCCCATTTGTTTTTATCCACCGTGATCACGCTTTTATTTGTGTATGGTCGTTTTTGTCAATAAAAACACCCTTTTTTATCTGCACCATGTGGAGGCACATTCTTTATGTTTCCACATTTACCGCATGAGATCCAGTCCCTCCAACTGCTCCTTTCGGGGGACCGTTTGTGAAACTTCTGATGCATGCTGGGACGGTTCGGTGTGAGGACGGTTCGTTGTGAGGACCCATCCGGTTGCCGGCCGAGATCCATACAGACCACAATCCAAGAGATTGGCGATTCCTGAGCTCCCATTCCACGTCATTTGTGATAAACTGCGCATGCGATTCCCTGTCGCTGACATGGGAATCCACAGGATCTGGTAAGAGGCTTTTTTGCACTTTCTCTGAATGACCCATTGGGACCCGGTTTCTCGGTTGGGAAGTCGCTGTATGATGCCAGGTGTTTTCTGACAACCATCAGACCATCACCACCCCTTGGAGTACTTATACCTCCTGTGCGGTTGGACATTTACATCCATCTATGGACGTTTGTGTTTCAAGGCACCTGTGGTCAATTAGTTATTTCTTGACTGTTTCACCATTTTAAAGACCTATATTCATTTGTACATGCGCTGCATTTTTCCATATGCCTATTTTGTTGTTTTTGTCAAACTGTATGCAGCAGCTTTCATTCATTTTACTGGTTAGCGCGGTGTTTTCTATTTACCTATGGGGCTGCATGACCCCTGACCCTCTGTTTGGACAGTGTTTGACCCTGTGCTGATCACATGCACCCTCCCAAGAAAAAAAAAAAAAAAAAAAAAACCTCTAGCGCAACACACCAAACTGAGCATGTGCAGAGTGCCCCCAAGGCTCTGTACTGTCAGAAGACTGGGAACAATGGAAGAAGGGGAGGATCACAAAGGACAGGATCAAACAGCCTTTTTACACAATGTGGAGGATTAACCCCTTAGGTTGCACAGCGAGTATAACAAGCATCCTTTACTGCATATGCAGACTGATCTTACTGTTGCGAGTTTAGCATCACTTTAAGGAAAAAAACAAAAACTGCTACCATTAGAATCACATCCTTCTCCTGCCCAGGACTACATGTCACATGAGGCATTGCTCCTCACACATTCACAAGCTCTCAGGCACTGACAAGTGTGGATGGTGTACTGAGCTGTACGTGTGCTGCACTGCATTTCCCAATATGTAAACAAATAATGCATTCTGTATGCAGGCCAACTAAGCAGCTGACAAACTAAATGGATTATAAAATAGTTGTCAACTATTTTCATTATCAATGTCAAGTAGTAGTTTCAGCCCTACTCCTTTAATTTTGCTTATTTTGTCTTAATGCTCTTTGATCAGTGTAATGGCCTTACATTTTTACCTTTATTCTGTACATGTAATTCTGGTATCTAATTCCTGATGGATGGCCTTGAGTTGGGTTATTTTTTTTGTTTTGCCTGACCTAATTTGAATTTATGAGGTTGAGCTCTTCATTGAGGTGTAAAACCATTTGGAATTTTGACCTGAACCTTTGGAAGGGGGTTGTGCTGTACCAGTCAGCCACAAAAGTTGAATTTGTTGTCTACTTTGTAAATTTTTTCTGTCCCTTTTTTCTGTACTAGGCTTATTTTGTATGTACAATACTGCTTAAAATCAATAAAAAGAACAAAAAAAAACACTACTAAAAAGTAGAAAGACGTGGACTACCCAGCTGAATACAAGCCCTCAGGAGAGGTCTAACTTTGCTTATGATGTTAAAAAGAACATTGACTTCAGCATGACAAGGCCACTATGTTACTTAAAGTGGAACTTTAGTCAGAAAGTCCTGCTAGATCACTTCAGACTGTTGCCTTTTGCAGGTATTGCTATGTAAAACAAACAAATAAGTGCTTATCCGTATTAAGATTCAATAATACACTCGCTCTGTACGTGCCAAGTTGCTCTATTTTTAGACACTGTGCCGAAAATCAGAGCCACTAGAGGCCAATCTGCCTAAAGATTTACTGCTGCTCAGGGGCTCTGGGCTTCAGCAAAATGGCAGCCTCTGGCAAGAAGAAACAGGAACAATGCTGGAGACAATTTATAGCACACACTCATTTTGGTAGCATAATTATTAATGTGGAATGTATGTTTCTTGCTAAGGAACATTATTTTTTTTCCAACAAGTTATTATGGGTAAAGTTCCACTTTAGTTAATTTTTTAAGGTGCAGGAGGGAGCGAGCCATACTTATAGGAGATTACAGAACATGGTAAAAAACATTTTAGCATCTCAGGGCTTTTACAGATAACACCCAGCTGTCTTGAGTGACAACAGCATATGCAAAATAATTTTGAGCAATGTTGTATGAATTCTTGACTCCCAGCAATATGAATGTAGCCTGGGTATCCTTGAGACTGCAAATTAAACCTGGAAACATTTTCGAAGAGCATCCTTAACAGAATACTGCTCTTTTACAAAAAAAAAAAAACCTTGAAAGATAACTCGCAACAGTATATTGCAGATTCAGATTCATTGGCTTTAAAAGATACCCCAGGAACCAGTTGCTACCTGGATGTTCTTTCATATTCTACAGCTGAAGCATGCAATTCAGGCCCAGTTCTCTATGCCAATACCACTGGCATCTGACACAATTTAAAACTGTCTAACCTTTAGCCCTGGTTCACACTGGTGCGATTTGATATGTCAAATCGGTGGCAATTGCGCCATCCTAATCGATGCGACACATTTGCGGTGCTGGACCGATTTCAAAAAGTAGTTTTTGTACTACTTTTTGTGATTTCGGGGTACGATTTGCAGAAACCCGCACAGATGTCTGTGAAATCGCCTCCAAAATCGGGACTGACATGCGGGAGTGAAATTGTGCGAGTTCAGTGTGAACCTGGGCTTAACCAAATAGTGGATCAACTTATATAGTTGGTCTGCTATATGGTTAAATGTGGACGTTTTTGTATAAAATTGGGTGCTTATATGAAGGAAGGTTTTATTAACATTTATTTGTACAATAACAGCTATTTGTGTTATCACTATACAAGTCTACTGCTTGTAACACGTGCATATATATGAAAGTGTTTCTTTCAATGGCATATTCACATTACAAGCAGCTATTTTGTGCAATTGTTGAGCAGGCATTTAAGTTTGCAGCGGAGCCTTGGCAGAATTATTAGTAACATGGAGATTATGCCTTTACAGCATGCTTAAATGGAAGTTTATGTGAAGACAACTCCTTGGGGAGGCATTACAGACCAAGGTTTTTGTTTTGCGCAATATATGTGGCAGTTGGTGGTATATACAGTGAGAGAAAAAAGTATTTGATCCCCTGTTGATTTTGTATGTTTTCCCACTGACAAAGAAATGATAGGTTCATTTTAACAGTGAGACGAAATAACAAAAATATCCAGAAAATATTTAAAAAAAAAAAAAAAATGTATAAATTGATTTGCATTTTAACCATTTGCCGACCAGCCGCCGCAGTTGTACTGCGGCCGAATGGCATGGCTGGGTGAAATGACGTTATGTCGCTTCGCCCTGTGGCCACTAGGGGCGTGCGCCCGCTGCTTGCCCATGGAGCTGATGTGAGTACCAAGCGGTCGCGATCACCGCCGGGCTACCGCGATCGCTGCCGACACTCTGAGAACCGGGATGTGTGTGTGTGTAAACACAGTTTCCGGTTCTCTGAGGGGAGGAGAGACAGATCGTCTGTTCATACAGATTATGAACAGCGATCTGTCATCTCCCCTACACAGTCCCCTCCCTCCTTCAGCTAGAACACACTAGGGAACTAGGGAACACAATTAACCCCTTGATCGCCCCCTAGTGTTAACCCCTTCACTGCCAGTGACATTTTAACAGTAATCAGTGCATTTTTATAGCACTGATCTCTGTATAAATGCCAATGGTCCCAAAAATGTGTCAAAAGTGTCTGATGTGTCCGCCATAATGTCACAGTCCCGATAAAAATCGCAGATCGCCACCATTACTAGTAAAAAAAAAAAAAAAAAAAAATTATAATAAAAATGCCATAAAACTATCCCCTATTTTGTAGACGCTATAACTTTTGCGCAAACCAAACAATATACGCTTATTGCAAATTTTTTAACCAAAAATATGTAGAAGAATACGATATAAGGAGAGCTGTTTGTTGGGACTTTAAATGAGGATTTATGGGGTCGTTCAACTCCCCTCCTCCATCCCGGTTTTGGTACACAAAAAAAAGAGAGATAGAACGTAGGGCGGGACTTTGAGTGAGGCACACGGAAGCAGTAGATATGGGGCAAAAGATAATTTTAATTATAAAAGGTAATAGATTTCCACAAAGAAAGGGACTGTGTAAGAAGTGAACAAAGAAATATACCTGCTGAGAAGGTGAATAAGGCAAGGATGCCATAAGTCAGTGGTTCTCAACTCCAGTCCTCAGGACCCACCAACAGGCCAGGTTTGCAAGATAGCTGAAATACATCACAGGTGATATCACTTGCTGCTCAGTGATTGCAGTATTCTAGTCTGCAACTCCCCAAGGTAATACTTAAAATCTGGCCTGTTGGTGGGTCCCGAGGACTGGAGTTGAGAACCACTGCCATAAGTGAATATCAACCAAGGAAGGAAAGGTGAGGAAGGACAAAAATGTGTAGCCCAAAATCAAGGGGAGGCCAAGGCGGGGAGTGCCACCGTTCATAAGCCCCCGTCATGTACCAGCGAGCTATGAGGGGCAAGGGAGGCGCCATGGGGAGACCTCCTGTACGACCAAGCGGCTCACCCGGATGCGTCATGTCAAGCCTCTCGAGCGCTGCAGATGGAAAGCAGGCATGCCGGGTAGGGGCGCGCCACAAGGACGCCAGATATCTGGCACGAGACATGACGTCGACGCGCAGTGGAGGAAGCCCAACCCCCCGCGTCAGATCAAGTGGGCTTGACATGACGCATCCGGGTAAGCCGCTTGGTCGTACCGGCAGTCTCCCCATGGCGCCTCCCTTGCCCCCTCATAGCTCGCTGGTACATGACGTTGGGGGCTTATGAACGGTGGCACTCCCCGCCTTGACCCCCCTTGATTTTGGACTACACATTTTGTCCTTCCTCACCTTTCCTTCCTTGGTTGATATTCACTTATGGTATCCTTGCCTTATTCACCTTCTCAGCAGGTATATTTCTTTGTTCACTTCTTACACAGTCCCTTTCTTTTTCTTTTTCTTTCCTGGCTTATGAACAACACTTTTGTTATCTCTCACCTTTTATTCACCTTGTTTTTCACAGACCCTCCCTTGCAATTAGGGCAGCCTGTCCCACTTGCATCCTCTTCTCCCTCTCTTCACCATCACCTCTATATGTGACCCACCTGGGGCGTTGCTTTGGGCTGGCTGTATGTCACCAGGAAGAGCCCCCTCGGCTCCGGGGGTGGTATTACTGGCCGATCTGGCTTTCTTGGCCGTGTCCCCATCGCGCATACATGCATGTAAGTTGGTGGGTCAGGTGTATATATGCGATGGGACATGTTTTACATTTGCCCACCTCTCTTTCTGAACTTCTTTCAAATGTGGTCTTTTCATATTCGTAGGTGACCCTTGAGGTCTTCCTCCTGAAGAGTGACATAAAGGTCCTGAAACGCGTAGAGCTTACAACTACCGAAAGGTGTACCTAACCATTAACTATGTATGGACGTTCCATTTTATTTGTGCTCTTTTGTTTTTCTCCTCTATACTCTGCAAACATTGGTATCTCTGTATATTATATGGTATATGCTATTGTGCTTCTCATTTATTATATACTTGCAAACGAGTCCATGTTGGACCGCTCATTGTGATACAATACTAAGTATTTATATTGACCTTGTGTAATGCCATGTGGAAATATATTACCTTTTATAATTAAAATTGTCTTTTGCCTCATATCTACTGCTTCCGTGTACCTCACTCAAAGTCCCGCCCTACGTTCTCTCTTTTTTTTTATGTAGAATACATATTGGCCAAAACTGAGGAAATTTTTTTTTTTTTTAATATATTTTTGGGGGATATTATAGCAAAAAGTAAAAAATATTGCGTTTTTTTTTTTTTCAAAATTGTCGCTCTTTTTTTGTTTATAGCGCAAAAAAAAACGCAGAGGTGTTCAAATACCATCAAAAGAAACTTCTATTTCTGGGGAAAAAAAGGAGGTCAATTTTGTTTGGATGAAACGTCGCATGACCGCGCAATTGTCAGTTAAGCGACGCAGTGCCGAAACACATAGTGCTCTGGTCAGGAAGGGGGTAAAATCTTCCAGGGCTGAAGCAGTTAATGAGTGAAATAAGTATTTAATCCCCTATCAGCAAGATTTCTGGCTCCCAGGTGTCTTCTATACAGGTACCGAACTGAGATTAGGAGCACTCTCTTAAAGGCAATGCTCCTAATCTCAGCTTATTACCTGTATAAAAGACACCTGTCCACAGAAGCAATCATATTCCAACAGGTGACAACGATTATTCGCAAATTAAAGAAACACAAAATAACTGTCAATCGCCGATGGTCTGGGGCTCCATGCAAGTTCTCACTTCGTGAAGTTTCAATGATCATCAGAATAGTGAGGAATCAGCCCAGAACATGGGAGAATCTTGTCAATGATCTCAAGGCAGCTGGGTACATAGTCACCAAGAAAACAATTTGTAACACACTACGCCGCGAAAGACTGAAATCCTGCAGCGCCCGGAAAGGCCCCCCCTGCTCAAGAAAGCATATGTACAGGCCCCTCTGAAGTTTGCTAATGAACATCTGAAGGATTTAGAGAACTGGGTGAAAGTGTTTTGGTCAGATGAGACCAAAATCAAGCTCCTTGGCATCAACTCAACTCGCCGTGTTTGGAGGAGGAGGAGGAGGAGGAATGCTGCCTCTGACCCCAAGAACACTATCCCCACCGTCAAACATGGAGGTGGAAACATTATGCTTTGGGGGTGTTTTTCTGCTAAGGGGGCAGGACAACTTCACAGCAATGAAGGAACAATGGACAGGGCCACGTACCATTAAATCTTGGGTGAGCACCTCCTTCCCTCAGCCAGGGCATTGAAAATGGGTTGTGGATGTCATATCCCCTCTCAAGCGTCTCCCCTCCAGAGAGAATAAGTTCAATACTTGTAGTCTTTACCCATAGCAGAGATCCTCTAGTCCCTTTATTAGCTTTGTTGCCCTTCTCTGGGCTATCCAGTTCCAGCACATCCTTTCCGAGGCCTGGTGCCCAGAACTGGACAGCATACTCAACATGCGGCCGGACCAGAGTCTTGTATAGTGGGAGAATTATTGTTATGTCCCTGGAGTGAATCCCCTTTTTAATGCATGCCAATATTCTGTTGGCTTTGCTTGCAGCAGCTTGGCATTGCATGCCATTGCTGAGCCTGTCATCTAGCCCCCAGGTCCTTTTCCATCCTAGATTCCCCCAGAGGTTCTCCCCCTAGTGAGTGTATTTTTAGCACCCAAATGCATTACTTTACATTTTATAACATTAAACCTCATTTGCCATGTAGTTGCCCACCCCATTTTTTTTATTTAGGTCGTCTTGTAAAATTTCCACATCCCACACAGAAGTTATTGCCCTGTTTAAAATTTGCATCATCTGCAAATATTGAGACCGAGCCCTTTATCCTATCCTCTATATCGATTATGAATAAATTAAACAGAATTGGTCCAGGACAGATCCCTGGGGAACCATGCCAAATATTAGCTATTTATCACCACCCTTTGGACCCGCCCCTGTAACCGGTTTTCAATCCAGGTACTCACCTTTCTTTCCTTCCCCTTACCCCTGCCCTCACTGGAGGATGAGTTTTCCCCCTGGCATTCACCCCTCTCCTTCTTTTGGTGTGTGTGACTATTTGATTCTCCTTCGGGGGGAGGTTTGGTGTGGTGGTGGTTCCCAGATTCTTAACCCTATGATTCGTAAAAGAAATGTGGTTTGATACATAACAAGTTACATGTATGGCCCTTATATAATTCATTTATTGGATGCAGACTTATGTTGGTTTTATTCATGCAGTTTCATAGAGTCTGAGGAAGTGGGACATTTAATACCCACAAAACACGTCGTGGATTAACCATTGAGATCACCCCCGTTATGGCTGTTCAAAATCTCTGAAATCATCTGGTGTGAACATAGTAAAATATGTATAGTACTTCATGGTAGGGCAGGAAGATTAACTTTGAAAACTTTATTGTGGAATATACTGTGGACTCACAAAGCCATGATTGGCTGGGATGCGACTTTTTTTTGCATTTTTTATTTATGAACTTTTCAGTACATAAACCAAATTGAAGAAAATCACTTAAGACGATTGGACGAATAAACCAATCCATGTATAACATGTAATATTCAACATATTGCAAGCTGCTCAAAAGTGGGATAAGATCATTGTATAAATTAAAATAAGGTCAGATGAAAGTCAGGCAACAATATAACAGTCACTGTCAGAAGACAATAGATGTGGGCGATAGGGATCCAAGGCCCTACCCCGATGGCAAGTGGTATCATGCAACTAAAGTGCATCCTGTACAGTTACAGGGAGGATCCCTATATGCCCATGGATTGTTTAAAGGGGTTAAGTGTGTGATTATATAAGAAGAGTGGGAGGGACAGGGAGGATGCAACCAGCGGGGGCACACACCAGCAGAGCCTGGGAAAGGGACTCGGGTGTAATCACTATATAGAAGTTACTGGAGAGGTAAACAGACCTTAGCAGCTCACCTTCAGCACAGCAATGGCATTAATCTGGTTAAGCTGCTAATAATCATACACATTTCTCAGTGCAGGTGAACTAAATCCAGTAGAACCACGTGTGTCTTTTTTTCAGCTTGTGAGACTTTACATTTCCCCAATATCCGCAACCCTTTTGATCCATTGTTGGACCATCAGAGGAAGGGGAGATTCACAAACTACTGGTATTATGACCTTGCCACGATCACCAGGTGACGCAATAACTATTTTTTTGTACGCCGTTTTCTAAATCCTGTTGTGATAAATGAGGCAGACTTTGGGCGTTTTAGGAAGTTCCCGATCATAACATTTCTTGGCGATTTCATGGACCCATTTCCAAAAAGAAGTAAGAGATGGGCAGGACTAAAATATGTGCAGTAAATTGCCTCTCCCCTGTCCACATCTCCAACAGGTCTCAGGTTCTGGGGGTACATACACTAGAATTAGGACACTTGGGAATTCAGTTACTATTTTGTAGCCCGATTCCTGGTATTTGTTGCAGATGGAGGATCTGAAAGACATAGTAAGTACCTTCATGTGTGCTTCCTGTGACAAAGTGATCCCTAACTCTTGTTCCCAGTGGTCTAAATAGTGCAAGGATGCATGAGAGGTCTCTGCCAGCAGCCATTTGTAAGTCAAGGAGTGGACATGGTTAATCGAGCCTTCTGCCTGGCTCTCTTGTTCAAAGGGCATCAAGTTACATGAAAATTCAAAAAGGGTCAGATAGGGACTGTAGAAAATGAGAAAGCTGTAATATCTGTAAGGTACATAGAGTTGCCAGCTCCTCCAAGTTTGCCAGTTGGATGGAAAACAGCCAGGTGAAGTGGCAGAAAAAGTGTCTTGCGCTCCATGCCTTGGCCTGTTTAAACGGAAAAAAAAAAAAGTGAGCCTGGGGGAAAAACAGGATGATCAAAGATGGGAAGTAAAGGTGAGGGCGAAGGTGCAAACTTGTAGCAGGCAAAGGCTGTGCGGCACATTGTCCAAGTAGCCCCAATAGTAAGGCATTTACCAGTGGCGGTTGGTGGGCTCCCCTTTTGGGGGGGTGGCAAACACGCAACACCCCTCCGGCGCAGTACTGACCACCTGCTACATCCGCTGGACCACCCGTGGCAATATCCGCATCGGCACCTGCCAGACCACCCGCAGCACTGACCACCAGCGGGAACTTAACCGCTGTGTGGTGGGGCTCTCATCCTCTCCTGCAGTGCGGGCAGTGGTGTCCGCTCCTCAAGCTTCCTCCCGTGTGTCTCTCCGCCAAAGCGCTAGGCATCCAATAGGATCGCCTGGCGCTTTGGCCAATTGGGGGGGGAGGAACTGTAGTGTGACCATAGCAAAAATTCGCTCTTGTCACACAACAGGATGGGCTCGGGACGCAGTGCTCTGCGCCCCGAGCCCACCCTATTTTGAAGTCTATTAGAGCCTCTGGCTCTAATCATGCGCTTTAAAATACACGCCCCCGCCTATGCCCGCCATAGTAATTAACATTGACATTGAATCAGCGTGACGTGATTACAGGAGGCGTGACATTGTTACTCCAGCCGCCGAGCAATTCAATTCACAGCTCCAAGACACATGGAGATCACCGCTCTGATCCGGGCATGGGTGAGGCTGCATCCAGACACTGGCAAGCTGCATATGACGAGCACTGGCAGGCTGCATCTGAGTGGAACAGGCAGGCTGCATCTGAGGGGGAACTGGTGAGGCTGCATTGATCTCTTGTATCATGTCTGCAGTCTCTGACCATCTCCTGTAGCATGTCTGCAGTCTCTGACCATCTCCTGTAGCATGTCTGCAGTCTCTGACCATCTCTTGTAGCATGTCTGCAGTCTCTGACCATCTCTTGTAGCATGTCTGCAGTCTCTGACCATCTCTTGTAGCATGTCTGCAGTCTCTGACCATCTCTTGTAGCATGTCTGCAGTCTCTGACCATCTCTTGTAGCATGTCTGCAGTCTCTGACCATCTCTTGTAGCATGTCTGCAGTCTCTGACCATCTCTTGTAGCATGTCTGCAGTCTCTGACCATCTCTTGTAGCATGTCTGCAGTCTCTGACCATCTCTTGTAGCATGTCTGCAGTCTCTGACCATCTCTTGTAGCATGTCTGCAGTCTCTGACCATCTCCTGTATCAGATGGTTAGAGATTGGGGACACGATACAAGAGATGGTTGGAGACTGGACAATTTGCTTGAGCTATTCTTGCACCAAAAAGGTGCCAATAATGGCCAACAATAAATTCATATTAAATTTAAATTGATGATATTAAATTAAAAAGTCGAATATAATACAATTGTTTATAAAAATTATAAATATTTTTTTAAAACTGTTTATTTTCGGTATCGGTTTTCGGTCTAGTGTATTTTTCATTTTCGGTATCGGCACCAAAAAACCCATTCGGTGCACCCCATGACATGTGTCCGACATCCTGAAAGGGGCCGGGCGCATGTATAGGGAGGGCAGCGCCCATAATGCACGGGCCGTCACTGGTGTTTAGACAGGTCAACTTAGGAAGCCAAAGAAGAGTCTGCAGAGGGACAGGAAGAATTCCTATTCTAGTGAAACTATCGTTTCACAGATGTAAGTCTAGACCAGTCTAAAGCTGTCATCAGGTGTAAGGCAATGTAGTTGAGTCGAATGTCAGGTAGGGTTATACCTCCAGAGCCTTTCGGCCATCAGAGACTGGACTGGATTGTTTTAAGCAGCTGGGTTTGTTGGACCATATAGAAATGTATTTATAAAGAGATTGGAGAGTTTTGCAGAAGTGTGCAGGAAGTTGAACAAGTATCGTTTGAAACAGATAAAGTATCCACAGGAAGGACAAATGTCATGTATGGTCTTAAAAAACTTTGAATTAATGTATGAATTTTAACAGTGGTCTGTAATGTATACAGGTTTGGGCACTATCAAAGCCCCATACATAGTGTTTTCTTCAATGCTTTGCACTCATTGAGAAAATGCAAAGTGTTCCCTGAATGGCCTGAGACTTGGAAGACCGCAACCACCATTGTAGTAGCTTAGACTACTACAGTAGTTTTCAATTTCCACAAATCATGACACTTCCACCATGGCCTCAGTTGTTCATAGAGTACCTCCAGCCATGCTGAAATTAGATATGCAGAACATAGCAATAACACCACATTTTAGAATACAATTAGGGCGGGTCATCGGCGCTGTCCTGAAAGACTCGTAGAAATACTTTTACCAGTAAGTCCAACTAAGGTTTTCTCCCTTCGTCTTTCAGGACAGCACCTGGAGATAAGAGAGTACTTACTCTAGGGTGGGATCACCGCCTGTAGGTCTTTCCTGCCGAATGATTGTTCCGATGCTGATAGCAAGTCCAACCTGTAGTGGTAGGTAAGGGTGGAAAAGCTCGTCCACGTGGCCGCCTTACAGATCCGACCCGGAGAAGCCCCTGCTCGTTCCGCCCAGGACGTTGCTACTGCCCATGTTGAATGGGCCACCACCCCTGCGGGAGGACCTGCCCCTGAAGCTCTATAGGCTTCACTGATGGCCATTCGCAGCCATCTACCTATAGTGTTTTTAGAAGCACTGTACCCTTTACGTGGTCCTCAGAACAGAATAAATTGAGTGAATTTGATTTTCTGAATTCTCTCGTGACTTCCAGATGGTGTAGTAAACACCTTCTTACATCCAGGCTATGGAAGGACTAGAGCTGGATGGTGTAGGTGTGGTGCAAAAGGTAGGGAGAATTATTTTTATTATTTGGCCCCATGAAACGCTGTTGGAACTTTTAGCAGAAAACCCAGGTCAGTTTTTAGCACTACCCGGTCTGGAAATATACAACAGAAAGGTTCTACTACAGACAGGGCTTGCAACTCGCTCACCCTCCTAGCTGATGTAACTGCCATTAAAAGAACCAGTTTGAGCGACCAAAATTTGATTGTCGCTTCCTCCGGGGTTCAAAAGGTTTTTTAATCAAACCCTGTAATACTAATGATAGGTCCCATTTTGAAAAAAACTTAAAAAAGGTATTGGCTTAGCTCTGGCCAATGCCTTAAAAAATCTAATAAGGGGCTCCTGAGATAGCGGTCTCTCAAGAAAATCCGATAAAGCAGCCACTTGAACCTTTAGGGTACTAGCCACTAACCCTATCTCTGTTCCCTCATGGAGGAATTCTAAAACCGAAATAATTTTCTGTGGTGAAAACATCTTAGTTGTGCACCAGGAATTAAAGCGCTTCCATGTTTTAAGATAAATTGCTCTGGTAACCCTTTTTCGGCTACTTAAGGGTTGATTCCAGTTTGTCTGACAAGCCTTTACTTTTTAGGATCTGCTTGTCAGGTCACCTAGAGGCTAGGTGACAGATGCACACCGTTGGGATCAGGAGTGCACCGCAAGGTAGTGGATCCTACGGCTGACTGCTGCGGATGGGAGTCAGGGTGGTAAGGAAGGCAGGGCTGCTGGAACACCAACACAGATCCCACCGGGTTTAGAGCGTAAAATTCCCTGGGGCGCGGAGTCTAAGAGCCAGCAGGTGTTCACCAGAGCCTCTAGCGGTGAGGATGGACTGGGCTGCAACTGGCTCCAGGTTGCGACCCCCAGGGTCCCCCCCCCTCACACCCACAGTAGGCAACAGGAGGATAGGGATAGTAAGGGAATAAGCCAAGGTCAGGGCCACAAGCAGACAGGGACAACAGAGTTCACGCCAAGGTTCAGGGTCACAGGCAAACAGGGATAGTCGGGGACACGCCAAAGGTCAGGGTCACGAGCAGACAGGAATAGTTGAGAACACGCCAAGGTCGGTAACAGAAACAAACAAAGCTTGATCAGCAGGTTTGGCCTACAGTGCAGAGGTTAATATAGAGTTCTCTGATAGGAGCAGGGGTGGAGCCATGCTAGAGGAGAGTTTATAAAAGCAGTCAGGTGAGAGTCAGCTGGTTTTTAGAGATGAACACATGGAGACAGGTAAGCTGACAGACAAAACTCTATTGCATAACCATAACACTGCTCCTCAGTAACCAGCCTGTCAGGTTGAGGTGCTCGATATTGGGATGTTGAAGGGGTCCCTGAGTTAGGAGATCTTTCCGCAGTGGAAGTACCCAATGAGGTTCTACCGCCATCCTCTGCACAGTTGAAAACCAGGCCCTCTTGGGCCAAAAGGGAGCCACTAAAATCATACTCGTGGCCTCTCTTTGAAGCTTCTTTAGTACCAACGGAATTCATTGAAAAAGGGGGGGGGGGGGCGTAGCACAAGCAGAATTTCAACGGCTGTGCTAGTGCGCTCAATCCTTTCGCTTGATCTTGCCTGTTTAGTGAAAAATAAGCCTCCACCTTTGTGTTGGTTTGGGATGCGAACAGATCTATCTGAAGAGCTCCCCATCTTTCTATTAGTATCTGGAATACTTCTGAGTTCAGACTCCATTCTGATTCTAGTATCCTTTCTCTGCCCAGAAAATCTGCTACTAGATTCAGATCTCCCTTTAGGTGCACCGCTGTACTTGAACATGGTGACCCTGGACTGATCCTCGAAGGCCCATAGTCCTAGGAGAATAGCCCTTAGCTCCCTCCATTTGGAGCATCTCTTGGCTTCCCTGTTTGTCCAAGTTCCTTGACCCATCTGCCCTTCATGATGGGCGCCCCAACCCCAAGAACTTGCGTCTGTTGGTAACCTCCTTTCTACAGGAAAACACCAGAGCAGGCCCTTGTCCATGTTTGAGCGACTCCTCCACCACCAGAGCTTCCTCTGAACCTGAGGGGGCATTCTGATCAATTTTTCAAGCGGCTCCCCATAGGACCAATTTCTCAGAATTGCCTGTTGGAGATCCCTTGCATGAAGGCGTGCCCATTGTACTGCTGGTATTGATGCAGTGAGGAGTCCTATTACTGACATAGCTTCCCTTATAGAAACTGGCAGGTTTGTCTGGGACTTTATTACAGCATTTTGGACCTTCTCTATCTTTTCCTCCGGGAGAAAGATTCTCTCCTGTATGGAATCGATGGTATATCCCAGAAATGGTATTATCTGAGATGGAATCATGTTTGATTTCTACTTGTTTATTATCCAGCCGAGACCTTCCAAGTGTCTCTTTGTCTCCTTCAGATCTTTCATGAATATATTCTTTGTTTTAGCAAATATTATGAGATTGTCTAAATATGGGACAATCGATATTCCTTTTACTCGGACGGGAGCTAAGAACTCTGCTACAATCTTCGTGAATATCCTCGGCGAGGAGGACAGCCCAAAAAGGAAGAGCTCTGAACTGAAGATGTGAGATGGAGTCTCCCATCTTGACCGCAAACCTTAGGTGTTTCTGCAATACTGGTGCTATAGGCACATGGAGATACGCATCCCTCAAATCTATGGATGAAAAAAAACAACCTGGAGTCAGGAGAGCCTTCACTGAAAAGGTTGTGTGCATTCTGATTTTCTTGTACCCGACTGATCTGTTTAGTATCTTCAGGTTCAGAATAAATCTGAATTTTCCTGAAGGCTTCTTTACAAGAAATATGTGTGAATAGCACCCCTGTCCTTCCTCTTTGGGGGGAACATTTATGATCACCTTCTGTTGGATCAATTCCTGTAGGATTGATGTCATTGCAACAGACTTCTCTAGGTCTCGGGGAGCCTGGGTTAGATAAAAACGAACAGGTGGGGGTTGAGAGAATTCCAGTCTGTAACGCTCCAATATTGTTTTGAGGATAAACGGACTGGTTGTTATGGTCTTCCACTGTGGAAAGAAGGTTTGTAACCTTGCTCCCACAGTCGGAAGACAGTCACTGTTTTTTTGTGTTTTGGGTAGGGGGGAGAAACAGTACTGCTGACTTGCCCCTCCCTCTCTGAGACCTCCAGGGTTTTTTGTAACCTGTCTCTTTCGTGTCCGGGGTTTTGTGAAAAGCACAAAAAATGTTATTGCCCTGAGGGATCACTTTCTTCTTTACTGGGAAGGCCTTTTTCTTACCAGCTGTTCTATCAAGTATGGCTTCAAGATCTGTACCAAAGACTAAATCTCCCTCAAAAGGGAAGACAACATAGTTTGGTTTTTGAGGCTGTATCCCCAGTCCATGTCTTAACCCATAAAGCTCTACGGGCTGAGTTTACTAAAGCTGAGAATCTGGCTGATATTTTACAGATTCGGCCGAGGCATATGCCATGTACCTCTCTGCTTTCAGTAGTACAGGCAGTGTATCCAACAGGTCCTTACGGGGAGTTCCTGCTTCGATATGGACTTTCAACTGTTCCAGCCAGTGCTCTAGGTTCCTGGCTACCACGATTGAGGCCATAGCTGGTTTCAAAATTGCTAGGGTTGAATCCCATGCTTTCTTTAATAGTGAGTCCGCCCTCTTGTCCATGGTATCCTTTAGGATACCCATATCCTCAAACGCAAGGTCTGTGTTCCTTGATACTTGAGAAAATGCCACTTGCAGCTGGGCATTTATCCAGATAGGACTGAAACGTCTCAAATGTGTCCGCCAGTTCCTTCCGAAAGGAGCTTAATAATTCTCCTTGCTGAGTCACAGGTGTAGCTGGAGTGGTTTCCTCCTTAACTAAATCTGTTATACAGGACCTGCATAACACCTTGGTCCAGGACTCTCTAAGTAAATTTTTTACATGATGGACATTTCCTCTTAGTAGGAGGGGAGGAATGTTTGGTCTTTTCTTTAACTTTCTGAAATACACCAAAAATAACAACCATTCCTCAATTTAACATGTGCATTTTCTATCATTGTAAAACATAACATGCTGCCAAATAGAGGAGCTAACCCTTTAACTCCTGTGTGTGATACCACAACCAGTGAATCCTCCCACAGAGTCACTTTTCTAATAGATAACCATACATTCTTCCTAATATACAAAATCAGGAAGAGAACAGTACATGGCCCATAGAGTAATAAACAGAGACCACGGTCCCTGCTTACCTGGGCCTGGGTGACTTGCGCCTGCACCTGCCACCGCCGTTTGTTCCACCTCCATTGCTGCGAGGTCTACAATGGCGTTTGCAGCTTTTATGTTTAAATTTCCCGGTCCACTCACTGCTGCGAGGGCCGGAAATGACGTCAGTCGGAAGAGGCCGCCCCCTCCTCCTGCGTTCCAGCCGCCGGAAGTCCCGCCCCCGGCCGGAATGATGGTGGAGACGCCGATTACTTGCGATTCCTCCTTAGCCTGTGCCACCAGTCTAGAGGAGTGGGGACTCCCAGCAGCCTGACCCTCGCCGGGTATGAGGAGGAGGAGACGCTGGAGCATCCACCACACGTAAGGGAGGAAGCTGGGCTGGCCTGCGGAAAAAACAAAAAATACCGGTATGCCCCATGCTCTCCCCACCTGGAGAAAGCGTACCACACCCCTGGTTCCCTGCAGCACTTCCACCATGGTGGAGGAAACACTACAACTGAGGCCATGGTGGAAGTGTCCGGTCTTTAAAGAAAACTGACTGCAGTGCTTCCTGGGAAAGTGGAGCTGCGCTCTCTCCAGTTGCTGTCCTGAAAGACAAAGGGAGAAATTGCTGTTTTTTATTTTCCTTGCATGTCCCCCTTAGATCTACAGCAACTGCACTTCAAAGTGAGAAGGTGAGTATAGTAGCAAGTCCAAGTTGCAATCTTGAAACACCCAATACGAGGACAATATGCGACCGGTCTAAACTATGTGGCATGTTCACCAATGCCAGGAGCCTGGCGGACAAGATGGGTGAACTAGAGATACTGTTGTACAAGGAGGATTTGGATTTTGTGGGAATTTCAGAGACCTGGTTCAACAGCTCTCATGATTGGCTGGCAAACATTCAAGGGTATACCCTATACCGCAAGGATAGAGAGGGTAAAAAAGGGGGAGGGGTATGCCTATATATCAAGAATAATGTACAAGTGAATGTGAGAGATGACATCACTGAGGGGGCTAGGGAGGAGGTGGAATCTTTATGGGTAGAGCTCCAAAGGGATGAAGCTAAGGGGAAAATAATACTGGGAGTATGCTATAGGCCCCCTAACCTGAGGGAGGAAGTGGAGACGGATCTCCTATCACAAATTGGATTAGCAGCAAGGATGGGAAGTGTTATCATAATGGGGGATTTTAATTATCCAGACATAGACTGGGCGGAGGGAACCGCGCATTCATTTAAGGCTCGCCAGTTCCTTAATGTCTTGCAGGACAATTTTATGGGTCAGATGGTAGACGCACCAACTAGAAATAAAACATTACTAGATCTACTGATTACCAACAATACAGACCTGATAACAGATGTGGAAATACGGGGCAATTTAGGTAACAGCGATCACAGGTCAATTAGTTTCAGTATAAATCACACAAATAGGAGACATGAAGGGAACACAAAGACACTGAATTTCAAAAGAGCCAACTTCCCTAAACTACAAACCTTGCTAAAAGGCATAAATTGGGATAAAATATTAGGAACAAAGAATACAGAGGAGAGATGGGTTTGCTTTAAGAGCATATTAAATAAGGGCATTAGCCAATGTATCCCATTGGGTAATAAATTTAAAAGAGCGAACAAACATCCTGGATGGCTTAACTCCAATGTAAAAATGCACATAAAAGCAAAGGAGAAGGCCTTCAAAAAATACAAGGTTGAGGGATCATTCACAGCATTCAGAATTTCTAAAGAATGCAATAAGAAATGTAAGGGTGCAATTAGGATGGCTAAGATAGAACATGAAAGACACATAGCGGAGGAGAGCAAAAAAAATCCCAAGAAATTCTTTAAGTATGTAAACAGTAAAAAAGGGAGGACAGACCATATTGGCCCCATAAAGAATGAGGAAGGACATCTGGTTACAAAGGATGGGGAGATGGCAGAGGTATTGAATTTATTCTTCTCCTCAGTTTTCACGAGTGAATCGGGGGGCTTCAGTAACCAAAACTGCAGTGTTTATCCTCATGACACAACACAGGAAGCACCTACATGATTAACAGAGGACGGAATTAAAATTAGACTTGAGAAACTTAACATTAATAAATCACCGGGACCAGATGGCTTGCATCCGAGGGTACTTAGGGAACTCAGTCAGGTGATTGCCAGACCGTTGTTCCTAATTTTTACAGACAGTCTATTGACTGGAATGGTACCAGCTGATTGGAGAAAAGCCAATGTAGCACCAATATTTAAAAAGGGCCCAAAAAACATCCCTGGGAATTACAGACCAGTTAGCCTAACATCAATAGTATGTAAACTCTTGGAGGGGATGATAAGGGACTATATACAAGATTTTAGTAATAAGAATGATATCATTAGCAGTAATCAGCATGGATTCATGAAGAATCGTTCTTGCCAAACCAATCTATTAACCTTCTATGAGGAGGTGAGTTGCCATCTAGATAAAGGAAGGCCCGTAGACATGGTGTATCTGGATTTTGCAAAAGCATTTGACACAGTTCCCCATAAACGTTTACTGTACAAAATAAGGTGCGTTGGCATGGACCATAGGGTGAGTACATGGATTGAAAACTGGCTACAAGGGCGTGTTCAGAGGGTGGTGATAAATGGGGAGTACTCAGAATGGTCAGGGGTGGGTAGTGGGGTCCCCCAGGGTTCTGTGCTGGGACCAATCCTATTTAATTTGTTCATAAACGACCTGGAGGATGGGATAAACAGTTCCATCTCTGTATTTGCAGACGATACTAAGCTAAGCAGGGCAATAACTTCTCCGCAGGATGTGGAAATCTTGCAAAAAGACCTGAACAAATTAATGGGGTGGGCGACTACATGGCAAATGAGGTTCAATGTAGAAAAATGTAAAATAATGCATTTGGGTGTCAAAAATATGAATGCAATCTATACAATGGGGGGAGAACCTCTGGGGGAATCTAGGATGGAAAAGGACTTGGGGGTCGTAGTGGATGATAGGCTCAGCAATGGCATGCAATGCCAAGCTGCTGCTAATAAAGCAAACAGATTATTGGCATGCATTAAAAGGGGGATCAACTGCAGAGATAAAACGATAATTCTCCCACTCTACAAGACTCTGGTCCGCCCGCACCTGGAGTATGCTGTCCAGTTCTGGGCACCAGTCCTCAGGAGGGACATACTGGAAATGGAGCGAGTACAAAGAAGGGCAACAAAGCTAATAAAGGGTCTGGAGGATCTTAGTTATGAGGAAAGGTTGCGAGCACTGAACTTATTCTCTCTGGAGAAGAGACGCTTGAGAGGGGATATGATTTCAATTTACAAATACTGTACTGGTGACCCCACAATAGGGATAAAACTTTTCCGCAGAAGAGAGTTTAATAAGACTCGTGGCCACTCATTACAATTAGAAGAAAAGAGGTTTAACCTTAAACTACGTAGAGGGTTCTTTACTGTAAGAGCGGCAAGGATGTGGAATTCCCTTCCACAGGCGGTGGTCTCAGCGGGGAGCATTGATAGCTTCAAGAAACTATTAGATAATCACCTGAATGACCGCAATATACAGGGATATGTAATGTAATACTGACACATAATCACACACATAGGTTGGACTTGATGGACTTGTGTCTTTTTTCAACCTCACCTACTATGTAACTATGTAACTAAGTGCACTTGCAGTGCAAAGTGGATTTGCCTTTAGTAAATAAACCCCCAAGTATCACATGTGCATACTTACAGTATATTGTGCCAAGCTGGCCCAGTGTAAGTATGCAAACTATATCATCCTTGACTTTCTATTTTAAAAAATGCACATTTTCTTTTTTCAATATGGGTGCATTTACTCATTATCTAAAAAAGGTGGAATGTGCCTTTAATAAAACATGCCTCTATACATACCCGCAGTAACAGCAAAAGATTTAAAGTATAACTAAAATGCAAAACTTTTTCTCTAGTAGATAGAGTTGAGAGGAAATAAAACACCTTTCAGGGTTTATATTGCTGTCTGTGCCCTTGTTGGAGAGATCCATTTTCTCTATTTGTCATGTTTACCACTATCACTGAAAAGTGAAAGAAAATCCCAAATTTTGGGATGTCATCAGAACAGGAAATAGAGGGAAGATCTTCCAAAGGGAAAATAGTTCTGGTGACCCACAGGGATTCCCACACGTTGGGGATTTCTTCTCACTTCCTGTTTTTGAATTTGAGACAGGACGTAAAAGGGAATTCTTCTCAATAGCACACAGATGGAAAAAACAAAACTGAAAAAAGAGATCAGCGTAAAGGCTCATAGTGTAGTATTTAAAAACAAGGTATTTATTGTAGGGCTGGGAGATTTTCTTAAAAAAAACTCGATTCACGATTCGAATAGAGTTTTTTTTTTTTTTTTTACCGCGCCGGTCCCGAGGCGCTGCGAGCATGAGCTTTTAGGCGAGGCCGCGGCTTCGGCCTAGTCCGCGGCATCCGGCCGAAGCCTCGCCTAAAAACTCATGCCCGCAGCGCCTCGGGACCGGTGCGGTAAAAAAAAAAAAAATCTAAAAAAAAATCGATTTGCTTAAATTTTGAATCGATTTGACCTCTCAACTCGATTCAAGATTTAAATCGATTTTTTTCCCAGCCCTAATTTATTGTTAAAGACAAGTAAAATGCACTCACAAGCCATCAGGCGGCTAGGCTCAAAACCACTTAGGCAGGGGGACCGCACAGGTGTCACTGGAGCTGGTGCTCTGGAGATTTCCCAGGGATAGAGCAGGATGGATGATACGCAAAAGCTTACCTGAAGAAGAAAGGACACTCCTTAAAAACGCTTCCCCACCCTCAGCACTCCACAAGCATTTCCTCCAAGTGGGCAGACTACCACTGACAAACGGCTTTCTTCCTCATGCAGTCTCAGCTCTTGCAGCTCGTCCATCCTACTCCATCCCTGCGAGATCCCCAGGGCACCAGCTCCAGTGACATTTGTGTAGTCCCCCTGCCTCAGAGGCTTCCAGCCTAGCCTCCTGATGGTTTGTGAGTGCATTTTACTTGTCTTTAACAATAAATACCTTGTTTTAATATAAAAACACTAGCCTTTGCGCTAGTCTCTTTTCTGACTTTCATATGTTCTGGAGCTCCTCCTCTGGCCGCCCAACAGCATTGGACTTTTTTGTAGCTCAGCTATCATTGTATAGTGCCTGGGTACCCAGGACCTATATACCATTCAGATCATTATAGTCCCCTGTGCTAATCCTATGGATAACTGGTTCATTACAACTCCACACTGATCATAATCGTCAGTATTATTGCTTGGTTCACTATCCTCCTTATTTTCTTAGATCTCTTTGTTTCCACTTTACTCTATTTGGTACTGCTCTCTGGAGTGTTTTGATTACTGCTGAAAAAACAAAAACAACAATAACTAGAGATACACTGAAATTTAGGTGGCCGAAACATATCGGACGAAAAAGGTGCCGATAATGGCTCTGAAAACACATGCGATTTTATCGCAATTTTACTGTGCTTATGGTGTGTATTGCATAGGTCATGTCATAAATTCATATGCATCCTGCATTTTCGGTACCAAAATTTCCATGCAATATACTCACTGATCCTGCATTGTATATACTACCTTCCATGTAATATACTCACTAAACCTGCATTGTATATACTACCTTCCATGTAATATACTCACTGATCCTGCTTTGTATATATTACCTTCCATGTAATATACTCACTGACCCTGCATTGAATATACTACCTTCCATGTAATATAGTCAATGATCCTGCATTGTATATACTGCCTTCCATGTAATACAGTCACTGATCCTGCATTGTATATAATACCTTCCATGTAATATACTCACTGATCCTGCATTTTATAGGATTACCTTCCATGTAATATACTCACTGAACCTGCATTGTATATACCACCTTCCATGTAATATACTCACTGATCCTGCATTTTTTATATTACCTTCCATATAATATACTCACTGAACCTGCATTGTACATAATACCTTCCATGCAATATACTAACTGATCCTGCATTGTATATATTAGCTTCCATGTAATATACTCACTGATCCTGCATTTTATATATTACCTTCCATGTAATATACTCACTGATCCTGCATTTTATATATTACCTTCCATGTAATATACTCACTGATCCTGCATTTTATATATTACCTTCCATGTAATATACTCACTGATCCTGCATTTTATATATTACCTTCCATGTAATATACTCACCGATCCTGCATTTTATATATTACCTTCCATGTAATATACTCACCGATCCTGCATTTTATATATTACCTTCCATGTAATATACTCACTGATCCTGCATTGTATATATTACCTTCCATGTAATATACTCACTGATCCTACATTGTATATATTACCTTCCATGTAATATACTCACTGATCCTGCTTTGTATATACTACCTTCCATGTAAGCATCACTGATCCCGCTTTGTATATATTACCTTCCATGTAAGAATCACTGATCCTGCATTGCAGTTTATACCTTCCAGCTGAGCTCTGTACTTACAACACAACCAGCACCACCACACCAAACTTACCTCTTTTCCCTTACTGCGACTACGACACTTCCGCCCTTCTATGGGCGTATCCAATCTGTGCCTAAAGCCCACACTATGCTGAGCGCTAATAGGTTCCTTTTCGTGACAGTCACCGCAGCACAGGCCAATTGTGCCTTTGGAAACTGAGAGGGACCGTGCTCAAAACGTTTGTCATAGCAACTTGCTTACTGCGCTGATCACTTGATATACGGCTGTCGCGAAGACCAATGTGGGTGTGCAGGTGAGTGTCAGATGGAGAGAGATCCTAGGCCGGAAGTGAGGAGGTCGTGTGTGTACATGGACCACGTACAAGTGTGATAATAAAGGCTGAGGGTTACTTTAATGGCTGCTGGCAGAATTACTCAGGGGGGCTAAAGTATTAGAAGTGGAGTATATCATTTGGGCGCCAAATTGGAGTTGTTAAATAGCAAGCCATCAGGTTTTCCCTTTCATTTGAGAAGAATATACTATATGAAAAGAGTGCAGCGCTAAAAAAATGTACATAGTTTATAAGGCTATTTGATATATTGCGACCAGTGATATTTTATAAATCTGTGATACCTTGTCAGCCAGGTATCATGTGAAAAATAACTGATTGAATAATGGTCTTAGTTACATAGACTTAGTCCATATACTAGTGACACATAAACTTAGTCCATATAAAGGTGACACAACAAAAATGTGACACAAAAAAAATAATTGAAAGTGTGTTGATAGAAGGTCCACCACCGCTCTTAATGGAGCTTGCCAGAAATATTGAACCCAGATGGGCTGATACCCACTAGGTCAATCAGGCTTGTAAAGTGGGGATCCTTGATGGTGGCTACCGTAGAGGACTCAGTTCCAGGTGGCCCAGGTGCTTGCAAAGATGTATTTTTTAAAGATAGGTCCAATCATGCATCAAGGTTATATGTGAAAGAAATATGAGAGCACAAAGCGCGATACTGTATAAAAAATCTCATAGCATATTTATTGAGGGTAAAAAAACACACATTTCTTGAAGATAAAAAAGCGCTTTGTAAGTAGAATGTGTGGCAATACCAGTGGTTTAAAGTGATATAGTACTAAAGCGCTGAAGTGAAGATATATAACTATAAATTATGTGAGAATAAATATGACAATGCAAATAAAATTACAAGATATCCAGATAATACAGCTGCAATTAATCAGTGACACCCCACTTACAAATAAATATATAAATAAAGTGATGCGCTCGTATTATCTCAGGGTTATCCTACTACTTCAATGTGCTGACAAAACACTTCCTAAAGTTGAATACATTGTTACAAACTATTTACAAAACATGCGCAGTAAAATCCACATAAATGATAAATCTCTAGATACAATGTGTTCAAAATTTTCCCGTGTGATTAGACAGAGGATCTCCCGGGATATAAATCCAAAAAAAGCAAACAAATATATATAAAAACATATATAACCACTGTTCTATTGAGTTAGTGATGTGAAAAAGAATATATATAAATAACGTACAATTATAAAAGTTTATATGAAATCCAATGCACCTAAATAAAATAGTGATTGGTTCACTGATTAGAAGCAGAAAATGATACCTCCTATACGTTTTGGGTTAGGGCTTTGTGAGTCAAGATGAATCAGCAGTGGCTGGGTTTAATCTCTTTCATCCGCTGGCTTGGGTTATTTACTCTTCGCTTCTAGTGCTCTCCCCAATATGCAATACAAAAAATGAGAAAAACCATTGCGCACATATCATCTGGTTTAAATATGTAGCAGAGACCCCAATAGATTCACTCACATGATCTTTAGATTATAAATCGCATTTCTCTAGTTTTATGGTCAGTTAATCACTCGCCTCCATGCTCCTCCGCGCTGCTGCTATACGGATCACTTGCAGGCTATACACTGACAAGAGCGTCACAGGCTCACTCTCCCCACGCGTATCGTCACTGGGCATGTGACTTTTTCAAGGGTGCTAGCCGACTTTAAAGGTACATTGTGTATGAAGAAAAAAGATAGATAGATTATATATATATATATATATATATATATATATATATATATATATATATATATATATATATATATATATATTCTCGTTTATTACAAAAATTTGATAAATAGTAGAGAATACACAGTCATAGGTATGCACACATTTGCCATTATTGACAGCGAAACAAACTGTAATCACATACAGAGAACTGATGCGTCCACAAAATTCAACATGTTTCGTCGGTGTGGCATCATCAGGAAAAGGGGACGCTTTATCTAGTAACCATAAAAACCTACATTTTTCAGCTTTAGGTGTATAGAAAGAAAAAGAGAAATATTATTAATATATGACCTTTTTGTTTTTAGATATTATACTCATATACATGACTGTAAGAGAGAGAAAACAAGAAAAAAAAAAATACCCCCCCCCCCCGCGCCATGCAGGTATGGTGCCATGCCCATGCTCTGGTTCCCTGTGCCTTAGATCCCTGAACGGATGCCTGAGGATGTGCAGCGGAATTGGCACCTCATAATTGGGGTTTCCGATTCTGCTGCATGTCCGCTCTGAGGGTTCCCATGTGACACAGTCAGCGGGGCATACCATCATCTCAGCACATAGACATGTATACCTGGAGATGAATCATCATCATCCGGATGGTGTCTGTACTGCATTCTTGCAGTGAGGCTCTGTAGCATGTACCGGCAATCACTTCCGATATCCAGGTGACTTTCTGTGTCTCGCGTACCCTCGCCTTGCGTTTGCGTCATCGTGGCGTGACGTCACACACCATGTTTTGACGCCAATGGGGGGGGGATATTTGAACTCGCCATCTTGGTGACCATGCTGGGAGTCCCTGGGAGCTCTTGAGACAAAGGCGACACTTTCACAGGTAAATTCTCTGGATTAATGGACCATCAATCCCTTTTATGTTCGTTTGCTATCTAATTATCAGCCCACTTATGTTTTCTTTTCTTTTTCCCCTTTTTTTAATTGCTAGGCTTAGTCTTGCTGCCTTATCATCTGGTTACCGGCTGTGCTTACCATCCATTTCTCTTCCCTGTGTACCTCCACCGCCTCTTGGTTCTCCGTGACCTTTGGCTGGTGGGGGCTTTTCAAAATAGGGGACACCAGTATTATGAAATTATTTCTAAATAAGAGAAATTCACATATGCCAGCACCAAATTAGGGATCATTTATCTGCTTCGCCCATTTGAGCTCCCAGTATATACATGTGCAACGCTTTTGTTGGAGGTGAGTATGGTTCATGTCTATTTGGGACCTGTTTTGAACATGTGCTCCTCTCCTGAAACCCCAAAGATATTTAATGCACGTTACAGGCAGTATTATGAGTTTTTGAACATTAGCTGGAGTACCATCATTCGAACACACTGGCATGCCCTTTAAGGTACAGAAGGCCTTTCAAAATGGAGGGGGGGGGGTGGCTGTGTGGGTTTTTGGGATTGGGTTTTTTTTTTTTTTTTCTCTCTCACAGTCCTGTATATGAGTATAATATGTAAAAACAAAAAGGTCATATATTAATATTATTTCTCTTTTTTCTTTCTATACACCTAAAGCTGACAAAAATGTATGTTTTTATGGTTATTAGATAAAGCATCCCCTTTTCCTGATGAAGCCACACCGGCGAAACGTTGAATTTTGTGGACGCATCAGTTCTCTGTACGTGATTACAGTTTGTTTCGCTGTCAATAATAGGCAAATGTGTATATACTTATGACTGTGTGTTATATACTGTATTCTCTACTTTTTATCAAATTTTTGTAATAAACAAATTTAATTTTTTAGACCTTGGTATATATATTTTTTTTCTTCATACACAATGTACCTTTAAAGTCCCTTATCCCTTATTTACTGTTTCTTATATATCTCAGGGATGTTGGTACCATATTATGATTAAGTGTTTTTGGAACTAAACTCTGCCTGTATCTTTGAACAGATTTTCGAAGTTGTATCCATTCAGTATGAAGGATGCGGAGTTATGGGACACTACCCCCAGGGTGGATGCCTCACTGCAGCGTCTGACCCCCCATATCACTGTACCATTAGAGGATTCAGTCTCTTTTAGAGATCCCATGGATCTGAGAGTAGATACGGATTTAAAGCGATTATATTCAGTGGCGGGGGCAGCGTGCAGGCTGGCGTTGGCCCTTACCTCTGTAGCAGAAGCTCACAGGACTTGGGTGTCAGATTTGGATGGTTGTTCTGCGGAGGAGCTTGGAGCTGGTGGTTCCTCGCCCCTGCAGTTCTGAAAACAGTTGTCGAATTTCTGGCAGAGGTGGCCGTTGACCAGGTCAGATTGATGGCGAAAATCATGGCCCACTCCGTGACAGCCCGAAGAGCATTGTGGTTAAGACACTGGGCTGCAGACAATTCTTCGAAACAGAGCTTATGTTCGGTGCCGTTCGATGGTAGACTGCTTTTCGGTAAACCCTTGGAGTCAGTGATCCAACGTGTATCCGGAGGTAAATCGGGTTTAATTCCTCAAGAAAGGAGGCGGCAGCCCTTTCGCCCGGCAAGAAGGTCCAGGGAGAATTTCAAGGATGCAAGTTCCTACAGGCCTGGCAGGCCATTCTCCAGGCAATGAAGACCAGCTGGTTTATCCTTTCCGAAGGCTTCCAAGCCCAAGCAGGGCCAGGCCCTGAAGTCCTCCGATAAGACTTTTTGAAGGTTTCTCTGCCCAAGATCCTCACGTGGAAGCGAGGCTCGCTCAGTTTGAGGGGGTTTGGGTGGACGAAATTCAGGACGCATGGGTGTTGGCCATAATTCGAGATGGCTATTGTCTCGCGTTTGGGTCAAGACCTCCGCAGTCCCAGTTTTTGGAAACCAGAGTTCCGACTTCTTCAGAGAAGAGGCAATGTTTACAAGATTTTTTTTTTTTTTAAATATGAATTTTAATATTTTCTTAAACAGAAAGTCAAAATATAAGACATGTTACAGTATCTCACAACAATAATTCACGTTCACAAGAAAGTATAAACATGTGATAACTGTAATCGAGCATACTATAACCCATTCTGAGCCTTGCTTCTGTCTACTTTTATGTCTGGTTGAGTCCCGTGTTCCTTTCGGTCGAATTCCATGTATAGATAGATACGCAATGATCTCCGCTTAGGATCACCGGAATTCCCACGGAGAAATAATACACAGGAACTGATGAAGAGAAAAAAGGAGAGACAAAGAAAGGAAGAAACAGTCATAGGGGGGAGTACAAGAGGGGAAGAGAAGGGGGGGGGGGGTAGTATAAAAGTGGTCTGTGGAATTAGTGTCTCCAGGCTCCTCAGATGGAGTGCTGTCCTTATTAGTATATAGTCAAATCGTTGGCATAGCCTGCCCTTCATCTGAATATATAAATATATTCCAGTGCATCCAAGTGTTGAGGTGTTGTTCCTGATTATTTTGTGCCGTTAGGACTAAGTCCTCCAATCTCCTGATCTCCTCCACTCTGCGCAGCCACATTCCCACGGTCGGGGGCGAAGTTTTTTTCCACAATAGTGGGATGCATGATTTAGCTGCGTTTAGTAAGTGTCTTATTATTGATTTTTTTTTTATATTTCTTTGGCGGAATAGAGGAGACATGCAGCAGTATAAAAGCTGGATTATCGTTCATCGGATAATCCGTAAATTTCTGAGAGATCATTCGGACTGTTGTCCAAAAGTGCTGCAGCAGAGGGCAAGACCAAAAAATGTGGAGGAGTGTTCCCTTGGCAGAATGGCATCTCCAGCATCCATCTGAGGAATTGGGGAACATCTTGTGAAGTCTGACGGGGGTATAATACCATCTGGTCAATATTTTGTAATTGAGTTCCTGTGTCTTTGTGCATATGGATGATTTCAGAGAGAATCTAATTATCGTTTGTTTTTGAGTGTCTGTAAACTGGCATTGTAAGTCTGTTTCCCATTTTTTTTATGTGTGTCAAGTCTGGTAGTTTCACCGGGGTATTAAGCAAGATATACATTTTAGATAAAACTTGGGGTAGAACTCCCTCGTCTCTGCAGTAATCTTCGAAGGTCGTCAAGTCCCGATTAAAGTGCGTTGGATTGGGGATTGAGTGTAGAAAATGATGTAGTTTTAAAGCTTCCCAAAATGGCAGATTAAATTGTCCTCTAGCCTCCGTAAGGGATTGTAAGGACGGCCAGGCATTATCTATTAGAAAATGTGCTGCTCTGTCTTTCCCTGATGATGTCAATGACCTATATCCCTCCCGTTCCAGGCCAGGTGTAAAAGCAGGGTTTCCAAGTATGGGATAAATAGGGGAGTCGTTAGTAGATAAGAGGTTTGCGGAGATCGCGGACGCTCCAATCCGGAGAGTGGCACCGATAACCGGGTGGGACTTTAACTGTGGGGAGATCTGGTCATAACACCAGATTGCTCCTTTTAGTGTGATTTCGGACTGTGCCTGTTCCAATTGTGTCCACATTTTGTTTTTATAATGACGGTTCCAGTCTATTATGCGTCCCAAGTGAACCGCTGTGTAGTACTTTTTCAGGTCTGGGAGGGCAATTCCACCAAGATTTTTAGGTAGTGTCAAGTAGCTTCTACGTAGCCTAGGTTTAGAGTGTGCCCAAATAAATCGGGTAAATAATGAGTGTGTTTGTTCAAAATATTTAGGTAGGATTTTAATTGGGAGGGCCTGGAACAGGTACTGGAATTTCGGGAGTATCGACATTTTAAGCAGGTTACACCTGCCGAACCATGAGTGAAGTCCCTTTCGCCAATCTTGTAGTAGTAAACGGGTCTCAGTCAGTAAGGGTGGAAAGTTGAAGTCGAAGGTACGTTTGTAGTCATTTGGGATCTGAGTACCTAGATATTTAAGAGAGTCTGTCGACCATTTGAATTTAAATTGTGACTTTAATGAGTTAATTCTGCCCGATGGGATATTTATTCCCATCACGGCCGATTTATCAAAGTTTATTTTTAAATTAGTCAGGGCTCCATATCTGTTGAACTCTTTGAGAAGATTTGGTATTGAGATCATTGGATTGGATAGGGAGAACATGAGGTCATCTGCATATGCAGAGATTTTGTATTGAGTACCCTTCACCGTTACCCCCACTATGTCCGGGTTCAAGGGATAGGGCGAATAGCAACGGCGATAATGGGCAGCCCTGTCTAGTACCATTAGTTATTGTAAAGGGATCTGACAGAATCCCATTTGCCTTGACCTGAGCCGTAGGTATAGTGTATATACTCGAGATCCACTGTATCATTTTATTCCCTAGGCCTATCTGTTTGAGGACTGCTGACATGAAGCCCCAATTGACACGGTCAAACGCTTTCTCAGTGTCTGTGCTGAGAAAGACACATGGGATCCTCTGTTGGGTAGCTACGTGAATAAGATTTAGTACTTTTGTAGTGTTATCCCGTGCCTCTCTTGCGGGGATAAATCCTACTTGGTTGACATGAATTAGATCAGGCATGAACTGGGTTAATCTATTGGCTAACACTTTTGTGAATACTTTAAGATCCACGTTTAGAAGGGAGATGGGCCTATAGCTGCCACATGCAGTTGGGTCTTTGCCTTCTTTTAGTAATATAGAAATGTGTGCCCTCAGCGTATCTCTAGGAAAGGAGACTCCATTGTTTAGGCCATTAAATAACCGCACCATATAAGGACCTAGGATAGATTGTAGGGTTTGATAATACTGCAGAGTGAGTCCGTCTGGACCCGGGGCTTTGCCTGGTTTCATGCCTTTCACTGCCTGCTGTATTTCTTCTAAGGTGATGGGTTCTTATAGTTCTTCCCTGTTTTCTGGTGTCAGTTGGGGAATCTGAGATGCAGAGAGGTATTCCTTTATTTTTGTGTCATTGGGCGGTCTAACAGGAAGATTATAGAGAGAGGTGTAATAGTCTCTAAATTCCCCCGCGATCTGTGTCGATGTATTCTTCTTCTGCCCTGATTGGTCTATTATCTGAGGTATATATGTGTTAAGTCTTAGGTTTCGTACCGCATTGGCTAGCAATTTCCCACATTTATTCCCTGATTCGTAGGAAAGTTTACGACACCTTTGTAGTGCTGCTTTGGCCCTATATTGTAGTAGCTCCAAAGTTTGTTTTCTTAGTGTCATCAGTTCTGTCTCTAGGGATGTGGTCGGTGTTGTCTTGTGTTTTGTTTCTGTGACCTGAATCTTCTTAAGAAGTTCCAGCAACAAGTGTTCTCTTTCTTTTTTGATACGCGCTCCATGTTTGATGAACACTCCCCTCATCACGGCTTTGTGCGCCTCCCATAAGATACCCGGGTCGCAGTTGTCAATGTAATTTTGTCCGGAAAAAATGTCGCAGTTCATTTTCAATATCTGTCAGGACTTCTGGTGTTTGCAGTAGACGTTCATTAAGTCTCCAGAATCTGGATCTGGCATTCCAATTGGACGATAGGCAGAAGCGCATAGTAATAGGAGCGTGGTCTGACCAGGTGGCACCACCTATCTCCACTGCTTGGATAGCCTCTAACTGTCTGTGGGGAATAAAAAAGTAGTCCAGTCTTGAGTATACTTTATGTGGGGTCGAGTAAAAAGTATAGTCTCTTTCTCCCGAATGAGTCAGTCTCCAGATGTCTATCAGTTGGGCATTATGAAGGTCTTTTGTTATCCTCTTAAGAGTACTCGCACGCATAGAGGAGGCATTTGAAGAGGTATCAACCACAGGGTTGAGAGGCGTATTAAAGTCACCCCCTAGAATCAATTGACCTTCCTGAAAGTCTGAAAGCAGCTTCAATGTATGGTGTAGGAATGTGTCTTGTCTGTCGTTGGGGGCATATACCGTGGCTATGGTGATCTGTGTATTTCTTAATGTTCCCTTGACAAATACGTATCGCCCTTCCGGGTCTGTACGTACGTCACTACATAGATAGTGGATTAGGAGTCCGCGCTTAGGTTAATTAATTCCTAATAGGAGTTAATTGGAAATATTAAAAGAAAAGAGCTGGGGAATCGGCGCTGCCCTACTTGCAATAAATGTTAATTAAAGATCACCAAACCTGTAAAAAGTTGTGCATAAACCAAAATTAAAATAAATAAAAAATATATATAATTTGTGTGACCCTTGGGTAAATTTACCCCTACGTTTGTGTCAAAATGAATAAAAATATGTAAATAAAAATGTGTTCCTTTGGCGTGAACGTGCTAGTCCTCTGTGTTGCATAAATACATTACACAGTATGTGGGTTTGATTTAGGTTTGTCCCACCTCCACTCTTAGTATCTATCAAACTGGTTAAAAAATAGAGTAGCCTCCTATAATAATAGTGGAGTTATACCTAGCCGCACTAGTTAGGGGCTATCAATAACTAGGTGAGGTCACCTTATATCCCTATTATATATAGTGACCAAAGTGCACTGTGAATGAAGTGAAGCAAAAGTGCATTAGGCCTTAGAAATGCTACAATGCATATAGTTTAAATTCATATATAAAAATCCATAAGAGTATAAATCCAAACCATCAACACTCATGTAAAAAATATATGATACATTAAAATACACATCTATGAAAAAATTGATTAAATTAACATCTATGAAAAAAGTCCCTGTAGTGAACCCAGGCAAGGTTAAAGAGTCTTAATTTTTAGAGACAAAATAATTAGAAATGTCAGGATCAGTTGACATGCATATACAAATGAGCAAGGGGTGGTAGTAAGTGACTTCCATGCATGTAGAAGCTGGTGACTCCAAGTGCTCCCCCCCCCGTGCTCCCCCACTCACCAGATTCCGTCACCCCCTAGGGGATATTAGGCAAAAGATTGGGTGTCTCAGGATGGCTGCCTTTACTGGATGTCCCTCTTAAGCTTTACTCCTCCGTGAATTTCCTTTTTTACACTGGTGATAGATTTCCTCTTTTGTACTGCTGGTGAGGGATCCCTTCTGTTGGTCCGGATCCAGGTGCCTCCACTACTATCCACCTCCGTACCGCTAAGTCCTCCGAAGCACCTGCGCCGGTTCCCTGTGCTTCTCGTACACCAGCCCCCGGACCGCCGAGCTCAGCTGGCGCCGAATCATCCGATGCTATCCCGTGGAAGTTTGTCTGTATCACCCAGTTACTAGAGTCCCTGCATTTCTGTGTATGTAATAAGGCGATCCTGTGTCACCTGTGTTATAGTGAGGATTTACTCTTCTCTCCTCTACTTCTAGTGTTTACTTCCCACTAAATTGCCCAACTTCTACCGAAACTGGGATAGAGCTTCTCTACAAGTATCTGTCTTAGAGTATTCTCTGGTCGTCTACTCTACTCGCTAGGCTGTGTTCTCCTGCTCTCTACAGGTATAAGAAATTTCCCTTGTGTAGAGTAACTGTAAGCATTGAACCTTATTTCAACCCTATAATACCGACAATGAACTGGAATGAAGATAGTGACCAGGTTCCTGCATAGATACTTTTGTCTAATGTCTTCCATATCTGCAGTGCTATATAAAACAATATTGCCGGTGCATTATCATATCACTCTACTATTTTTCTTGTTTTCTGTTTCTTCGTTGGTCGAAGTTTATGCCCCCCCCCCCAGTATAGCAGAGTGAACAACAAAACAGAGGGTGGATAAGGGCGCAGATCCGGTTGAAGTCTCGTGAGATATAGGGGTAAGCAACCAAGGAAGTCTATCTGTGCACAGCTCACCTGAGGCTCTATGTAGCTAGGGTAAGGATCATCCCTCCTCCATACCTTTACTGTTCCTTCCCTGTCTCAGTACTGTCACCAGAGTACTGCATGCAGGAACCCGTGTAGAGAAGGGGTCAGGTGACTGTTCTCGGAGGTCCTTTCCCCCCGTACCTTGCTCTCTGAGCCTGTATACATGGGGCTGTGCCTCTTGTCTGCATAGCGTCACATCCCGATGATGAATCTGCCCACCAGCCGGTGAATAGCTCCGGAGGGACCAGGCCCCGCCGTACGAAAACCACCCCCACCCGTTAAGTAGAGTCTAACCCAGAGAAAAAATAAAAATTAAAGTAGAAACCTTCAAAGATAGAAACAGTTGGGCTAAGTTAGATAAGGACGGAGGAAACCTGTGGGTGGACATCAATCAAGGACGGAGTCATCTCCATGAGGAGGCAAGTCCTCTCAGCTTACCCGTCAGCCGCAGTTATTCAGTCCTCTCTTGGTGCCTCTGCAGAGCTGTATCTCGGTCTGTTCCGGTTCCTCTGTGGCCTCGGTGACCGTGCTCTCCGCTGATGTGATGATCCGGAGTGGGGATTGTACGGTTGCAGCATCTGGAGCCAGTCAGGTACTTCAAAAGGTTCGATCTCCATAAATGTGAATAGAGCCGGAAGATCTGTCGGGGTCCGGAGGGTGAATGAACGCTGTGCCTTTTAAAAGGTTACTGAAATGGGGAATTCCCAGCGATAGATGGTTCCAGACCGTCTAGCTGCTTCTAATACCGGCTTCAAGAAAGCTCTTCTCTGCAGCGTCGATCTAGACAGATCCGGCATGATCCGTATGCAGGCTCCATCAAACTCCATGTTGCCCTTCTCCCAGGCTGCCCGAAGTATCATCTCTTTTTGGGCATGTTAATGAATCCTGCATATGACATCCCTCGGTCTCTCCAGGTCCGTCAATCGGGATCCCAAGGCTCTGTGTATTCTATCGAATGAGAGGCTGTTTGGATATTGTTCCCCCATCAGTTCTCGGAAGATCGCTATGATTGTTACCGCCAGGTCCTCCGTGCCCGTAGCCTCTGGAAGTCCTCTCAGACGCAAATTGTTCCGTCTGCTGCGGTCTTCCATTTCTTCCAATCGGAGTTGCTGGGTAAGAATTGTGTTTTGCTTGGGTAGTACATGAGGCTTCAACTGCAGAGATCCGTCTCTCCAGCACCGCAACCAAAGTTTCTCCTGTATCCATCCGGTCATGTAGAATCTGTACCTCCTGCTGTACTACCTCTATCTCCTGTCTGTGGGATGCCTCCAGTTTGTTCATTATTTCTTCTTCGTTCCTAGTTGGGAGGGCCTGCAGAATCGCTTTTAATTCGGCGTCCGCTCTCAGGGTCAGCGGTGCCTGTGAATGTTCTTGCGTTCCCGACCTGAACATTGCAGGTATGGTAAAGTCCATGTTGGGGGTATTCTGTATCGCTGTCTGGGCAGATGTGGAGGCGATCAATGGTAAACGATCTCCATGAGGGTCAGGCCTCGTGGCGTCCGCCATCTTGAGACCTGGGGAGGTTCCGGAGTTGTTTAGTAGAAATTGTTGGATGTCTGCACTCCGTCGTGTCTTTGGAGTTGTTCGTTTCGTGTGTCTGCCTCTCCGCTTTCCAGCGGAGTACATGCCGAGTTATCTAAGCGAGAAATTACTGCTTTAAAGCCGTTAAGGATGGGCCGGGCCGGGAGCTCCTCAGACACATGTCTTCACACAGCCATGTCCAGGCCACGCCCCTGTTTGCAAGATTTTATAAACTGATTGATCACAGCAAAAGCCATCATCCCGGTGCCAAGGCAAGAACGGGGTCTAGGAGTCTATTCCCCATTATTCCTGGTAACGAAAGCTTCGGGAAGTTTCAGACCAGTGTTAGATCTGAAGGCTCTAAATTCATTTGAGGGTCCCGCCTTTCAAGATGGCGTCGTTGGAGACTATCATATACGTACTGAAAGAAGGAGACTGGATGGCCCCCATTGACTTGGCGGACGCCTATTTACATGTTCCCATCCATCCAGCTCATCATTGTTTCCTCAGGTTTGCGGTGGAAGGCTCTCATTACCAGTTTCGGTGCCTCCCGTTTGGCCTTTGCACAGCACCCAGAACCTTTTCGAAAGTGCTCTCAGCCGTCATCGCGACCCTCCGAGTCAGAGACGTTCAAATTTTTCATTATTTGGACGATCTGTTACTACTAGCCTTTTCAGAACATCTTCTCCTTCAGCATGTGGTCCTCGCCTGCGAAACGCTGGCTTAGTTCGGCTGGCTAGTCAACCATCAAAGTCAAATGCAGCCAACCCAGGTTTTAGAATATCTGGGGGTAAAGTTCGACACAAAACGGGGTCAAGCCTCTCTCCCTCAGAAGAAAATTTGGGACATTCAGATCCAAACCAAGAGAGTAATGACCAGTTCATTCCTTGTAGCGAGGGAATGCATGCGCTATCTCGAAGTATTGTCAGCCACGATCCCGGTAGTCCCATGGGCCGGGTGGAGAAGAAGGACTTTTCAGTGCAATTTCCTTCTCCAATGGGATCGTCACTCCCTAATACAGAAGATACGCATTCTGATGTCGATAAGTCAATCTCTACTTTGGTGGACAGTCTCAAGCAACCTTGCCCGGGGTGTATCCCTTCGGCCTCCGGAGCCGGTAGTACTCACTACCGATGCCAGTCTCCTGGGTTGGGGAGCCCATTACCTGGGTCAGCAGACTCAGGGTCGGTGCCCCCCCCCCGATGTTCCGCAAACATCAAATTTTCTGGAATTGGAGGCTGTCCGGCACGCTCTTCTAGCCTTCCAGTTGCTCTTGAAAGGTCGAGCTGTCAAAATATTGTCCGACAACAAGACCACTGCCGCGTACGTGTCCCGTCAGGGGGGCACCAGGAGCCAAGTCCTACTTCAGATCGCATGCCAGATATTCCAGAGGGCAGAGAAGAACCTGGTTTCCCTGACGGCAGCCTATCTCCCAGGGCCCGAGAATACTTTAGCAGACCGTTTGAGTCTGAGCTTTTTGGATCCTGGTGAATGGGCCTTGAATCCGAAATTCCTACGAAGGATTTTCAGAGTCTGGGGGTTGACTGTAATGGACCTCATGGCATCAGGGAGGAACACCCAGCTTCCTTCTTCTCCAGAACATACCATCCACAAGCTTACAGCCAAGATGCTCTGTCCAAACCGTGGGACTTCCCCCTGGTGTATGTGTTCCCTCTGCTTCCTTTAATTCTCAAGACCCTATTGAAGATTCACAGGGAGAGGGTTACAGCAATAGCAATTCTACTGTTTTGGCCCAGAAGGCGATGGTTCCTGCTGGTGTGGAGAATGTCGGGATCTCCTGCTCCAGAACGGAATATGTCATCCAAACCCCAGGAGGCTGAGACTAATGGCGTGGAAATTGAAAGGAGATCTCTGAAGGATTTAGGCCTCTCAGAGCGAGTGTTGGGCACCTTGTTGCAGTCTCATAAAAAATCTACAAACTCAACCTATCAACAAGTATGGAAGGCTTTCCGACACGTTGCTGCGGAAGAGGGCTGGGAGCCCAATTCTCCTTCAGTCTCGAACATCTTGGAGTTTCTCCAGCAGGGACTGGAGGATGGCCTGGCTTATAATTCCCTGAAGGTCCAGATTTCTGCCCTTTCAGCAATGACGAACTCTAGGTGGGCATTGGATCCGATCGTGGTCCGTTTTCTGAAGGCTGCCATTAAAATCAGGCCCCCCCTAAAGTCTTACTTTTTAAAAGCATTTATCCTGTTCTTTATTTCATTTAACATTGAGGACAGTATTCCTGACAACCATAGCCTCCGCTAGGAGAGTTTCCGAATTATGCGCCTTTTCTTCCAAAGAGCCCTTTCGTGTGATATTTTTTTTTTTTTTTTTTTCCCGACAAGATTATTCTCGAACCAGTTCCTAGCTTTCTACCGAAGGTCTCTACTGCCTTTCACATGAATTGGGAGACTGTCTTGCCAGCCTTCACCGTAGATTTCAGGATGATTGGAAGAGGCTAGACTTGGTCTCCTCTATTTCAATTTACTTGGAGCGGACTGAGGAGTTTCGCAAGCAAGATCAACTGTTCATCTTTCCTATGTGACCTAAAAAGGGCATGGTGGCTCCACCTAGGATTGTCTCATCTTGGATTGTGAAGACCATCCAGATCGCTTACGAGTCCCTGGGCTTTCCCGCTCCTGCGGAGATCAGAGCGCATTCAACTAGGGGTATGGCAGCATCATGGGCAGCTTATGCAAAGGTGTCACCCGAGATAGTATGCAGAGCAGCGAGTTGGTGCGTGTCCAACACTTTCATCCAACATTATAGGCTAAATGTAGCCCTCTCTCCTGCGGAAATGTTTGGTTCTTCTGTTATTTCTGCGGCTGTCTGCCATTAAATTTGTTTGGCAGCAGTACTCTCTCTGAGTTGTTTTATTTTTTTCCCTCCCTTATTGAAGGTTGCTTGGTACATCCCATAGTAGGCTGACATGGGGAGGTCCAGGAATAAGGAAAATTGTTGCACATACTTACCGTAATTTTCCTTTCCTGGATCCTCCCCATGTCAGCCGGGGATTCCCACCCTATCTTCCGTCACGAGGAAGGGTGTTTGAACATCAAGCTGGTCCAACAGCCGCCCTTTATGGAGTCCAGGAATCCAAGTAGAGGGAAAGTATCACCGCTCCAGGAGGGTCAGATTGAAGTAAAAGGCATCTCCTCCAGTCTAGAAGCTCAGGTGCTGGCAATGCTGTAACAATATCGTCAAAGAAAGTTCTGGGCAGCCGCACTCCAAAAGAATTTGCTTTTATTTATTAAGGTGTCATCCAAAATACAGATACACAGCAAAGTGGAGTGTGAGGAGTGCTTAGTCATAGCTAGCAATCACAAAAATCAAAGTGAAATAAATAATAAAAGTTACAAACCATGTGACCACATAATCAGCAGATCTTAATTAATTAATGAAATGTTTCAATTAGGTATCATGGGTCACCTGAGATCTCAGCAGGTGCAGTGAAGAAAGGAAAACAAATATATATCAATGAATGTGCATATAAATGATAACAAATAAGAATACAATTAAAAAAATTAATTTTAATAAAAATTAAATAAAGACATCCAAAAGTGATAGAAGCATCAAAGGAAAATGACCCTGTGTATATGTGTGTTTTTTCAAGGTAGACCAACACTAGTTTAATGTTTTAAAATAAAATGGAGTTGATAATAAACAGAGTATATAAAGTGAAGTAAAAGATGAAGTTTATGTTGCAAAAATGTTGCAATTGTCGGACAGATCTATATATGCAATGTACTGGTGAAAAGGAGAGGAAAGGAAGAGGAGAGAAAAAATAGGGGGGGGGGGGGGAATGGGAGGGGGGAGGGAAGGAAAAGGTGGCATTCACCTTCTATATGTCATGATGAATGCAAGCGCTAAATACAAGCTCTGAATACCAAGACTAATCTGTGTAAAATATGATCAAGATGACGTATAAACAATGTGTATGGTATGATAGTGGTGAAAAGATATAAACAATATTATGTAGTGGTGACGTTTATAGATGTGCACAAATGTGATGAATGATGAAAAAATAATAAAATATTGTTAAAAAATGCACTAACAAACGAACAGATCACCGCACTAGTTAGAGTGTCAATACATCAACCAATAATATACATTGTAAGTGAAAGATGTTAATACATCAATAAGTGTAAACATAGATACAATAAATATCGACACTTGCATATTCTATGTTGATATTGCAAATATGGACACCTGTAAACATATAAACATACACAGGTGCATTTAAAATCAACATGATCTGCACAGAGATCCATAGCGTACACAGAGGAACACCTATAGCTTCCTAATTTCATGACATAAAGCTCAATCAGGATCTATAAACGATAATAAAACAATTGATGGTTAATGCAAAAAGACTCGTAAGGTATCATAAAAAATATACATATAAAGAAGGTGTTCATGTGAAATTAGATTAAAGCAGAACTTACACCTTGTAATCTAAACCTGAATATGTGTGTGTGTATGTATGTATATAATATATATATACACCATGTTGTGTTGTTATACTCAGGTAGGATTAACAAATGGTTATAAACTGGAGACTGGATGATAATAAATGATAATTGAAATAAAATTATCAAGGTAATGTGATGGAGTAAATCAAATGTCATCCACCTTATGAATCAGCAAAACTAGGTTGCCTAAATAAAGGGTAAAATAGCATCTAAAGCCCATTAAATCTTTATGGTGACTGAAACCACACAGAGGCCTGATTGGTAAATAATAAAGAGAAACGATTTGATGTTGGTCTCTATGGGTGATAGTTGAATTCAAATCAGTGGCCATACACCTGACGATAAACAAGGTCCAGTTGCTATAGTTAAAAAAACTCAATAGCCCACAGAACCAAAGATGAATTAGTTAAACCACTCCTGGCGATCTAGCAAAAATTGATTGCTAGAATAAAAGGCCTAATAGCAGGCAAAGTAGTCATACACCTGACAATCTAACAAAAATCAGTTGCTAGAAAAAAGAGCCTAATGGTTGCCAAAATCCAATAAAATAATATAATGGTTTAAATAAAGTAGTGAACTGAAAGAATTATTATTATGGGAATTGATGTATATAGGTAATAGCTAAATCTGTGTCTATAACATACATTCAGCAGTCAAATGCTGTTCGGTGATTAGACTTAGGAGCCCTATAATCTCAGAAACCATGAAATGAATTAATAAACAGATAAAGACAGACACTATCGAAATATGGTGAAGAAAAAAGGAGGACATAAGGGAGGTCAATCGTCATAGTGGGAAACATCCCACTCAAAGTTTAGTCCTGAGGGTATTCTGGTGTGCAAGGAAAATATCCAGAATACTTTGCGCTTGCAAAGTATTCTGAATCTGTTACCTCACCTAGTAGGGGTAGTAACCCTCTCAATTCCTTGAATGGAAAGACTAAAAACGTCTCTAAAATGTATAAGATTCCAATGTTTAGCCGCATTGGTAGATCTATTGTTTTCAATGTCATAAAAATGATCATATAATCTGTCCTTCAAATCTGCATTTTAGTGCGACCTACATATTGGACATGACAAGTGTTACAGGTAATGGCATCTATTATATATTGTGTATTGCAATTGATAAAAGACGGAATGTCAAATACTTTGCCATTGGTGCTGGACCTAATGCTTTTACCTGTTTTAATGTAGCAACAATAATCGCATCCTTTAGTACCACATTTAAAATTCCCTTTTAAAGTGCAGCCAGGTCGGTCTACAGGTTTCTTCCATGTATAAACCTTATTGTTATCGTAGTCAATTTGATCTCGGGTCATTTTGCCTGTCTTATTGTCTATGACAGATTTTTCCAGTTTGTCCAGTTTTATATTTAGACGGCCATCCAATTCAGTAAAACTTGTGTGTGTCTGTAGCGCAGTGAGATCTTTCTGTATAGAAGTAATCTCTGCTTGTAAGGTTTCCACTTCTTTCTTTTTAGAAGATATTAGGATATTCATAAGTTTAACCACTTGCCGACCGCCTCACGACGATGTACGTCGGCAGAATGGCACGGACAGGCAGAATCACGTACCTGTACGTGATCTGCCTCCCGCGGGCGGGGGGGGGCGATCAGACGCCCCCCGGTGCCCGAGGCGGTCGGCTTCTGTCTGGCAGGGATAAGACGTGAGAGGGAGGCCATCCATTTGTACCCCCCCCCCTCGCGATCGCTCCCAGCCAATGAGAATCTTCCTCTGCCTTTGTAATGTAAACAGAGGCAGAGGAAGTGATGTCATCACTCCTCGAGCCGGTCTTTTTCGTTCCGGCGCCAAGGAGAGAAGACATCAAGTAAGTGCACCAACACTACACTTACAGTTGAACACGCAGGCACACTTTTCACCCCCCAGTCACCCCCGATCACCCCCCCTGTACCTCCTGTCACACTGACACCAATAGCAGTTTTTTTTTTGCATTAATGTCAGTTTGTGACAATTATAAGTGTTAGGGCAGTTAGGGTTAGCCCCCTTTGGGTCTGGGGTACCCCCCTTTAGGTCCAGGGTACCCCCCTAACCCCCCCAATAAAGGTTAACCCCTTGATCACAACCTATCGCCAGTGTCACTAAGCGATCGTTTTTCTGATCGCTGTATTAGTGTCACTGGTGACGCTAGTTAGGGAGGTAAGTATATAGGTTCGCCATCAGCGTTTTATAGCGAAAGGGACCCCCATATACTACCTACTAAAGGTTTTAACCCCCTGATTGCCCCCTAGTTAACCCTTTCACCAGCGATCACCGTATAAGTGTTACGGGTGATGCTGGTTAGTTAGTTTGTTTTTTATAGTTTATTATAGTTTTAGGGCACCCGCCGTTTATTACCTTTTTATAAAGGTTTAACCTCCTAATTGCCCGGCGGTGATATAAGTTATGTTTTTAGGGTCAGATAAGGTCTGCGTCGCCCCAGGCAGCGTCAGTTTAGCGCCAGTACCGCTAACACCCACGCACGCAGCATACACCTCCCTTAGTGCTATAGTATCTGAACAGATCAATATCTGATCCGATCAGATCTATACTAGCATCCCCAGCAGTTTAGGGTTCCCATAAACAAAGTGTTAGCGGTATCAGCCCAGATACCTGCTAGCACCTGCGTTTTGCCCCTCGGCCCAGCCCTGCCCAGCCCACCCAAGTCGATCACCGACACTTACAAAACACTAAGCACACATAACTGCAGCGTTCGCAGAGTCAGGCCTTAACCCTGCGATCGCTAACAGTTTTTTGGTAGCGTTTTGAATCAGTCGCTAACAGTCAGGAGCTTTTTTGCCTGTGAGTCTCACTACTGTACCCCTAAATTTAGAGCCAAAAATGGCAAATCTAAGGTACACTAGTGAAGAGGCCTACACGTTTCTGAGCATGACAGATAGTGAAGAGGAAGTCACTCATCTGTCAGATTCAGGCTCAGAATACGAACCTGTAGAGGACAGCGGCTCCATGACAGATAGCTCTGACGACGGAGTTGTGGTCCCTGCTAAGGTCAGGCGTACCAGACCCCAATCTTCTTCTGTCCTTGAAGTGCAAGAACCGCAGGTCCCTCCTATGGAGCAGAGAAGTACTAGTGCTGCTATTCCTTCTGGTGAACTGGCAAGCACCAGCGGCCTAGTACACCCTGGTCATACATCCAGCACTGCAGTATCACGTGGTGACGTGGTAAGTGCAGTTCAAGCTGGCGAGGTGGCAAGCACTAGTAGTGTCCCGCTGCCTCCAAGAAGATGAACACATGCCCGTCGTGCCCATAGTGCCCTTTCTGCTGCATTCCCCAATCCGAATTGGGAACCCACCATTTCTGCAGCACCCATACTTCCCCCATTCACTGGCCAACCCGGAATTCAGATGGAAACAGTTGATTTTACGCCACTGGATTTTTATTCACTGTTTTTCACCGAAGATCTCTATAGATCTATTGTGGACCAAAGCAATTTATACACTGGTCAACACATCGCCGCTAATCCCCAGTCCTCCCTTGCCAGAGATTGGAGACCAATTACGGTCTTTGAATTTAAGATCTTTCTGGGCCTTTCCCTCAACATGGGCATAAATAAAAAGAGTGAGTTGCGGTCATATTGGTCCACTGACCCAATTTACCATATGCTCGTGTTCTCTGCTTCCATGGCCAGGGCACGATACGAGCAGATTTTGCGGTTCATGCACTTTAATGACAATGAACTCTGTCGTCCTCGTGGAGACCCTGGATACGATCAGCTCTACAAAATTCGGCCCCTCGTAAACCACTTCAACCAGCGTTTTGCAGACTTGTTTACTCCCCATCAAGTTGTCTGCGTTGATGAGTCCCTGATTAAATTTTCTGGCCGCTTGTCATTCAAACGGTACCTTCCCAGCAAGCGTGCCAGATACGGGGTCAAGATGTATAAGCTCTGTGACAGGGCCACAGGCTATACATGTAGATTTATGGTTTACGAGGGCAAAGATAGTCACGTAGAGCCGACAAACTGCCCTGACTACATAGGAAGCGCTGGCAAGATAGTGTGGGACTTGGTGTCACCCTTATTCGGAAAGGGGTACCACTTGTACGTGGACAATTATTACACGAGCGTGCCACTTTTTAGTCACCTTTTTGATCAACAGAAGTGGCACCGTGCGACCTAATCGCCGGGGCTTTCCCCAGCGGCTTGTAGATTTCCGTCTTAGGCTGGGGGAGAGAGCCTGCTTGCAGTGTAGTAACTGGGAGGGGTGGACCTCAACGACCAGTTGTTGGCGCTGTACCTAGTTGCCCATAAGGCCAGACGCTGGTACAAAAAAGTGTCTGTTTATTTATTTCAATTGGCTTTGCTGAATGCTCATGTGCTATACAGAGCTTCAGGACAGATTGGATCCTTCCTTAAATTCCAGGAAGAGATCGTCAGAGCCCTTCTATTTCCAGACGGTGCTCCACCTCACCTTCCCCAACCAAATGCAGTAAGCCGGCTGCATGAGAGGCATTTTCCTTATGTCCTCTCGAGTACCCCTACCCAACGAGCCCCCCAAAGAAGATGTCGTGTCTGTAGCAAGTGAGGATTTAGGCGTGACACCTGGTATTATTGTCCTGACAATCCTGGTCTATGCATTGGTGAATGTTTTGAACGCTACCATACACTAGTTGAGTTTTAGCGTAGGGTACAGCATTGCACAGACTAGGACACACTTTCATAGGGTCTCCCAAGATGCCATCGCATTTTGAGAGACCCAAACCTGGTACCAGTTACACCAGAAATCTCAAACGTCGCAAAAGTTCGGACCCGAACGACGAACCCCCATTGAAGTCTGTGGGACCCAAACTTGAAAAATCAAATGTGCCCATTTTGAAGGCTTATTTGCAAGGACATCTCTAACTTCCACCCAGAAAAGACACCCCGGCGAGGCTTCCCTAGGACTCCAGTGTACCGGTGGGATCTCCTCATCTGCCAGAGGGCAACTTTTTAAGCTTTCCTGACTCATACAGCGTATGCTGTTTTGGGTCCTAGCTTTTCGGTAAGGCTCCATTTTATATGGGTGGTGGTATCTGCACGTTTTTACCTGTTTTATCACGTTTCCGGAGAAGGTCACCAAGATTTTTCATATAATCTCATTTCCACCTTCGGATTCTCTCCTAATTTGCATGGTTGCTACCAGACTGTAAAGCCTACACAGCATCCACCATCTTGAAGCCCAATATTTATGTTTCACTTCCAATACTTGGAGGACTATTTTGTGTTTTTTTTTTTTTTGGTGTTCATTATAAACTCACGTGGTGATTATTAGTGTTTGACTATTAATGTGGATTGTTTGATTCATTCACGATGGACACTCATCATTTATTTAATAATATTGTTCATGTAATATTATTCACTACTGCTCATTTTTTTTTAATCACTTTGAATTTATAGCGCTGCACCCATTTTATATATTCTAATGTTTTATTGTTATTATGTTTTACCATGTTTGCTTTTCAGATATGCAATTTTTTTTTATACTTTACTGTTTACTGTGTTTTTGTTTCTTAACCATTTTTTTGTTTTCAGGTACGCCATTCAGCTGCAGAGCGGATTTATTTATCTTGTCAGCAACAGCGTTTGCTCCCACGATACATAAAGCCGTGACTCCAGCGCTGTTGGAGGTGATTTCACCACCACAGTTACATACTTCAGCATATATGCCGAAGCGTGGGGGCAGCAGTGGGTGGAGGAGCGATTTGCTCCTGCCTTTTGTGGGAGGATGCCCCCATGCTTCAGTATATATATATTTTAGGCACAGGTTGCGTTTAAATGTTTTTATTTTTTACTATGTTTTTTTTTGTATTTGCTTTGCAGGTATGGTAAGTCTTACTGTTATACTATAATGTTACTTTGTTTTATTGTTAACCATCATTTGCTTAGCAGGTACGCCATTCATTTGCAGCGCGGATTTATTAATCTTGACAGCAACAGCGTTTGCTCCCACGATATATAAAGCCGTGACTCCAGCGCTGTCGGAGGTGATTTCACCACCACAGTTACATACTTCAGCATATATGCCAAAGCGTGGGGGCAGCAGAGGGCGGAGGAGCGATTTGCTCCTAACTTTTGCGAGAGGATGCCCCCATGCTTCGGCATATATATACGGTGCATGTATGCCCATCATTAGAAGTGGGTGGATGAAGGGAGGTATTCTAATGGTGGGCATACCCACCGATCAATCTCTCTTTTTTTCGTTCAGCCCACAGGCTGCATGAAAAAAAGTTTAAAATATATGCCCAACAAGGGCCAGCAATGTACTGGTATGTTGCTGGACTTTGAGTGGTTATACCAGAATGATGCCTGCAGGTTTAGGTATCATCTTGGTATCATTCTTTTCAGCCATCTGTCGGCTTTCATGTAAAAGCCTCTAGACTGCTTTTACAAGCAGTGGGAGGGAATCCCCCCCCCCACCGTCTTCCGTGTTTTTCTCTGGCTTTCCTGTACCAACAGGGAACCTGAGAATGCAGCCGGTGATTCAGCCAGCTGACCATAGAGGTGATCAGAGACCAGAGTGACTCCAAACATCTCTATGGCCTAAGAAACCGGAAGCTACGAGCATTTCATGATTTAGATTTCGCTGGATGTAAACAGCGCCATTGGGAAATTGGGAAAGCATTTTATCACACCGATCCTGGTGTGGTCAGATGCTTTGAGGGCAGAGGAGAGATTTAGGGTCTAATAGACCCCAGTTTTTTCAAAAAAGAGTACCTGTCACTACCTATTGCTATTATAGGGGATATTTACATTCCCTGAGGTAACAAAAAAAATGATTAAAAAAAAAAAAAATGAAAGGAACAGTTTAAAAACAAGATAAAAAAGCAAAAAAATAATAAAAAAAAAAAAAGCACCCCTGTCCCCTCCTGCTCTCGCGCAAAGGCGAACGCAAGCGTCGGTCTGGCGTCAAATGTAAACAGCAATTGCACCATGCATGTGAGGTATCACCGCGAAGTTCAGATCGAGGGCAGTAATTTTAGCAGTAGACCTCCTCTGTAAATCTAAAGTGGTAACCTGTAAAGGCTTTTAAAGGCTTTTAAAGGCTTTTAAAAATGTATTTAGTTTGTCGACACTGCACGTTTGTGCGCAATTTTAAAGCATGTCATGTTTGGTATCCATGTACGTGGCCTAAGATCATCTTTTTTATTTCATCAAACATTTGGGCAATATAGTGTGTTTTAGTGCATTAAAATTTTAAAAAGTGTGTTTTTTCCCAAAAAAATGCATTTGAAAAATCGCTGCGCAAATACTGTGTGAAAAAACAAAATTAAACATCCACCATTTTAATCTGTAGGGCATTTGCTTTAAAAAAAATATATAATGTTTGGGGTTCAAAGTAATTTTCTTGCAAAAATAATTTTTTTTTCATGTAAACAAAAAGTGTCAGAAAGGGCTTTGTCTTCAAGTGGTTAGAAGAGTAGGTGATGTGTGACATAAGCTTCTAAATGTTGTGCATAAAATGCCAGGACAGTTCAACCCCCTGACAAATGACCCCATTTTGGAAAGTAGACACCCCAAGCTATTTGCTGAGAGGCATGTGGAGTCCATGGAATATTTTATATTGTGACACAAGTTGCGGGAAAAAGACAAAATTTTTTTTTTTTTTTTTTTTGCACAAAGTTGTAACTAAATGATATATTGCTCAAACATGCCATGGGAATATGTGAAATTACACCCCAAAATACATTCTGTTGCTTCTCCTGAGTATGGGGATACCACATGTGTGAGACTTTTTGGGAGCCTAGCCACGTACGGGACCCCGAAAACCAAGCACCGCCTTCAGGCTTTCTAAGGGCGTAATTTTTTTATTTCACTCTTCACTGCCTATCACAGTTTCGGAGGCCATGGAATGCCCAGGTGGCACAAAACCCCCCCAAATGACCCTATTTTGGAAAGTAGACACCCCAAGCTATTTGCTGAGAGGTAGTGAGTATTTTGCAGACCTCGCTTTTTGTCACAAAGTTTTGAAAAAAGAAAAAAAAAAATTTTTTTCTTGTCTTTCTTTATTTTCAAAAACAAATGAGAGCTGCAAAATACTCACCATGCCTCTCAGCAAATAGCTTGGGGTGTCTACTTTCCAAAATGGGGTCATTTGGGGGAGTTTTGTGCTATCTTGGCATTTTATGGCCTTCAAAACTGTGATAGGTAGTGAGGAGTGAAATCAAAAATTTACGCCCTTAGAAATCCTGAAGGCGGTGCTTGGTTTTCGGGGCCCCGTACGCAGCTAGGCTACCAAAAAGTCCCACACATGTGGTATCCCCATACTCAGGAGAAGCAGCTAAATGTATTTTGGGGTGCAATTCCACATATGCCCATGGCCTGTGTGAGCAATATATCATTTAGTAACAACTTTTTGAAATTTTTTTTTTTTTTTTGTCATTATTCAATCACTTGGGACAAAAAAATTAATATTCAATGGGCTCAACATGCCTCTCAGCAATTTCCTTGGGGTGTCTACTTTCCAAAATGGGGTCATTTGTGGGGGTTTTGTACTGCCCTGCCATTTTAGCACCTCAAGAAATGACATAGGCAGTCATAAATTAAAGGCTGTGTAAATTCCAGAAAATGTACCCTAGTTTGTAGGCGCTATAACTTTTGCACAAACCAATAAATATACACTTATTGACTTTTTTTTTACCAAAGACATGTGGCCGAATACATTTTGGCCTAAATGTATGACTAAAATTTAGTTTATTGGATTTTTTTTATAACAAAAAGTAGAAAATATCATTTTTTTTCAAAATTTTCGGTCTTTTTCCGTTTATAGCGCAAAAAATAAAAACGGCAGAGGTGATCAAATACCATCAAAAGAAAGCTCTATTTGTGGGAAGAAAAGGACGCAAATTTCGTTTGGGTACAGCATTGCATGACCGTGCAATTAGCAGTTAAAGCAACGCAGTGCCAAATTGTAAAAAGTTCTCTGGTCAGGAAGGGGGTAAATCCTTCCAAAGGCTGAAGTGGTTAAAGGAGCACATGTCAAGTGTGTCAGTCCACTCCTTTTTAGATTCTTCATCAACTAATTCTGAAGTAGGACATTTTTTAATTCTCAGTCCTCGTGGCATTTGTGCCAGAGAAATGTATTCTGTCAGAAAACTGATGTCCCAATAAGACCTTATTCCCTTGGCCATTAAGTGCTCAAGTTTTCTGAAAAGACGTATTACTGAGACCTCATTGCCCTCAGCCGGTTGTGACATATGAATTTCTGACTGTGATCTCAATGGATTATTAGATGGCGCCATAAAAGTTGTGCTGTATCCAGTTGCTGCCGCAGGTAGATTGGATGTAGTATTATCCATATTTAGACAAACTTCTAGAAACAAAGTAAAGAGCTGAAGGGTATAAAGTAAGAAAAGTTCATAAATGCCGTAGACCCCCAGCTGGTGAACAAATGTTTGCAGAGTCCAGGAATCCAAGTAGAGGGAAAGTATCACTGCTCCAGGAGGGTCAGATTGAAGTAAAAGGCATCTCCTCCAGTCTAGAAGCTCAGGTGCTGGCAATGCTGTAACAATATCATCAAAGAAAGTTCTGGACAGCCACACTCCAAAAGAATTTGCCTTTATTTAATAAGATGTCATCTAAAATACAGGTACACAGCAAAGTGGATCAAAGCTTATGCGTTTCGCACTACGAGGAGTGCTTAGTCATAGCTAGCAATCATAAAAATCAAAGTGAAATAAATAATAAAAGTTACAAACCATGTGACTACATAATCCGCAGATATTAATTAATTAAATGTTTCAATTAGGTATCATGGATCACCTAAGATCTCAACAAGTGCAGTGAAGAAAGGAAAACAAAAATAGTGATGAGATGATTAAGGATAGGGTGTATCCTGATAAAATAATACCAAAAGCTTTACTTGCGGCTAACAGAATACCTAAAAACACTCTATTATTGGAGAACACCAGCACCAATAGGCACAGAAGACCCCCTCCCTCCTCTATTAACATCCCAGTTTTTTCTACACCTTACAGTTTTTAATATATTAAAATTAAACATACAGTAATTAAATACCTCCCTATCCTATTGAATGATCCCATTTATAATCAAATTCTTTCCAAAGGCATCAGGTCGGTATCTCGTAGAACATCCACATTGGGTAGCTCTCTTTCACCTAGCCTCTTTAGTAAACAACAATCGAGACCGACCTGGCTGCACTTTAAAGGGAATTTTAAATGTGGTACTAAAGGATGAGATTATTGTCGTACATTAAAACAGGTAAAAGCATTAAGTCCAGCACCAATGGCAAAGTATTTGACATTCCGTCTTTTATCAATTGCAATACACAATATATAATAGATGTCATTACTGTGTGTACTGTACAAGTGTAACACTTGTCATGTCCAACTTGTAGGTCGCACTACACGCCGATTGAAGGACAGATTATATGATCATTTGTATGATATTGAAAGCAATAGATCTACCAATGTGGCTAAACATTGGAATCTTATACATTTTAAAGACATTTTTAGTCTTTCCATTCAAGGGATTGAGAGGGTTACTACCCCTACTAGGGGAGGTAACAAATTCAAAATACTTTGCAAGCGTGATGTATTTTGGATATTTTCTTTGCACACCAGAATACCCTCAGGACTAAACTTTGAGTAGGATGTTTCCCACTATTACGATTGACCTCTCTTATGTCCTCCTTTTTTTTTCTTCACCATATTTCGATATGGTCTGTCTTTTATCTGTTTATTAATTCATTTCATAGTTTCTGAGATTATAGGGCTCCTATGTCTAATCACTGAACAGTATTTGACTGCTGAATGTATGTTATAGACACAGATTTAGCTATTACTTATGTACATCAATTCCCATAGTAATAATTCTTTCAGTTCACTACTTTATTTAAACCATTATATTATTTTATTGGATTTTGGCAACCATTAGGCTCTTTTTTCTAGCAACCGATTTTTGTTAGATCGTCAGGTGTATGACTACTTTGCCTGCTATTAGGCTTTTTATTCTAGCAATCACTTTTTGCTAAATAGCCAGGAGTGGTTTAACTAATTCAGGTTCTGTGGGCTATTGAGTTTTTTAACTATAGCAACCGGACCTTGTTTATCGTTAGGTGTATGGCCACTGATTTGATTTCAACTATCACCCATAGAGACCAACATCAAATCATTTCTCTTTATTATTTACCAATCAGGCCTCTGTGTGGTTTAAGTCACCATAAAGATTTAACGGGCTTTAGATGCTATTGTAACCTAGTTTTGCTGATTCGTAAGGTGGATGACGTTCGATTTACTCCATCACATTACCTTGATAATTTTATTTCAATTATCATTTATTATCATCCACTCTCCAGTTTATAACCATTTGTTAATCCTACCTGAGTATAACATAACATATATATTCAGGTTTAGATTACAAGGTGTAAGTTCTGCTTTAATCTAAATTCTAATTTCACATGAACACCTTCTTTCTGCTCTTGCAAACGATGTATATTTTTTATGATATCTTACGAGTCTTTTTGCATTAACCAACAATTGTTTTATTATCGTTTATAGATCCTCATTGAGCTTTATGTCATGAAATTAGGAAGATATAGGTGTTCCTCTTTGTACGCTATGGATCTCTGTGCAGATCATGTTGATTTTAAATGCACCTGTGTATGTTTTTATGTGTTTACAGGTGTCCATATTTGCAATCCCAACATAGAATATGCAAGTGACGATCTTTATTGTATCTATGTTTACACTTATTGATGTATTAACATCTTTCACTCACAATGTGTATTATTGGTTGATGTATTGACACTCTGACACTCTATCTAGTGCGGTGATCTGTTCGTTTATTAGTGCATTTTTTAACAATATTTTATTATTTTTTTCATCATTCATCACATTTTTGCACATCTATAAACGTCACCACTACATAATATTGTTTATATCTTTTCACCACTATCATACCATACATGTTGTTTATACATCATCTTGATCATATGTTACACAGATTAGTCTTGGTATTTAGTGCTTTCATTCATCATGACATATAGAAGGTGACTTCCACCTTTTCCTTCCCTCCCCCCTCCTCTCGCCCCCATCCCCCCCCTTTTTGTTTTTCTCCTCTTCCCTTCCCTTCCTCTCCTTTTCCCTTCTTTTCACCAGTACATTGCATATATGGATCTGTCCAACACTTGCGACATTTTTGCAACATAAACGTCATCTTTCACTTCACTTTATATACTCTGTTTATTAACAACTCCATTTCATTTTAAAACATTAACTAGTGTTGGTCTACCTTGAAACACACAGTGTCGTTTTTTCCTTTGATGCTTCAATCTATCACTTTTGGATGTCTTTATTTCATTTTAATTTTTATTAAAATAATATTAATTTTAACTTTATTCTTATTTGTTATAATTTACATGCACATTCATTCATTGATATATATTTTTCTTTATCGTACATCACGGGACACAGAGCACCATAATAATGACTATGTGGGTTATACGCTTACCTTTAGGTGATTGGACACTGGCAACCAATAGTAAGACGGTTCCTCCCATATAACCCCTCCTATACCAGAAGTACCTCAGTTTTTTCGCCAATGTCTTGAAGGTGATGGTCATGGCTGTTGAAGCTCTTCAAAGATGTCCCACTGAGGACGTTATAATCGGATCCATTCGGATAGCATAACAAAAGCTAAAGTGGATGGTACCCGAGCCTCGGTTTAAGAGCGAGGTGTTGCTTGTAACGTGTCCTATATAGGCGTTGGACCCTTGTTAAGTTGGTATTCCTGGTCAAACTTGCCCAAGGTAAACCAGAAAGGGTGCTTTACAGGTCCAGGGATGGACCCCAAAAAATGGGGGACCGTGTCACCGAAGGTCCTTAGAGGCGCTACCCGCTGTGATGGGGGAAGATTGGACCTGGTAAAACAGGCCTTGCTGCTTGGGACGGTGAGTACTCCCTTTGGGAATTTTGTTATATATATTTCCCTCTGAAACCTGCTGGTAAACCTTAACCTGTGTCTGGGATTCCAGATGGCCGGTATGGAGCGCATGTGGGTCGGGCGTGCGCGCCGCCGACGCGTGTGTGCGCCCCTGGTGTGTGCGTGCGCCGCTGCTGTACGCATCACAGATGCACCGCGTGCGTCAGGACGGCGCATGCGCCGTGCGACAGGCATGCCGCTGATGCGCGCGCTCACTCTCAGGCTAAGGCTTTATAAGGATAGAGCTCCTGGCGTGCACGTGGACACCACAGAGCGATATTTGGGCTTGTAAGTCTGGAGGTCTTGGACACAGTTGTGACAGGTTGAAGGCTGGTTGTAGTTTGTGGGGAGTACTCCTTTTCTTCCTCGTGTGTAAGCAATGTCTTCCAGAAAACGAGGTATAGGGAACTAGGCAAGTACAGGGGTAAGAGTACCTCCTTTAAAAACAGGAGACCAACCCCATGCTGATGCAGCCTCAGTTTCTCCCGAAAGACCTGCGGCATCTGGCCTGGCTGAGCCATTACGTTTGTCAGGCATAGTGGCCACTACCGATATACCTGCCTCGGCTTATGTTACAATGGATGATTTGGCATCTGCCTTAGTGGGCCTTGAGGGCAAAATAGCTGATTGCCTCTGTAACACAGGGGAGGAGGAAGCATAATAGATCTCCCTCCCCTGAGCCTGGGCCAAGTGGAGAGTCACTAGAGCACCAGGGCTCTTATAGCCAGATGGGTCCAGGCGATCTGGAACCAGAATGGGCGGAGGATTTGGAAGAGGTGGTCATAAAGGACCGGGAGGAAGGAGAGGCTGAAGAATCCTCGGCTGAGGACTCCGGCTCGGAAGAGTTAATTTCAGCCTTCCATTCCCAAAAAACTGTTTATCCAATCTCTAATTGAGATGGTACGAATTGGGTTTAAGTTACCCCCGGTTCAGGAGTCTGGACTCTCCTGCTCTATTTTGGGATCTTTGCGACCTCAGCAGATTTCCCAAGCGTTCCCTTTGCATCTGTTCCTGGAGCAGGTGGTTTACGCGGACTGGGAGCACCCTGACAGGATATACTTAACTCCAAAAAGGTTTTCTATCTTATATCCTATGGAGGAGAAGTTCAGGAAGAAATGGGGGACACCTTTGGTGGACGCTGCCATATCTTCAGTAAATAAAAGTTTAACCTGTCCAGTGGATAATGCCCAGGTATTTAAGGATCCAGTTGATAAAAAGCTAGAGTTCTTATTAAAAGCCTCCTTTTCGGTGGCTGGTGCAGCAGTTTAACCAGCAGTTGCAGCTATTGGGATTTGCCAATCCCTAAAGGATCGCTTTAAAAGGTTGGTAAAGAACCTACCTTGCCAGGAGGAATCTGACGAGGAATTGTCAGTGATTCCTCATGCCTTATGTTTTGCAGTAAACGCTTTGAAGGATTCAATCCAACAGATGTCTCGTTTTGCGTTACTGTCAATTCATATGCGCAGAGTCTTGTGGCTAAAGAACTGGTCTGCTGAGACGCCATGTAAAAGGCTACTCGCAGCTTTTCCATTCCATGGAGAGCGCTTGTTCGGCGAGGATCTGGATAAATATATCCAAAAGATCTCTGGAGGAGCCCAACTCCAAGACTACCTTGTGAAGGGGCACCCCCGCTCTCACGGGTGGGGGGCAGGCTTTGGCTGTTTGGGGATGCCTGGGAAGAACTGGTTCAAGACAGATGGGTCATCTCCACTGTAAAATATGGTTACAGAATAGAAATCCGGGAAATCCCCCAAATCAGTTTCTGTACTCAAGGGTTCCGTCGGATCCAGAGAAAAGAAGATGCCTATTCCTAGCTTTTCAGCATCTGCTGGTGCAGGGAGTAATTGTAAAGGTTCCGCACGAGGAAAAGTTCAAGGGGTTTACTCAAACCTATTCACCGTGCCGAAACCAAATGGGGAAGTAAGGCCCATTTTGGACCTCAAGGCTCTCGACCTCTTTGTAGACGTCCGATCCTTCCGCATGGAGTCGGTTCTTTCAATAGTAAAATCCCTGAGAAAGGGAGACTATTTAGCGTCCATAGATATCAAGGACGCGTACCTTCATGTGCCGTTCTTCGCTCCACATCAAAGGTTCCTACACTTTGCAGTAGAGAGCAGTCATTTCCAGTTCATGGCATTGCCATTTGGTCTGGCCATGGCCCCCAGGGTTTTCACAAAGATTCTGGCCCCAGTGTTGGCTTTCCTAAGGTCTCAGAAGGTCTCCGTAGTAGGATATCTGGACGATCTTCTCCTAAAAGATTGCTCTCCTCCCATACTGGTTCAAAACGTGTCAAGAACCGTACAGGTTTTACAACGTCTAGGTTGGATTCTAAATGTGGACAAATCAGCCCTTTGTCCAAGCCAAGCCTTGGTGTATCTGGGTCTGGTCTTAGACACCGCCCAAGAAAGGGTGTTTCTGCCCCCCTTAAAGGTCGTCTCCATAGTGGAACTCGTCCAGAAGGTGAAAAAACAACTAACACCTTCTATTTGGCTGTGTATGAGGTTACTGGGCAAGATGGTATCATCCTTCAACGCAGTGCCATATGCACAGTTCCACTCCAGAGTGTTCCAGAACAGTATTCTAACAGCCTGGGACAAGTCGGCTCGAACCCTGAAACAACCTATGGTTCTATCTCCACAGGTACTATGGAACCTCTCTTGGTGGTTAAAAACCAGCAATTTGAGAAAGGGTAAGTCTTTCCCACCAGTAGCCTGGAAAGTCGTAACTACAGACGCCAGTCTTCTCGGCTGGGGAGCAGTCCTAGAGGAGGCGTCTGTTCAGGGAATATGGCCCCAGACAGAAAGGGCACTGCCCATCAATCTATTGGAGATTCTGGCAGCTCGTCTGGCTCTGCAATACTGGACATCCAGATTGCGGGGTCTTGCAGTAGTGGCATATATCAACCACGAGGGAGGTACCAGGAGTCGGGCAGCCCAAAGAGAGGTAAATCATATATTGGCTTGGGCAGAAAAACATGTGCCGTTTCTTTCGGCAGTGTTTATCCCGGGGGTGGACAACTGGCAGGCAGATTTCCTAAGCCGCCAGAAGTTGTTGCCAGGGGAATGGTCCCTACATCCCGAGGTTTTTCTACAGATCTGCCAACACTGGGGGACCCCAGATGTGGATCTGCTGGCATCCAGATTCAATGCCAAGCTGGACAGGTTTGTATCCAGGACCAAGGATCCATCCGCTTGCTGTCGGGACAGACACATTAGTAGTTTCTTGGGATCAGTATTCTCTGATATATGCCTTCCTTCCGATCCAAATCCTGCCACACTTATTACGCAGAATACAGGAGGAACAAAAGCCAGTGATCCTAGTGGCCCCAGCGTGGCCCCGGAGATCCTGGTAATCGGAGATTGTAAAGTTGGCAGTAGGGGACCCATTGGTCCTTCCATGCCGTCCAGACCTGTTGTCTCAAGGACCCATATTCCATCCTTCTTTTACGGTTGCTGAATTTGATGGCTTGGCTATTGAGACCAGACTATTGAAAGACCGTGGTATTATGGGTTCAGTCTTGTCTACATTGATAAACGCTAGAAAGTCAGTTTCTGGAGCTATCTATTATAGAGTCTGGAAGTCATACATTTCTTGGTGTGAGAAAAGGAAATGGAACCCTCGTAGGTACACGATTGGAAGAGTTCTTGCCTTTCTTCAAGCAGGAGTAGACTTGCAGCTGGCCTTAGGAACAATTAAAGGACAAATTTCGGCATAATCGTTTTTTTCCAAAGACCAATTGCATACCATTCTTTGGTGTGAACCTTTGTCAAGGGAGTAACACAGCTGAGGCCGCCGGTTAAACCACCTTTATGTCCCTGGGACCTAAATTTGGTACTGTCAGCCTTACAGAGTCAACCATTTGAACCTATTAGGCATATTCCTTTTGTCCTATTGACCAGAAAATTCGTTTTTTTGGTGGCTATAACATCGGCTAGAAGGGTGTCAGAATTGGCCGCCCTTTCTTGCAAAGAACCTTTTTTGATTCTTCATCAGGACAGAGTGGTCATGCGCCCTTGTCCGGATTTTCTACTGAAGATGGTTTCCAAATTTCATTTGAATCAGGATATTATTTTACCTTCCTTTTTTCCAAACCCTAAGACTAGGGAGGAAAGATCGCTTCACTCACTGGATGTGGTGAGGGCGATCAAAGTTTACTTCAAGATGTCAGCTCCCTTTCGGAAGACAGACTGTTTTTTTGTCTTGCCAGAAGGTCCTAAGAGAGGACAGCTGGCAACAAGTTCAACTATATCCAGGTGGATTTGCCAGACTATTATCCAGGCGTATGGATTAAAGCGCAGGATTCCACCTTGGGATTTAAAAGCACACTCCACTAGAGGGATTAGTGCATCTTGGGCAGTACGCCAACAGGTGTCTTTGGCTCAGGTTTGCAAAGCGGCCGCTTGGTCTTCAGTTCATACGTTCACCAGGTTTTACCAGGTGGATGTTAGATCTCAAAGGGAGACTGTTTTTGGCCACAGCGTGTTGCAGGCAGCTTTATAGTCTCAGGCCCGTTGGGGCTTAGGGATATTGTGTTTCCCCCTCTCAGGTGCATTGCTTTAGGACATCCCACATAATCATTATTATGGTGCTTTGTGTCCCGTGATGTACGATAAAGAAAAACTGATTTTTAAAACTGAGGTTCTTCCGGTATAGGAGGGGTTATATGGGAGGAACCGTCTTACTATTGGTTGCCAGTGTTCAATCACCTAAAGGTAAGCGTATAACCCACATAGTCATTATTATGGTGCTCTGTGTCCCGTGATGTACTCCAAGAAAAGGATTTTACAGGTAAGCTGTTTTAAAAATCCATTTTTTTAATAAAAATACAACATTTTTTACATAATTCCTAACACATATTAGTTTTTGCACACAATACCCTCTATCTAGATTCTTATCTCAATCGCCTCATCACTGTTTTTGTTTTCCTTTCTTCACTGCACCTGCTGAGATCTCAGGTGACCCATGATACCTAATTGAAACATTTGATTAATTAATTAAGATCTGCTGATTATGTGATCACATGGTTTGTAACTTTTATTATTTATTTCACTTTGATTTTTGTGATTGCTAGCTATGACTAAGCACTCCCCGTAGTGCGAAACGCGTAAACTTTGATCCACTTTGCTGTGTACCTGTATTTTGGATGACATCTTATTAAATAAAGGCAAATTCTTTTGGAGTGCGGCTGTCCAGAACTTTCTTTGACGATATAGCCGTCCTTTATGGAGGGGTCAGAGGGGGTGGAGCAGGCTGACATGGGGAGGATCCAGGAAAGGAAAATTACAGTAAGTATGGGCAACAATTTTCCTTAATATATATATATTTATTAATATAATATAAAAAAAAGTTTTAACTATCATTTTCGGTTACGGCCAAGTGCATCCTGAATTTTCCCAGTCGATGCCTTCTGAGAGGAAACGCGTTGGATTGGAGCTAGCAAAGTGACATCAACTAGCACGGACCGCACTGCAGGCGGCCGTGAAAGATTTTATCCCATAGCGCTTGTAACGACACCCCGAGTATGAAAGGGGTTAAAGTCGTTTAGGACATTTCAAACCCAAACACAAAGGCAGCTACCGAACACTCCAATCAGCCAAACAAGGAACCCATACAAATAATCCACCCCAAAAACGAGACACGGCTCTGTCTTCAGGTTCCAAGCAGGAATGAATCTTTTTTCAAAAAAACACATGTTATACAGATCCCACTTCAAAACATTTCCCCCCCACCCTTGGAAAACAGGGCGGGTTAAACTGTCCAATAACAATGGACACACAGGTCAGGTGTGCTTAACTTCTCATCAGTAAACAGTCTTAACAGGGGGCTGCTGCAGGAATCCCCCCTCCCTCTTTCCTCACAGCAATACACATCCTGTGATCCAAGGCAGACAAACACAATAGAACATTGGAATACAGCCCCACCCCAAAGTAGCACAGCAAACAGTACACATTCTATATACACATATATACAGCATTGAGTCTCTGACTAGCACAGATCATAGTGGGGTTCTCATTCACCTTGTGCCCCTATTAGTGACTCCCATCACAATGGCATATCCAGGGTCCCCAGAGTCTGTGTGTCTTGGGGGACATGGACCTGAATCTAAAGTAACGCCACCTCCAGGGTCCCCAGGCATACAGCTGACAAAGAGCACTGTCCCCCCTAAATGCCAGGGACCATAATCGGTTTGCAGGAGGCTGGAATTCAGTCCCCTCCAAAAGCCTCTTTTCCGGCTAGGTCTGTCACATTTCTCCCCTTTCGGCAGGAGACTAACACAGGAGGAGACCCCAGACGGGTTGACTCCGAAGTTAGTCAGTAGTTCCAGTCCTCTAATGCTGGTATCCACACCGTACCCCAAACAAATTGTTCCAAACAGATAATTACTTACCCAGCCAACCTCTGCCTCTCTCGGAGAACACGCCCGCCGCTGGGGAGAGGCCTGGACTGGCCCTTCTCCCTGTAGTCTTTTCATCTGCTGGAGAGAAGACAGGGTGACTGGGCTCATGCCATCATGCTGTTGGGGATCTGGGCACGGGTAGTCACTCGGTTGGCTTCAGCGGGGCCTATCGGGGCATAAGCAGAAATGAGGGGGGCCAAATCATTCCCCAGTAGTACATCCACTGGCAAATCCTTCATCACCCCTACATTCACGTGTCCCGAACCAACCCCTCAATCCAGGTGAACACGGGCAACGGGTAGCCGGAAAATGGTGCCTCCTGCTACCCTTACGACTACAGTGTCCCCGGTGTGTTGGCTCTCTGGGATGAGGTTCTTCCGTAGTAGGGTCATGGTGGCACCAGTATCACGTAGGCCATTGGCTACCTTTCCATTAACCCGGACGGTCTGCCTGTGTTGCTGCCGGTTGTCCTGGTTAGCTGCTTGTACTAGATCAGCCTCATGCAGGACGCCCCAACGTTCTTCCTCCTCAATGCAGTGAGCCGCAGGCATGGATGTGCGGGGATTCCCCCCTGCTGGCTTTTTCCACGAGTGGGACTGCCTGTCTGGATTCAACGGACAGTCTGGCTTTTTGTGCCCTAGCTGTTTACACCCGAAACACCTGAGGGGTTGTGAGTAGTCTTGGGAGTTGAACCTGGGCTGCCGAGAATAAGTGGCCACGAGGTGGTGCTGTAGGGCGGTACAACTGTGGTTTGTAGGAACCAGCTGGAGGGGGTGCTGCTGATCGATAATCCACCCGAGCTGTTGTCTTGACCACATGGTTATCCAGTTTGCGGGCGTCTGTGTATTCGTCCGCCAGGCGAGCTGCTTCAGACAAGGTGCAAGGTTTTCGGTCCCGGACCCACTCTCTGACTTCTGGGGACAGCTTTTCAAAGAAGTGCTCCAGCAGGAACAGCTGCAGCACCTCTTCCCCAGATACTGCTTGGTATCCAGCGACCCAGTGGGTTGCCGTGCGGTGTAGGCGGCATGCCCACTCGGTATATGAGTCTCCAGTTTGCTTGCTCGTCTCTCGGAACCGCCTCCGGTGTGACGGCATACCTGCCCAAAAGTGTTTCTTTTACCAGCCCATAGTTCATAATATCCTTGTCTGGGATGGCCCTGAATGCTTCACTGGCCCGGCCGGACAATTTCCCAGACAAAATGGTAACCCATTCCTCTGTGGGCACCCGGTGTAGGGCACATTGCCGTTCAAAATCGGCAAGGTACCCATCAATCTCCCCTTCTGCTTCAATGAAATTTTTAAAAGCAGCAAAATGTACCTTTCTCTTTTCAGTTGGTGCTGTTGCGACTCCCGCTGCTGCAGCACGTCTTTGCTGTAGCCAATTTGCATCCACAGCCGCTATAACTCGGTCTATGATCTCCGCTGTAGGGTTAGGGCCATAATGTGCCAGTCTTATTTTAACAGCCCGATCAAAACTTGCCTCTTCGGGTGTCCTGTCTGTTACGCTGGGTCTTTCGGTTATGTTGGGTCTTTCAGCTCTATCCATTTCGACTAGTTCTGCGATAATGTCCCTCTTCTTACGGTTGTTGGCCGGTCGGCCCCGGTTCTTCAGTAAGTCCTTGAGGGTAGATCGCTTTAGCCGTTCATACTGTGCTTCCATTGGCCTGTGTCCTCTTGTAGCTGTCCTTCTGGGCTGTGGGAATGATCCCGCTGCTTGCCACCAGTGTAACGACACCCCGAGTATGAAAGGGGTTAAAGTCGTTTAGGACATTTCAAACCCAAACACAAAGGCAGCTACCGAACACTCCAATCAGCCAAACAAGGAACCCATACAAATAATCCACCCCAAAAACGAGACACGGCTCTGTCTTCAGGTTCCAAGCAGGAATGAATCTTTTTTCAAAAAAACACATGTTATACAGATCCCACTTCAAAACATTTCCCCCCCACCCTTGGAAAACAGGGCGGGTTAAACTGTCCAATAACAATGGACACACAGGTCAGGTGTGCTTAACTTCTCATCAGTAAACAGTCATAACAGGGGGCTGCTGCAGGAATCCCCCCTCCCTCTTTCCTCACAGCAATACACATCCTGTGATCCAAGGCAGACAAACACAATAGAACATTGGAATACAGCCCCACCCCAAAGTAGCACAGCAAACAGTACACATTCTATATACACATATATACAGCATTGAGTCTCTGACTAGCACAGATCATAGTGGGGTTCTCATTCACCTTGTGCCCCTAATAGTGACTCCCATCACAATGGCATATCCAGGGTCCCCAGAGTCTGTGTGTCTTGGGGGACATGGACCTGAATCTAAAGTAACGCCACCTCCAGGGTCCCCAGGCATACAGCTCACAAAGAGCACTGTCCCCCCTAAATGCCAGGGACCATAATCGGTTTGCAGGAGGCTGGCATTCAGTCCCCTCCAAAAGCCTCTTTTCCGGCTAGGTCTGTCACAGCACTCAAATTCATTATCCTTGATGTAAGTGCAATTTTTATTTAATAAACCAGCTTTATATGTATTCATGCACGATGAGCGCCTTCCATTACCTCTTATAACCACATGATGTGATTACCAAGATTAACCACTTCAGCCCCAGAAGATTTAGCTGCTCAATGACCAGGCCATTTTTTGCGATACCGCACTGCGTCGCTTTAACTGACATTTGCGCGGTCGTGCAAAGCTGTACCCAAACAAAATTGATGTCTTTTTTCCCACAAATAGAGCTTTCTTTTCGTGGTATTTGATCACCTCCTGAGGTTTTTATTTTTTGCGCTATGAACAAAAGAAGAGCGACAATTTTGAAAAAAAAAACTTTTTTTACTTTTTGCTATAATAAATATCCCACATTTTTTATCAAAAAAACAATTTTTTTTCCCTCCAGTTTAGGCCAATATGTATTCTTCTACATAATTTTGGTAAAAGAAATCGCAATAAGCAAATATTGATTGGTTTGCGCAAAAGTTATAGTGTCTACAAAATAAGGGATTTATGGCATTTTTATTATTTATTTATTTATTTATTTTACTAGTAATGGCCGCGATCTGTGATTTTTAATCAGGACTGCGATATTGCAGCAGCCGGATCAGACATTTTTGGCACCATTGAAAATTATACAGCGATCAGTGCTATAAAAATGCACTGGTTACTCTATAAATGTCACTGGCAGGGAAGGGGTTAACACTAGGGGGCGATCAAGGGGTTAACTGTGTTCCCTCACTGTGTTCTAACTGTAGGGGGATGGGACTGTCTAGGAGTAGAGTACATAGTATGAACACCCGATCTGTCTCTACTCCCCTGGGAGAACCGGGATCTGTGTGTTTACACACACAGATCCCGGTTCTCGCTCTGTCACGAGGGATCCCGGGAGCCCGGTGGTCGTCGGTAAACATTCAGGACAGAAATTAAAAACCGGGAAATGGCAGTATTAGAAATATGGACTAATAATTTTCCAGAGTGTGATATCGCCAGGTTGGGAGGGACAGTCGGTACAATGGAAGCTCGTATCTTTCCTAATTCCTCTTTTGGTGCACACCCGACATTTTTTTTGGCGTCGTCTTCCGGATCCTGTTGGTGGAATATGGTCTGGGAAATGGTGCTCATGTAGTCTGCTGACAGAATCGGAGCGAATGCTTTCTGGGGGGGATACTTGCTGATAAATCAGGGCAGTAACAATGTCTTCAATAAACTTTATGAAGGTGGTGGGTGTTTCTGTGGATTTTTGGTATATTATGAAAGAATTTAAAAGGGCCAAATGAAAAAAGTAAATTGCGACTTTTTTGTACCAGAATAAGGATTTTCTTGTTGAAAGATAGGGCTGCAACAACTGATCGTTTAAATCCACCCCCCTCCCATGTATTTATTGTACTCAGTGATACAGGTAGGCTTGCGAACGGTACCGCGTCTTCTGTGAAGTTCCACCGAGGTGTCATCGTGGATGGTGGACATGATGTACACGTCTTTTCTATCCCTCCACTTCACAGCCAACACTTCTTCGTTCCTCAAGCTTGTCGATTCCCCCCTTGGAATGTTTGTGGTGACAAGACACTGTGGGAAGCCCTTTCGGTTTTTTCTAGTTGTACCACAGGCCAAAGTTTGTTTGAGATGTAGGTGGCGGAGAAGGGGCAAACTCGTATAATAATTATCCATATAAATATGGTACCCCTTTTGGAGGAGTGGGAATGCCAACTCCCAAACAATTTTCCCACTTATTCCCATGTACGAGGGACACTCAGGGGGCTGGAGCTGGGAATCTTTCCCTTCGTACACGCGGAATGCGTACACATAACCGGTGGCACTTTCACAAAGCTTGTTAAGCTTCAAGCCATACCTCGCCCTCTTACTGGGTATATATTGTTTGATTCCCAGCCGGCCTGTGAAATGCACCAGGGATTCGTCCACAGATATATTTTTTTCAGGGACATAAACTTCGGCAAACTTCTGGGAAAAAAAATTAATTAGGGGACGAACTTTATATAATTTGTCAAAGTTTGGGTGATTTCGGGGGGGGCACTGTGAGTTGTCATTGAAATGCAAGAAGCGCATTATGATTTTGTATCGGGACCTGGACATGGCTGCTGAAAAAATTGGCATATGGTGGATGGGTTTGGTCAACCAATACTTATGAATTTCATTTTTTTTTGTAAGCCCAATGTTCAGGGTTAGGCCTAAAAACAATTTTAGCTCCACTACTGTTAGCGGTCTCCACTCAAAAGGGCGGGCATAGCTGGAGCTGGGGTTGGTTGCAATAAATTGTTGGGCAAACAGATTAGTTTGGTCCACGATGCCTTGAATCCAATCGTTCGGGAAAAAAATCCATTTGTGTAAATCCTGCAGTGTTGACCTTCACACCCGACTGTGCTGTAAAAGGGGGGATCGTGGCTGACCCTGTGGTAGAAGGCAGCCACAATGGGTTTGCCAAGGAATCTGGAAGATGGGTTTGGGCCCTACTTCTTTGGCGTCCACTTGTGCTGGGTCTTTCCTCCTGGGGTCTAGCAGCGCTTGTACTGGGCCCCTCCTCCTGGGGTCTACCGCCGCTGGCACTGCTGGTAGCTGCCTGGTTTTCAGACCGTCGTCTTTTTGGACGGACTACTTCCTCCTCTAAATCTGATCCTGATGTGCTGCCTTCGGGGGGCTCATATTACGAATCAGAACCAGAATCTGAACTGAGCGGTGAGAGCTCCCCGTTGCTCTCATCGGTCAGACTCAGGATCTGGTATGCCTCTTCTGGGGTGTACATCTTTCTGGACATAGTGGCTGACTGGCTGTATGTACTCTGGTGGCAAGTGATGAGGTGGCGGGTACTCTGGTGGCAGGTGATGAGGTGGCGGGTACTCTGGTGGCAGGTGATGAAGTGGCGGGTACTCTGGTGGCAGGTGATGAGGTGGCAAGTACTCTGGGGGTAGGTGATGAGGTGGCAGGTACTCTGGTGACAGGTGATGAGGTGGCAGGTACTCTGGTGGCAGGTGATGAGGTGGCGGGTACTCTGGTGGCAGGTACTCTGGTGGTGAGGTGGCGGGTACTCTGGTGGCAAGTACTCTGGTGGCAGGGGATGAGGTGGCGGGTGATGAGGTGGCGGGTACTCTGGTGGCAGGTGATGAGGTGGCGGGTACTCTGGTGGCAGGTGATGAGGTGGCGGGCACTCTGGTGGCAGGTGATGGACAGGTACTCTGAGGTGACAGGTACTATGAGGTGACAGGTACTCTGAGGTGACAGGTACTGAGGTGACAGGTACTCTTTATTTAGGAGGGGTGATCTGGGCACAGTAGTACATGTAATTAGTAACTCACTGTTAGCTGATCTCTTCTCCTCACACTGGATCGGTGTGTGAGGAGAAGAGCCCAGCAACAGCAGTTACTATCTGTTTGTTTACATTAGTGACCGGCTGTGATTGGACACAGCCGGTCATGTGATGCAGAGCCATGTCATTGGCTACAGTGATCGGGGCTGAGCTGTATCCAGGGGAAAAGCCTCAGCCCCGATCACCGCCCTAATCACTGCTCTTCCGCCGGAAACCGCATAGTACACGCTTCCCAATGCCGCTCTGCATCCGCCGTTATCGACGCTCCGCCGCCCGCCGCCGCTTCAATACCCCCATTGGGGAACGGCTGTGTCCTGAGGGACACAACTGTACCCCGATCACCGCTCTGCGGGCCCCCCCCCCAGTAGCGGCGGAAAGCCGAGGCCGTCATATGACGCCCACCCAGGATGGGAGATCCCATCTGTGGACGTCATTTGACTATGGCCGGGTATTGAAGCGGTTAAAATGCTAGCTAGAAAATAGTGTCCCATAAAAAGAAAAAGAAAGTTTCCATGTTGAGTGAAAATTTTATTTTACATGGATAATGAAAAGTGGGAAGGACTATGTGGAACACTGTAGCTTGTTGTAGTATGCACATTGGGGGACAATTGTGTGGTCTGTGCACACATTGGTTGTTTGGGACTTAGCCCATTTATATTGGGGGCGGATGGATGCTGGGACCCCTCCAGGTGTCACTTGGACACAGCTCACATCTAGGTGTCTTGATACAAAGTGAAAGGGTAGGTTTTTGGCCAGTAATTGATTGAGGTGCCCAAACATTGGCATCACACAGGGGTTCTTTGGTGACAAAACAATGCCTTCTCCTCCTTTTTCTCTCTATGTAAGGAGGGCATGCAGTAAGCAGGCATTGACTTTGCTTCAAGCTGTAGTTTAGACCATTCTGTCTTTCCATAATGCCTCTAACTAGCTCACTCTTTTCACTAACTTCTGTGTCAGTATAATCACAAAAATAAAAAAAAAAGGCTTAGAAAATAGCACACCGTATGCGTACATCAAATTACATGTTTAAAGGCAGTGAACAGATTCAGTAAACGCATGTGTTTATTCTAGGTTTTTGCCATGGAAAAGCCATTAGCTAGGGTTGGTGGCTCTACTTGAGTTCCATTATACAGGATCTATGTCCTTGTGCACTTATCTTTCCTTTCCATTCTTCTGCTTAGCAGCCGGAGAACACTGCTGCTGCTCAAGGGAGTGTTAACAGTAAAACATGCCACCATAACTGCAGCAACCATCTTAAACATAAGCAGGGCATTAATTGGATCTTTTATAACACCCGTTAACATTTAAAACTACCAATTGTAAACAACCCCATGGGTCGTAATGAAATGCAAGTGTTTGCAGATTTACTGTAATATACTTACAACTCCTCCTAATACCAGAAATCTGTTCCACTCAAATAAATGACATTTGTTTCCCTCTTTTATTAATCTCTAAATAAAGGTCACATAGTATAACTTTGAGCATGCTGTGGAAATCATAATAAGAGAGCCTACTGAGTGTCAGGGCCCAAGAGGATGTGCAGGGCTTGTTTATGTGCATGTGTCTCTTGAGCCATTGCTGAATGTTTCTTAGTGTGAAGTGAGCCTTCAGAAGACATTGCAGCCATTCTGAATGATGCTGTTCCCTTGCCTGTCATAAGGTAATCTTATAATTGTGTCTCCAGCATGAGAGAGGACCAGATAAAATGTGTGCATTTTCTGTATTGATATCACCTGGTATTTCAGTGTCCTTTAAAAAAATAACCTTTGTCAAGGATGCTAGCCCTCTTGGGATGCACTCAAATATGAACACAATAGAAGGCTGTGGTTTTTATTGTGTTAAATATATAGTATACTTGAATATTTTCCTACCATAGGTTTTTTTGTAGAACTATCCAGTTTGCTTAGTTTCTTGATATTAAGCACAAAAGCAGCAAGTGGTCTTGATTGCACCCTCCTGTATATTATTTCTTCCTTGTAGCTAGGTTTAAGTGTAAGTTCACCTTTTCACAAAAAATGAAAAGGTAAACTAACACCCTATAGCCTAACCCCCATCACCCTGTTTCCCACTGTGCTTACTATCATGGGTGATTAGCTGTGACTGCCCATGCAGCCAGTGATCTGATCCGTCCCAGAAGCCCTAAAGAAAGAAGAGCACAGCTTTCAAATCGCCCAGCTGTGTGGGTAGTGACAGCTAACAATGGAAGAGGGGACCAAGGAGGTGGGCAGGATATAGCGTGTTAGTTAATCTTTTCATTACTGGGAAAGGTGAACTTACACTTTAAAGCTGAACTCTGGGATAAGCAAATATTTTTTTAAAGACTAGGCATGTGTCTAAAGGCACTGTACACATGCTTTGATTTTCGGACGTCAATTGTGTTATGACGACTGATCGTCCCCAAATCTTACCGTTAGTATGGTGCTTTCGACAGCCGATTTCACTTTTTCGTCAGACAAAAGCTAGATGTGAAGACTATAACATTTTTGTCGGATGTCAACTCAACGTCTGATTTTCGTTTCATTAGTATGGTTTTCGTAAGACTACGCATGCTCAGAAACAAAAGAATACATACAAAACTATTCCACACATTACGTCACTTCTGACATTGTATTCTGTCAAGCGAAAATTCACATATTGTGAGTAACCTCTTCACTTTCGACATGAGACCAGCACGCTGCAAAAATCGGACGTTCTGTTGTCCGAGAATCAAACCGTGTGTACGAGGCTTAAGAGTTTCAATTTGTATGAAATCAGGCAGGCCCTTGCACTACATGGTTTTGGTAAATCTGAAGACAAAAATCTGCAGAAAATCTAATAGTGTGTATGGGGTCTTACTTGAAACTTAAGCCTCGTACACGCGCTTTGATTTTCGGACAACAGAATGTCAAATTTTTGTGGTATGCTGGTTTCATGTCAAAAGTGAAGAGGTTACTAACAATACGAGAATTTTCATTTGACAGAATACAACGCCAGAAGTGATGTAACATGTTGAATAGATTTGTTTGTATTCTTTCGTTTCTGAGCATGCGTAGTCTGGCTCTTACGATTTTTCTTTCGTACGAAATCCTTACTAATGAAACGAAAATCGGACATTGAGTTCACATCCGCCAAAAATTTTATAGTCTGCACATTCAGCTTTTGTCTGACGAAAAAGTGAAATCGGCTGTCGAAAGCACCGTACTAACGGTAAGATTTGCGAACGATCTGTCGTAATAACACAATTGACGTCCGAAGATCAAAGTGTGTGTACACTGCCTTTAGGGATGTGTTAAAAAAAATTGCATAGCAATTGTTCCAGTGAAAATGCATGTACAGTGGGGACGGAAAGTATTCAGACCCCCTTAAATTTTTCACTCTTTGTTATATTGCAGCCATTTGCTAAAATCATTTAAGTTCATTTTTTTTCCTCATTAATATACACACAGCACCCCATATTGACAGAAAAACACAGAATTGTTGACATTTTTGCAGACTTATTAAAAAAGAAAAACTGAAATATCACATGGTCCTAAGTATTCAGCCCCTTTGCTGTGACACTCCATATATTTAATTCAGGTGCTGTCCATTTCTTCTGATCATCCTTGAGATGGTTCTACACCTTCATTTGAGTCCAGCTGTGTTTGATTATACTGATTGGACATGATTAGGAAAGCCACACACCTGTTTATAGAAGACCTTACAGCTCACAGTGCATGTCAGAGCAAATGAGAATCATGAGGCACAGATCTGGCCAAGGTTACAAAAAATTTCTGCTGCACTTAAGGTTCCTAAGAGCACAGTGGCCTCCATAATCCTTAAATGGAAGAAGTTTGGGACAAACGGAACCCTTCCTAGAACTGGCCGTCCGGCCAAACTGAGCTATCGGGGGGAGAGGAGCCTTGGTGAGAGAGGTAAAGAAGAACCCAAAGATCACTGTGGCTGAGCTCCAGAGATGCAGTCGGGAGATGGGAGAAAGTTGTAGAAAGTCAACCATCACTGCAGCCCTCCACCAGTCGGGGTTTTATGGCAGAGTGGCCTGACGGAAGCCTCTCCTAAGTTCAAGACACATGAAAGCCCGCATGGAGTTTGCTAAAAAACACCTGAAGGACTTCAAGATGGTGAGAAATAAGATTCTTGGGTCTGATGAGACCAAGATAGAACTTTTTGGCCTTAATTCTAAGTGGTATATGTGGAGAAAACCAGGCACTGCTCATCACCTGTCCAATACAGTCCCAACAGTGAAGCATTATGGTGGCAGCATCATGCTGTGGGGGTGTTTTTCAGCTGCAGGGACAGGACGACTGGTTGCAATCGAGGGAAAGATGAATGCGGCCAAGTACAGAGATATCCTGGGCAAAAACCTTCTCCAGAGTGCTCAGGACCTCAGACTGGGCTGAAGGTTTACCTCCCAACAAGATAATGACCCTAAGCACACAGCTAAAATAACGAAGGAGTGGCTTCACAACAACTCCGTGACTGTTCTTGAATGGCCCAACCAGAGCCCTGACTTAAACTCAATTGAGCATCTCTGGAGAGACCTAAAAATGGCTGTCCACCAATGTTTACCATTCAATCTGACAGAACTGGAGAGGATCTGCAAGGAGGAATGGCAGAGGATCCCCAAATCCAGGTGTGAAAAACTTGTTGCATCTTTCCCAAAAAGACTCATGGCTGTATTAGATCAAAAGGGTGCTTCTACTAAATACTGAGCAAAGGGTCTGAATACTTAGGACCATGTTGTTGTGCTTTTTAAGGACAGGTTTCCTGCACAGTAATTATTATTATTGAGTAATTTTTAACGAGGATATTTTTAAGATACAAAATCAATCTATATGACACAGTCTATGCATATGAAACTTATTCATGGAGACATGTGATCATACAAAATAGTTACATTTATTGGTTGACAAAAACAAATATTTACATGAAATTAAGATACTGATTGCGTTACATGAACGTCTTGAAAATCAATAAAAAACACTTGCAAAATGGGCGTACAGTCCCTTTGATATAATACCACCATGATAACTTCTTGGTAGAATCAATAACCTTGTGAAATTGACAATGAAACAGAACGTCTGTATTTCACACGTCCAACCGTTACTATACTGCAGGTAAGTAAGTGGTTAACAATGTGAAATAAATTAGACGTTTGTTTTGTCAATAAAAATGGCAACTATGCAAAAATCAAAATATAATGAAAAATTGAATCTTTAGAGAAAAATCTACAAGGCGGTTATTGATTCGGGAGAACGATTATCAATAGTATAATATTCAATACATCAATATTTGAGAGAACATACCAGATAAAATCAACATGACATAATCACCCATTCCAAGATGACTACTAGTCTGGATTGCTGGTTACCAGAGTTAAGATGGCTGCCATAGCTTTCAAAAGTGGATACTCTTAAAGAGGATTTACTTCTTGCGACCTCCAAGTTCCAAGGATCAGGGTTCAGGAATCTTTATGAATGTCAAAATATGTATTTATGCATGGTACATAAGTGTCAGTCTGTCTGGGAGTATGGGCATCTCCCAGTGTCCCCCTCAGGGTGTGTCCCTGAGTGTGTGTCAGGGTGGGTCCCCTGAGCCTCCTCATCGTGGCATCTTACTTGCTTCTAAAATACCATCTCAGACAAAGATCATAAAATGATACTAAATTCTGCCCAAAAGGTGTGGCTTTTTTTCTATTCTTTAAGAAAAACTTAATAATTAACCTTTCCCAGAAATTTTAGTGAGTTCAAATATCACCTTCAACCACCAGGTGTCTCACATGTGTTTTGAGTTTATCTTTTTAAGGTAATACGTTATATTTTCATAATGTGTATAATGGTGAGAAGAATATATATACCTTTTAAATATTCTGGTAATCGGACTAATGTAAAATACACTCAGTATAATTTTGATTAATCACTATTACATAAACTACCGTATATACTCGAGTATAAGTCGAATTTTTCAGCACATTTTTTTTGTGCTGAAAGTGCCCCCCTCGACTTATACTCGAGTCAAGCACTTTTCTGCAGCAAAAAATTTCATTTTCCGAACCGACTTTGGGGCCCCGTATCTCAGGGCCACTTGGTGCTAGGAACCCCAAATTTGGTGTGCAAACCTAGTGGATACCACAACATATCCAAAGCTGGGGTTCCTAGCTCTAAGTGGCCCCGAGATACGGGGCCCCAAAATCGGTTTGGAAAATGTCATTCTCTGCTGCAAAAGTGCTTGACATTTTCTGAACCGACTTTGGGGCCCAATATCTCAGGGCCACTTGGTGCTAGGAACCCCAAATTTGGAAATATTATGGTGCTAGTCCCACTGGGTTTGCACACCAAATTTGGGGTTCTTAGCACTAAGTGGCCCCGAGATACGGGGCCCCAAATTCGGTCAACTGTGTCCATCTGCAGCAATGTCATTTCGGGACCCTTTGGGTTCAGAGACCCCAAATTTTGGCTGCAGCTAGGGGGCATCCAGGAACCCTTAACTACCGAGTTTGAAGTTCAGGGGACCTATGGCTGCAAATAGGCACAGTGAGGCATGCAAATGGGCATTGTTGACCCTCTTTTCCACTTACAGTAGCTGTGCATTTCTCACCCTCGTCTTATACTCGGGTTAATAAGTTTTTCCCATTTTTTTCGTGGTAAATTAGGGCCTCGACTTATACTCGGAACGACTTATACTCGAGTATATACAGTAGTTATATATATGTATCTCTATAAATGTATATCTATAAAAACTGGTCTATCTGATATTGGGGTTGGGGTAAGGCCAATTTATTAACCAATACTACATAAAAATGATTATCTGGATACCTGTATAATTCTGGTATATCCAATGAATATTTGTTTTATCTAAACATAGGCTACAGTCTTATATAGTTATAATCATAATTGTATGTTTTTCATAATACTAATTCGTTTCTTAAAACACTACTGCCCCGTACACACGGTCGGATTTTCCGATGGAAAATGTCCGATCGGAGCATGTTGTCGGAAATTCCGACCGTGTTTGGGCTCCATCGGACATTTTCCATCGGATTTTCCGACACACAAAGTTGGAGAGCAGGAGATAAAATTTTCCGACAACAAAATCCGATCGTGTCAATTCCGACCGTGTGTGGCCTGTTCCGACACACAAAGTGCCACGCATGCTCAGAAGAAATTCCGGCACGGAACAGCTCGTTCTGGTAAACTTAGCGTTCGCAATGGATACAGCACTTTCGTCACGCTGCAATGTCAAAAATGGTTTAATACAGCGCACTCTCTTCTTCTTTATAATGTGACAAGAATTAAGTTGTTTTGCTGCTCATATTCACACACACTTCTTACAAAGTTTTATTTTTGTTTTTTTATTGGGATTCCCTGAATATATTGTTATTAGTTGTCACATCTGACAGAATGTTTGGTTTTTTTTTTTTGTTTTTTGGGATTTTAAGCCTTTTTTTTAGATTTAATGTTTGTATTTTTTCCAAGGCTGATCTTTGTTCAATGTTATTTTTATTTTTACTCCAGAATATTTTTGTGTGTGTTTTGTGTGTCAAGTTACCCCAACACTATTGATATCTTTTATTATTTAATCTCAAGGAGATTGTTTGTTGTTGGTGTCCCTTGTTAATTTCACATTGTATATTTGAAATAAACCTGAATCCTCACAAAAAAACTGTCCTTTTTGAAGTAAAACACATAGGAGAGTATAATTCAAAACAAAAATCCATTATTAAGGGATCAGAACCAAACAAAGAGGAAGGCAACACTGGATCAACAGGAGAAATTAGCAAAGCCTGGGACCCCCAGGGCAGACATCAATTCTTGAACATCAAAATTGGTGGCCTGAGGAGTCCATATGTAAGGGAGGGCAGTCTGGTCCAGAATTCACAGAGATCCGGATAGCAGCAGATGACATCTGTGTCCCCAGGCTGTGGTACCACAAGAGGCTGCATTTTTTGGCCAACCAGACTGGATCCAGGGTCCTCACTTTCTGGTCTTCCTTCCACGCTTCCTTCCGGGCTGTGGCTGTGCTATTGGAGATGTGGCAGGAGGAGGAGTAGGACCTGGAGGAGGAGGAGGACTGGGAGGACCTGGAGGAGAAGGAGGAGGAGGACCTGCAGGAGGAGGAGGAGGAGGACCATCGCAAAGGTGTGTCTGAGCTGTAATTTGGCCCCTCATACCTTTTGTTAAGAGCCTCCAATATGGCCCTCCTCCATCCTCTGCATTTTATAGGCAATGGTGGCAGCAATGTCCTCCTCCACGGTGTGTGGTGCTCCCAGGACCTCTGTAGCCCTCCAAAAGAGTCCTCTGGCAGCCTCCTCTAGGGCACTCCTCCTCCTGCCACTTTCTCTTTCCAAAGGGGGTGGAGGGACCTGCAGATCAGCCAGCCGGCTCTGCCCGGCCACCTCCTGGCTGAGACTTCCCTGTGTATGAAAAAGGGACATGGTTTTAGTTGTTGCATCATCAATCACAATCATAAATTAGTACTCCCAACTAACACCTAGTTAACATCATTGATTGGACAACCAGCAATATTTAGAGGAATGCTATACCTGGCTCAATCTGGGCTCCTCCACATGTTGCCTGGAAGGCCCAGGTTGGGCGTCAGAAGCCTCAGCCGGGGAGGGGGGAAGGAAGCGTGGAAGGAAGACTGGAGAGGGATGGCCTGGGTTCAGTCTGGCCTGCCAGAAAATGCAGCCTGTCGTAGTACCACATCCTGGGGACATAGATGTCATCTGCTGCTCCGGATCTCTGTGAATCCAGGACTTTCTTGCGCTCCCTCACATATGTGCTCCTCAGGCCACCAATTAAGATCTTCAAAAATGTGATGTCTGCCGTGGGGATCACCTGCTTCACAGTTTCACACAATTGCTCCAGTGCTGCCTTCCTCTTTGCTTGGTTCTTGTAATGGGGTGTTTAATCTCCCACAGACATGGCAGCTCCCTTAACATATCTATGAATACTGACATGAAGTCATTGTCTTTCACTAGCATATCCATTTGCTCTGCAAGACACAACACAAGACAAAGCCTAATGTCAGACAAAACTCTCCTAATCTTCTTACAATATAGGCCTCAATGTAGAAGCAGTATAGGCACAAGTTTGTCTCTTACCTTCGTTCTTACGATCGGCGCGTCCAATGCTCCTTCCTCCGCTCACAGATCGTACGTAATACGCACGTGTGTTACGCTTTATATACACTGCGCATGCGTGTAACTCCGCCCGCCCCTGACGTTCTTTCTATTCTATTCCCCGCCCCTTTTCGTTCGGCGCAGTGGGGGAAGAGCACATGGCGGAGTCACAGCAGGTGCGTGATAATTACAGGAACGAGAAGGAGGAGGAGGAAAGCCTGGATCCGGACACGTCCCGATCCAGAAGGAGACGTTTTAAGGCCACAAATATGTCCTTTGGGGAGATGTTGGAGATGGTGGACATCCTGAAGAGGGCCGACTATGACGGAAAGTATGGGCCTTACCCCAACCCCAATATCAGAAAGGCCAAGATCATGGCGAAAGTGGTCAAAAGTCTTCACAGGAATTTCGGGGTACGACGATCGAAAGATCAGCTCAGGAAGCGGTGCTCGGACCTGAAATTAAGAGAGCCAGAGCAGTACAGAAAGATCTGGAGATTGCTGCAAAAAAGTAAGTAGTTGTGCTGTGTTCCTATTCTTTTTGTCTTTATTACGTTCGTGCTGCTCCATATGCTTTTCTTAATTGTACAGTTTAAAAGGGCAACTTTAATGTTCATGGGCCCATTATTCGTTCGTATCAAACATTTTTCTTTCGGCCTCTAAAACACCATTGTTTAGGCCATATGCATTTTCCCACATTTTTTATGGCCTACTTGGATGCCAAATATTTGTTTGTGTAGATGGGTTTGTTACTAGAATGAAATGCAAACTAGGTTCTGTGTAAGGAGAGGACACTGAGCAGCTGTTTTCACATCTGGACACTGGAGCACTAGTGTAGGAAACAAGAACACCATTTTTATTAGGGGGGCCACACAGGTGCTCCAGTGTATACTATAGGGGGGTCTCCATCTGTGAAGCTTGTACTAAACAGGTAAAGGATTGCAGCTTGACAAAGGGCAATAAAAAAAATACATCTTGGAACTCGGCTAAAATAGACAATTGTACCCCACTTCCAAGCAATGTTTCCTATTTATAGTTCTGCCATCAAATATCTGTGTGCTAATTATACCATTTTTGTTTTACATAGGGGAGAAAAGACTCGGAGGACACCCCTCATCCAAGGAGACCACAGACCCCCCACCTATGGAAGAAGGTGAAATACCCCCAACCCAAGAAGAGCAGGAGGAGGAAGAAGATGTGGTGGAAATTGGCACCACAACAGGTGAGTGTCTGCGACCACAGGCTCAGGTAAGAGATGGATGCTGGCAGATTTTTGATACCTGTTTTTGTTTGGTTTCTCTCTTTTTAGGTGATCGTGATGTGAGGGATCGAGATCCTTTCACATCTGAAAGTGCCCAGATCCTGATTGGGGAGATCATGGGGTGTAATGTCGAATTGCAAAACATCCAGAAAAAAATAAATGATGTGATTCAAAAAAATAATAACATCATTGATGTTTTGGGGCGAATTTAAAACCCCACAAAATCACTTTTTTGATTGTAGTCCAATGTTTTAAATCTTTTTGCAATGTTTTTAAAAGCCAAATTTGGAGGATGCACAAAGTGTGCCAACATGTGCTATCTGCCATCACGGGAGATCAATGGACGCGTTTTGGGGGTGCAACCCCTTCCTCAATTATAAAGTAGCGGTGAGGAAGGGCTTGCTCCCCCAAAACACGTCCCTTGATCCCCCGTGATGGCAGCTAGCACATGTTGACATTCGTAAATTGGTGTGCTTCTTCCAAATTTGGCTTTTCCAGGGTGATTTCCCCCCATCTGAACGCAATATCAAACACAGTTCCTAAATACTGATGTCTGATATTGCCTTCAGGTTTTACCTAATGTGAACTTTGTAAGTTCAAGTTTTTTTCCTTGTTGGTTTTACACAGGCCTGTTTTATCGTAAATGGGCATTTCTATTTTTGATAATGCCACCCCAAAAATTGTTATACAACAAACATGTTGGTTTGTTTTAAAAACCTTTGGTAAATGCACATGTGATTGTGCAGGTATAAAAAAGTTGGTTAATCAAGAATGTGTGGATTATTGTCTCAACACTACAACACTTTTGGGGTGATGTAATTGCTGTTTTCAGCGAAAATGGGGGTTATTTCCTAAGGGCAAATCCACTTTGCACTACAAGTGCAGGTTCAGTGCAGTTGCAAGTGCACTTGTAGTGAAATGTGTTTTTGCATTTAGTAAATAACAGCCAACATTGCTTTGTATAAGGTTACACAATCACGCCATTTTCTGTACTCAAAACATTTCTGTCAGGGTCAGCTAAAACAAACACAAGCAGTAAATGTCCACAAAGAATTTCTTTTTGTTTTTTATTATAAAAAGGCTTCACATATTTGCTGGCATATTGATGGCCCCCCTACCTGCAAAGAACCCCAGGTAGCGTAACCGGACATCACGGGCACTCAGGGAGGGCAAGCCAGGACGGCCGCTTTCAAGCGCCGTCAGTGTGGTTTGATGTATCATTCCAGCCTCAGGCCCAACTGAGCCAGCATAGTTGGCCGAATGTTTCCTTAAAAAGTTATGGAGAACACAGCACGCAAGTATAATATGGTTCAGTTTATACTCCGCCATATGGATGGGTGTCAGAAATAGGCGGAACCGGCTGGCCAGGATTCCAAATGTGTTCTCCACCACTCTTCGGGCTCTGGCCAGCCAGCAATTAAAAACCCTCTGTTCCGGGGTGAGGGTCCTCATTGGGAATGGGGTCCCCCAGCGCAAACGCTTCATCAGCAACGAACACGAATGGGAGTTCTTCCACATTGTCCTCTGGAGCTGGCAAGTCCAAGCTGCCATTCTGGAGACGCCTGTAAAACTCCGTCTGGGCGATGACTCCACCATCGGACATCCGGCCATTCTTCCCCACGTCCACATACAGGAAGTCGTAATTAGCCGACACCACCGCCAACATCACTATACTATTGAACCCCTTATAGTTGAAATAGTATGACCCCGAGTTGGGTGGTGGGACGATGTGGACGTGTTTCCCATCAATTGCCCCTCCGCAGTTAGGAAAATCCCACCGCTGGGCAAAGTGGGAGGCCACAGTCTGCCATTCCTGTGGCGTGGAAGGAAACTGTTGAGGAAAAAACAATAAACATTACTATTTTTTCACAGAAACATGGCAAGCAGATTAGACACAAACATTATGGGTCAACCTCCAGATAGCATTTATTAAGGGGAATTTAACAACGCCAAAGTATAAGGTACACCTATCATATTCCCCCCCCCCCCTCTCTTGGGCCATTTCTAACATTATGGGGTGTGTGGAAATCTTGGACAGGTAACCCTCTTCACTTCATTGAGAGATGAATGCCTAAATAATGGGTATTACTTGGAACAGCCCCTCCTTAGTTACACTATTGGCAGCCCACTGGACAGGTAAGAAGTGTCATAATACAAAGATATAAATACACACTGTACACATTTGAGGACATTTGGACATTCTACTATTACCTATCAAGATAATAATAGGATCCAAAAACTTTAAACATTACCATTTGAAAGTATACAGGCAGGCCCTTGCACTACATGCTTTGGGGAATTCATCCATAAATCTGAGCAGAAAAGAGATGGGTATAATGTGTATGGGTTTGGCAAAGTCAGCAGATCGATGATTGAGGATAGAGAATTGGGATCAGCTGACTTAGCAGTTGGGGGAGGGAGAGTTACTAAAAATTATTTGGGGACACCACCAAAAAAAAGCCTCTGGCACTCTGCCTGAATTTAAAGCAAAAATAACATTTCAAAACATTTTAGGAGGTGTTTGGGGTAAAGCACTACTATGGAGCAGAAAAAATACATTGTTAAGTAACTACATGAGGTGAATATAGGGCCAGGAGACACCATGCTGGGGAGGTTATTGAAGGGCAAATATGTATGAAGGACCTAAAATAATAATTACATAAAAATCCTGCATGCATGAGGACAAAGGGGACATTCACAGCATATTCCAATCATGGTAATTGGGGAATGAGGAAAGAAATACAATATATTAGCAAACATTCAATACAATAAAATGTGATATAAAAGGATAAAAATCTTACCTTCATATACTCCTTCTGCAGGACCTGTATGATGGCAGAACAGGTCTCTGGGATAATGATCCCCAGAGCCTGGGGGGAGATGCCTGTCGAGAACTTCAAGTCCTGCAGGCTTCTCCCTGTCGCCAAATACCGCAGGGTAGCGACCAACCTCTGCTCCGAAGTGATGGCTTGCCTCATGCAGGTATCCTGCCTGCTAATATAAGGGATCAGCGAAGCCAACAGACGGTGAAACACGGGGTCCGTCATCCTGAGAAAGTTCCTGAAATCATCAGGATTATTCTCACGGATCTCACGGAGCAAAGGCATATGAGAGAACTGGTCACGCTGAAGCAACCAATTCTTGGTCCATGAACTCCTCCCCACCGTGTTCATGGACTGGACTTGTGTCATGGTCAGAACCCCAACACCAAGCCCCCGCACAGCACGAACTCTATGAGGAGTACGCATACGCAACATGGCTAGAAAACGGTTGGCTGCTCTGAACCAAGTAACAGAACGCACCGAAGAACAGCAAGGCCTGTAAAGAGCGACCTGAAAAACTGTAACGAACGAACAAGAATACAATGACTAATTAAAGTCACGCGGAACTTGCTGCACGCACTGAAAAGCAGTTACAAACCCACAAGCACAAACTGAACGGCAGAAAACGATCTGAAAGCCACGAGTCTGAAAAAGCGCGAATCGTCTCTCACCAAACTTTTACTAACACGAGATTAGCAAAAGGAGCCCAAAGGGTGCCGCGCTTGGTTCTGAACCGGCCTTTTCTAGTTTCGTCGTACGTGGTGTACATGACCGCGTGGTTGGCGATCGGAAATTCCGACAACTTTGTGCGACCGTGTGTACGCAAAACAAGTTTGAGCCAACATCCGTCAGAAAAAATCCTAGGATTTTGTTGTCGGAATGTCCGAACAAAGTCCGACCGTGTGTACGGGGCATTCTACTTATAAAATCACACTTTCATATATATTTTCTTTATACCAAAGTTGTTGGGTCCGCAGATACTAAAATTATAATATCTCTGTGACCTACATTATCATACATAATTTGAAATTACTTATAATAACTAGGGTTGTCCCGATACCACTTTTTTAGGACCGAGTACAAGTACCAATACTTTTTTTTTCAAGTACTCGCCGATACCGATTACCGATACTTTTTTTTTTAATGTCACGTGATAGTGTTTTTTGTTTTTTTTAACAATGCTTTCTTTTTTCCTTTTTTTTAGGGGGGGGGGTGGGGAACGGTGTGTGTGTGTTTTTTTTATTTACATTTTTATTATTTTTTACAATATTATTTATTGCAATATGTGTGTGTTTTTTATTTTTATTTTTAATCAGCCCTGTTGGGGGGGCTTTGGTGAGATATCCGGGGTCTGTTAATATCTCCCCCTTGAGACAGAGAAAAAGACAGAGGATAGAGATTCCCCAGTCCCTTTCTCTGCAGCCTCAGCTGCACTGAGAATGAATGGAGAGAAGACAACTGCTCCTCTACATTCATAAACTGAGACATCGTAATTACAGGAGATTACAATGTTTCAGTTATGTGAATGAACAGAGTGAGCTGACTCAGTCCATTCACAAAGGAAGGAGGAGGACATGGAGAGAGAGAGACAGCAGAACGGAGGGGGACAGCAGAACGGAGGGGGACAGAGGAAGCGAGAGGGACAGCGGAACGGAGAGGGAGAGAGGAACGGAGGGGGACAGCGGAACGGAGAGGGACAGAGGAACAGAGGGGGCATGAAAGATGCGGTGACAGTCAGCGGTGATCACGTGTGGGGGAGTTACAAGCACCGATCATCGCTGTATGTCATTAAAGCAGCTGAAAGCCGCTGGGGGAGAAGCTTGTAACTCTCCCACGCACCGATCAGTGCTGACTCTCAAGGTGGGAAGCATCGGGAACATTTGCCAAGTACTTGGGCAAATGCTCGGTGTCGACCCTAATAATAACCATATAGGTAAAGAATAAAGGCCAAGTTGGCCAAACGCTGCGCTAACCATATAGGTACTTTTAAAATATTTTTGACTGGCACAAAATTCACCTCGTTCTAACGTGTTGAGATGGACGTTGGAACATTCCCACTGGATGTTTAGAGATGACTTAATTTGTCTAAACAGTTCCTAAAAATTCACACAATAGGTTTTGTTGGCCAAGGTGTTAGCTATTTAAACAGTTCCTCACTCGAACACAATAGGTTTAGGCCAGATGAGGTAATTTCTCTGTGATAACAGTCTGTATAACCTTTTTTTTCCTATGGCTGTGTTTGTCGCTTTTGTTTATCCACTAAAACCATGTAAATATCTCCTTGCTTTGTGACGAGAGCTACAATTATTCCAGCGAGTTTCTCTCAAAATACATGCTTGTAAAAGTCTTAAATAGTTGATATATTGGAGACTTGTAACACATCTGAACTCACAAAGACCTTTTAGTTCATCAATCTTGTTTTAACTGGTTTCAAGAGAGCAATATCATAGTTTATCTATATTTTGAGGCCTAAGCAACTCTCACATTTCTGACAGTAAATATAAATGTATTTCTTCATGAATTCACAACAATGTGATATTTCAGTTTTTATTTTTTAATAAATCTGCAAAAATGTCAACAATTCTGTGGTTTTTCTGTCAGTATGGGGTGCTGTGTGTACATTTAATGAGGAAAATGAACTTAAATGATTTTAGCAAATGGCTGCAATATAACAAAGAGTGAAAAATTGAAGGGGGTCTGAATACTTTCTGTCCCCACTGTATATTTGTTCTGTGTGAGTGGGGCAAAAACCAAATGTGCTGTGCTGGTTGATTTAAAAGAGAAGTGTGGAAATAGTAAAAAAAAAACAAATAAAACCACTCATCTGCCTGTTCTGGCAGCGGTGTGATTACCGCTCTGTGCTCTGCCCCTCCAGCACTCAAAAAGAAAAACTGAAATATCACATGGTCCTAAGTAAGTATTCAGACCCTTTGCTCAGTATTTAGTAGAAGCACCCTTTTGATCTAATACAGCTATGTGTCTTTTTGGGAAAGATGCAACAAGTTTTTCACACCTGGATTTGGGGATCCTCTGCCATTCCTCCTTGCAGATCCTCTCCAGTTCTGTCAGGTTGGATGATAAACGTTGGTGGACAACCATTTTTAGGTCTCTCCAGAGATGCTCAATTGAGTTTAAGTCAGGGCTTTGGCTGGGCCATTCGAGAACAGTCACGGAGTTGTTGTGAAGCCACTCCTTCGTTATTTTAGCTGTGTGCTTAGGGTCATTGTCTTGTTGGAAGGTAAACCTTTGACCCAGTCTGAGGTCCTGAGCACTCTGGAGAAGGTTTTCGTCCAGGATATCCCTGTACTTGGCCGCATTCATCTTTCCCTCGATTGCAACCAGTCGTCGTGTCCCTGTAGCTGAAAAACACCCCCACAGCATGATGCTGCCACCACGATACTTCACAGTTGGGACTGTATTGGACAGGTGATGAGCAGTGCCTGGTTTTCTCCACACATACCACTTAGAATTAAGGCCAAAAAGTTCTATCTTGGTCTCATCAGACCCAAGAATCTTATTTCTCACCATCTTGAAGTCCTTCAGGTGTTTTTTAGCAAACTCCATGCGGGCTTTCATGTGTCTTGCACTGAGGAGAGGCTTCCGTCGGGCCACTCTGTCATAAAGCCCTGACTGGTGGAGGGCTGTAGTGATGGTTGACTTTCTACAACTTTCTCCCATCTCCTGACTGCATCTCTGGAGCTCAGCCACAGTGATCTTTGGGTTCTTCATTACCTCTCTCACCAAGGCTCTTCTCCCCCGATAGCTCAGTTAGGCTGGACGGCCAGCTCTAGGAAGGGTTCTGGTCATCCCAAACGTCTTCCATTTAAGGATTATGGAGGCCACTGTGCTCTTAGGAACCTTAAGTGCAGCAGAAATTTTTTTGTAACCTTGGCCAGATCTGTGCCTTGCCACAATTCTGTCTCTGAGCTCTTCAGGCAGTTCCTTTTGACCTCATGATTTTCATTTGCTCTGACATGCACTGTGAGCTGTAAGGTCTTCTATAGACAGGTGTGTGGCTTTCCTAATCAAGTCCAATCAGTATGATCAAACACAGCTGGACTCAAATGATGGTGTAGAACCATCTCAGGGATGATCAGAAGAAATGGACAGCAAAGGGGCTGAATACTTAGGACCATGTGATATTTCAGTTTTTCTTTTTAATAAACCTGCAAAAATGTCAAAAATTCTGTGTTTTTTCTGTCAATATGGGGTGCTGTGTGTACATTAATGAGGGAAAAAAATGAACTTTAAATGATTTTAGCAAATGGCTGCAATATAACAAAGAGTGAAAAATTTAAGGGGGTCTGAATACTTTCTGTCCCCACTGTATATTTGTTCTGTGTGAGTGGGGCAAAAAGCAAATGTTATTAGGCTGTTGCCTGTGCTGCTTGATTTAAAAGAGAAGTGTGGAAATAGTAAAAAAACAAACAAATAAAATCACTCATCTGCCTGTTCCAGCAGCGGTGTGATTACCGCTCTGTGCTCTGCCCCTCCAGCAGTCACTGGAGCACCAGGCAGGAGATGGGGTAGGAGGAGTGGATGGCTCAGGCTCTTGGCTGTGTGCTGAAAGGCTGAGCCAGCTGCTGGTCAGGCATCTGGATGAATCCTGATAGCGGCTCTGTAACGTCAGCAGACAGCAGGCTTTAGGCTGGGTTCACACTTATTGCGAATGTGGCTCACAGAAGGGGTGCGGTGCATCCCTGTTCTCTGTTTCAGGGACGAATTGGGCCTAAATTTTTGCCTGAAATCGGACCTAAGCCAAAGACGCACAAGACACCTGTGAAATCTGCTCTGCGGAGATGTGTGAACCGACGTCATAGAAAGGCAGCCACACTCTCTCCTGTTATGTGAACAAGTGTACTTCCATGACCCAAGAGAAGTATGGGCAAAAAAGCTGTGGCCATACTTCTCTACAGAACAAAAAAATACAGCTTGACCACTAAATGAGAAATTCCTTTAATGCGAAGTGCCATCTATTGGCCAAATGCAGTAAAAATTCTATATAGCTACATGACACAAAAGATCTGTTTTTATAGGCAAATGTTCTACTGCTTTCCTTTCTTAGGCCCCTTTCACACAGGCGGACATGATCAGGCTCTCGATTCTCCTCCTATGGAGAAGGGGATGTAAACGGAAATGTGTCCATTTACACCTGATATCTGAACCTATCTGTTAAAAACAGACTTTCCCCATTCGTCTAGCGGATCAGAGGGCAGTCAAGTGTAAACAGACAGACGGTCCATTTGCATCCAACTGCCCATAGAGGAGAGTTGGCTGTGTATGTGTCCAGAGCAGCCATCCGTCTGCTCAGCGGACAGATTCCCCGCTAAGCAGGCTGACTTTTAACGGAGTCTTCCCTGTGTGGAGAGGGCCTTAGTTTAGTTTTGCAAAATAAGCTTATTTATGCTACTCCATCTGACCGGTATGCAACAGGGCAACTGCTTGGCACGGATCTGGAAGATTGTGGCGATCACTGTAGTTGCACTGACTACTACAATATTTTCCAGCTTACACAATAGTCCCTCAGGTATGAGATATGTATAGTATACATTGGTCCAAGTGGGACTATTTGAACTATGCAATTAAGATCATACCTGGAACTCTGCTTTAAATGTGTTTAATTCTTGTATTTATAGAGTGCTGACTACTACATTGTATATATATATTTTTTTCCTGGATTTAAAAAGGTTTCAAGAAAATTATAAATGTTGATGGTGGCCACTGGTGTCATATTATAATACCGAGCAGTCTTACGACTTATCGGCACACATAATTTGGATTCAGCTTTTCAGCCTTTCAGTGGACTTCACTTGTATAACTGAACTTTTCTCTCTAGTCTCAGTAATCTGACACTGCTTATGCGTTCTTTCTGACTGACAGAGCAGGCTGTGGATCATCTCGCTGGTCCTGTGACATGAGCAGTTTCATACGGCTGGCCACAATATCATTACCGTTTGGACTCCTGTTCTCAAGAGCCATGGCTTGGACATCAAGTGGAAAAACACACAGCGATCTTGTTAACAATCTTAGAAGTAAGTCCTAGTCTGTTTATTTGAATTGCAAAGTCAAATTAGGGACAAATGTATCAAATGTATGAAATAATTAAAGAACAAAATGTGCTGCACTGTGACCCTTAACTGCTCTGACAAAAATAAATCACCTGAGTTTGATCTGCGAATTGTATAAATTTGTGTCTGTGAATCTCCATGTGAAATGATTAGTTATTTGGTAGAATTGGTTTCTGTTTTTACTTTTTTTTTTATATCAACCTTCTGATTTTAAGAATGTAGAACATACTTGGCTACAGGTGAAATCAGACAAAGAACTGATGATGCTATCCAAAAACGAAGGCAACTAAGTTCTAAGCCAGAAACTCTACTCTGTTTACTCAAAGTTGAACTCCAGGTGTACCTTTTTTTTTAGTTGCACACCTGTACTGCAATTGCTTACTCTAATTTCACTGTACACTGTGAGCTATTTAAAGTGTGCATTAGAGGCTGCACAGGCCAATTAGAGCCTGCCTCATTTTCTGGCTTTAGGACATCCAGCATCATCTAGCCATTTCCCAGCCCTTACATTTTTTTAATTGGATTTAAATGTTTTTTCATTGATGCAGGTGTTCTGTCAGATTAGCAAACCCATCAGATCAGGGAACGACAGTGGTGTTCCATCAGCTGCGCATGCGTTCCACCGCTACCAGGTTTGCTAATCTGACAGAACACCTCCAGTCAGAAGACGGCAGCGGACATCTTACTACACCCAGCTAAGTGTTGAATTTCAGGGTAATTTTAGCAATAAAGTGAGCGTATATAAATAAATATAGTATATTGACATTTGTGATGCTGTTTGGATGTTTCAATTTGAAAGCCTAAAGGTTTAGCGCTGAGCAGTGCGGGGTGTACCAACATGGTCTCTGCCATCTTCCTTACTACTGGTGTCCAGCTTCTTTCAAAATGTAACATCAAAAGAGCATCACAGATGTCAACACACTATATTTAATTATATAGACGCAATAGTATAAAAATAAAACAGTTCAGTCCCTGGATCATTCAAATACTAAAAAAGCACCTCTAAATTAAAATGATAATATAAAAGTATTATAAACATGTGGCAAACACCACAGTGTAAGTCTCTATGTAGTAGATGGTAGTGGGGAAAGTTCAAAGCGTTATCGGTGTTTAAACAACAGTTGTCCTAGCATGCACCTTCCACCAGAAAACAAATTCTGTACTCCACCTCGTGAGGCACACTCCCCCAGGGGGTTAAACTCATCAGAAGCCTCTAATGAGAAAGCCTTAAGTTAGGTGTTCATCAGCCACTTTTGTACTGGGTCCTCACCACCAAAAAGATCCACTGGTATGTGGGCTCCAACACACATCATAAAACACAAGAATAGTTGAACAGCGTAATCCTGTTTATTCATGACCAAATGCCCCATATATCAGAAGACCCCTTAATACTAACTATGTACATCAAAACAGAAATCAACAAGCATAAAGAGTGACCCAGAGGGCGCTATCACCGTGTTTGGCCACCCGGGGGGAGCATGCGTTTCCGTGCAGACACCGCGATCCCTTGCGGGTAGAAGACAGTGGATGGTGGAGCGCAAGCGTCACTTCCGGGATGTCGTGCTGGTCACGCCCTGACCGGTTTAGTCATGTCCAACTTCAACAGAGGGCGTGACCGCATGCCGTCTCAATGGGCTTAAATCTCCCTGCCCTTAGCACCTTAGCCAATCCAGCACCCATAGCAACAGATGACCGATGCTAGTCACTGCAGCCTCATTGGGCGCGGGCAGCATAATGCTATTCAAGGAGCGCGAAGATATACAATATAATGTACAAATAAAGCAGCCTCAATAAAAACACTTTGCTACACATAATAATAACAACAATTGTGGGATGGAAGCACCAAGAACAGCGTGTTGTGTTGATAACATGAGCGTATAAAATTGACAGATTAAAAAATGATAATGCTCTGAACTCAGGCTCTGAATGGCTGAAGCATTAAACACACATAGATTAATAGAATACTGTGTCCAATTCTTTAGTGTAAAGAGCAAATGCGGACATATTTCAAAAAAATCAAAGGTGGCAAGATATTATCAATGAGATTATAATGATACATATGAGGAAAGGTTGCAAGCACTGAACTTATTCTCTCTGGAGAAGAGACGCTTGAGAGGGGATATGATTTCAATTCACAAATACTGTACTGGTGACCCCACAATAGGGATAAAACTTTTTCGCAGCCGCCCGGGGGAAGCGTGCTTTCCTTGCAGACACCGCGATCACTTCCGAGTAGAGGACGGTGGATGGTGGAGCGCAAGCATCACTTCCGGGATGTCGTGTTGGTCACGCCCTGACCGGTTTCGTCATGTCCAACTTAAACAGAGGGCGTGACCGCATGGTGTCTCAATGGGCTTAAATCTCCCCGGCCCTTAGCACCTTAGCCAATCCAGTGCCCATAGCAACAGATGACCGGTGCTAGTCACTGCAGCCTCATTGGGCGCGGGCAGTATAATGCTATTCAAGGAGCACGGAGATATACAATATAATGTACAAATAAAGCAGCCTCAATAAAAACACTTTGCTACACATAATAATAACAATTGTGGGATGGAAGCACCAAGAACACCACATGTGTTGATAACATGAGCGTATAAAATTGACAGATTAAAAAATGATAATGCTCTGAACTCAGGCTCTGAATGGCTGAAGCATTAAACACACATAGATTAATAGAATACTGTGTCCAATTCTTTAGTGTAAAGAGCAAATGCGGACGTATTTCAAAAAAATCAAAGGTGGCAAGATATTATCAATGAGATTATAATGATACATATGAGGAAAGGTTGCAAGCACTGAACTTATTCTCTCTGGAGAAGAGACGCTTGAGAGGGGATATGATTTCAATTCACAAATACTGTACTGGTGACCCCACAATAGGGATAAAACTTTTTCGCAGCCGCCCGGGGGAAGCGTGCTTTCCTTGCAGACACCGCGATCACTTCCGAGTAGAGGACGGTGGATGGTGGAGCGCAAGCATCACTTCCGGGATGTCGTGTTGGTCACGCCCTGACCGGTTTCGTCATGTCCAACTTAAACAGAGGGCGTGACCGCATGGTGTCTCAATGGGCTTAAATCTCCCCGGCCCTTAGCACCTTAGCCAATCCAGTGCCCATAGCAACAGATGACCGGTGCTAGTCACTGCAGCCTCATTGGGCGCGGGCAGTATAATGCTATTCAAGGAGCACGGAGATATACAATATAATGTACAAATAAAGCAGCCTCAATAAAAACACTTTGCTACACATAATAATAACAATTGTGGGATGGAAGCACCAAGAACACCACATGTGTTGATAACATGAGCGTAAAAAATTGACAGATTAAAAAGTGATAATGCTCTGAACTCAGGCTCTTATTGGCTGAAGCATTAAACACACATAGATTAATAGAATACTGTGTCCAATTCTTTAGTGTAAAGAGCAAATGCGGACGTATTTCAAAAAAATCAAAGGTGGCAAGATATTATCAATGAGATTATAATGATACAATATTATAAATAATATGAACCATACTTGATAATGGAAAATAAAATCACTAAAGGTATGTTTTATAAAAGGTGATAATATAAAAATAAATCTAAAAAAGCAAACTGCATTAAATCGAGAAACCTAGTATATATAATGCTTAAAACAGGAGAGAACCAGATATATACCGTATTATATGTATTATGAACCGTAATTCGTATAGGGAGGAAAAAGTCACCAAAGATATTTAATTTTAAAAGATCATTGAGAGTGTTGCCTCAGTTCCGAGAGAAGAATTTCTGAAGGATACAATACATCCTCCAAAGATCAATAATCAGGAATGGAGCTTCATATTGGGGTTTTTCTCCCAATATAAGGAAGTGGAGGAAATCTTCGAAACCCACTGGCACATCCTTCTTATGGATAAGGTGCTCAAACCTACATTACCACTTAAACCTGGATTCATCTATAGAAGAGCACCCAGTTATTCAGATAAAATTGTAAAAATGGTAATAGATCTTCAATGCAGACCCCCCTCCTTCTGGGAATAAAGACTGGTTCTACGCATGCAGAAAATGTCATGCATGCAGAGATGTTAGGACGCTGATTATCTATCTATCTATCTATCTATCTATCTATCTATCTATCTATCTATCTATCTATCTATCTATCTATCTATCTATCTATCCCCCACTTTTAAGTACACAATGGGGTTTATTTACTAAAGCTAGAAAGTGCAAAATCCAATGAGTTTCCAGGTTTTAATTCCAAAGCTTAATTGAACAAGCTGGGGTTAGAAGTGCATTGGTTTCTATACAGAAGTGAGCCTGATTTTGCACTTTCTAGCTTTAGTAATTAAATACCATTGTGTATTTAAAAGTGGGGTATGTATGTATGTATTTATGTGTGTGTGTGTGTGTGTGTGTGTGTGTGTGTATATATGTATGTGTGTGTGTGTATATATATATATATTATATGAAATGCTGATTTTTTTTTTTATATGTATTTTATTCTGTTATCTTTTAAAATGATACCTTTTTACTTTTTCCTCCCTATACAAATTATGGTTCATAATACATATAATACTTTATAATACGGTATATATCTGGTTCTCTCCTGTTTTAAGCATTATTTATATTAGGTTTCTCTATTTAATGCAGTTTGCTTTTGTAGATTTATTTTTATATTATCACCTTTTTATAAACATACCTTTTGGTGATTTTATTTTCCATTATCAAGTATGGTTCATAATATTGTTTATATTGTATCATTATAATCTCATCTCATTGATAATATCTTGCCATCTTTGATTTTTTGAAATACGTCCGCATTTGCTCTTTAGACTAAAGAATTGGACACAGTATTCTATTAATCTATGTGTGTTTAATGCTTCAGCCAATAAGAGCCTGAGTTCAGAGCATTATCACTTTTTAATCTGTCAATTTTTTACGCTCATGTTATCAACACATGTGGTGTTCTTGGTGCTTCCATCCCACAATTGTTGTTATTATTATGTGTAGCAAAGTGTTTTTATTGAGGCTGCTTTATTTGTACATTATATTGTATATCTCCGTGCTCCTTGAATAGCATTATACTGCCCGCGCCCAATGAGGCTGCAGTGACTAGCACCGGTCATCTGTTGCTATGGGCGCTGGATTGGCTAAGGTGCTAAGGGCCGGGGAGATTTAAGCCCATTGAGACACCATGCGGTCACGCCCTCTGTTTAAGTTGGACATGACGAAACCGGTCAGGGCGTGACCAACACGACATCCCGGAAGTGATGCTTGCGCTCCACCATCCACCGTCCTCTACTCGGAAGTGATCGCGGTGTCTGCAAGGAAAGCACGCTTCCCCCGGGCGGCTGCGAAAAAGTTTTATCCCTATTGTGGGGTCACCAGTACAGTATTTGTGAATTGAAATCATATCCCCTCTCAAGCGTCTCTTCTCCAGAGAGAATAAGTTCAGTGCTTGCAACCTTTCCTCATAACTAAGATCCTCCAGACCCTTTATTAGCTTTGTTGCCCTTCTTTGTACTCGCTCCATTTCCAGTACGTCCCTCCTGAGGACTGGTGCCCAGAACTGGACAGCATACTCCAGGTGCGGCCGGACCAGAGTCTTGTAGAGCTGGAGAATTATCGTTTTATCTCTGCAGTTGATCCCCCTTTTAATGCATGCCAATATTCTGTTTGCTTTATTAGCAGCAGCTTGGCATTGCATGCCATTGCTGAGCCTATCATCCACTAGGACCCCCAGGTCCTTTTCCATCCTAGATTCCCCCAGAGGTTCTCCCCCCAGTGTATAGATTGCATTCATATTTTTGCCACCCAAATGCATTATTTTACATTTTTCTACATTGAACCTCATTTGCCATGTAGTCGCCCACCCCATTAATTTGTTCAGGTCTTTTTGCAAGATTTCCACATCCTGCTGAACACGGTGATAGCGCCCTCTGGGTCACTCTTTATGCTTGTTGATTTCTGTTTTGATGTATGTAGTTAGTATTAAGGGGTCTTCTGATGTATGGGTCATTTGGTCATGAATAAACAGGATTACGCTATGTGCAACTATTCTTGTGTTTTATGATGTGTGTTGGAGCCCATATACCAGTGGATCTTTTTGGTGGTGAGGACCCAGTACAAAAATGCCTGATGAACACCTAACTTAAAGAGGGAGTCCACCTAAACCGCCTAACAAAAAAAAAAATTAAAAGCCAGCAGCTACAAATACTGCAGCTGCTGACTTTTAATAAATGGCCACTTACCTGTCCCAGGGTCCAGCGATGTCTGCAGCCGACGCCGAGAACCCGCTCGGTTCTCGGCAGCTGCCGCCGCCATCCTAGGTGAGGGAATCGGGAAGTGAAGTGTTGCGGCTTCACTTCCCGGTTCCCTACTGCGCATGCGCGAGTCGCGCTGCGCATCGTAACTGGTCCCCGCTATCTCCTGGGACCTGTGTGTTTCCCAGGAGACAGCGCGGAGGGACAGGAAGAGGCATAGACTCCCATGGGAGTCTATGCCGGAAGTGGGTGCAAATACCTGTCTTAGACAGGTATCTGCACCCCCCTCCCCCCTGAAAAGTGCCAAATGTGACACCGGAGGGGGGGAGGGTTCCGAAAAGCGGAAGTTCCATTTTTGTGTGGAACTCCGCTTTAAGGCTTTCTCATTAGAGGCTTCTGGTGAGTTTGACCCCCTGGGGGAGTGTGCCTCACGAGGTGGAATACGGAATTTGTTTTCTGGTGGAAGGTGCACGCTAGGACAACTGTTATTTAAACACCGATAACGCTTTGAACTTTCCCACTACCATCTACTACAAAGAGACTTGCACTGTGGTGTTTGCCACATAATATTTTTATATTATAATTTTAATTTTCAGCGCTGTTTTAGTATTTGAATGATCCAGGGACTGAGATGTTTTATTTTTATACTATTGCTTCTATTTGATTCTTTTTAACAGCTGCTTAGTATCTTTTTAATATTTTGCCTATTAAATTAATAATAATGATACTTTAAAATATATCTCAGTGTGTGTACTGCTAAGAGAGCTGTGGGATTGATCTGGCGCTGAGTAGGTGTATTGCAGGCCATATTTTACACCTCTCTATTTCATATTTAATTATATACGCTCACTTTATTGCTAAAATTACTCTGAAATTCAAGACTTAGCTGGGTGTAGTAAGATGTCCGCTGCCGCCTTCTGAATGCAGGTGTTATGTCAGATGAGCAAACCTGGTAACGGGGGAACGCATGCACAGCTGAGGGAACGTCACTTACATTCGCTGATCTGACGGGTTTGCTAATCTGACAGAACACAGGTTCAACATTACATGCATATGCATTCTGCCATGGAATGCCTACTCCTCCAGGCTGACACCTACCCCTCAAGGCATTATTATATTTGCATAACTCCTCCCAACAGCAGGACCACTGCTTGCATCAGGGCTAAGGGCTGTGGAGAGTAGTACTTCCGTAGGGTGCTGGGATGTTTTCATCCCAGCACCCTACAGCACCCTGCCAGGCACTTTCACCAGCCATGATCTGCCAGAATATGGACAGATTATACTCTAGCTTTTAAATAAAAATAAAGGATCCTATACTACATACGACATTCTAAACAAGTACCAAATCCAGATACATTGTGATGACTAGGTGTGGCTAGGTGATTGACAATTTTTCCTTTTATGAGGTGCTCCCCTTTTAAGTGAAAAAACATATATCTTTTACAGACAGTTTTTATATATTATTTAATAAAGGTTATGTCTTAGACCGGTTGGCCATGGTGCGATCACGCACCCTCGTTGTGTATAAAGAATAATATTTCCTGGTTTGGGTCATAGAAATAAGGCATTGTACCTAGATTCACACATATGCGATGTGGGAGCCAGTAAGATTCCAGCGCCGGTTCCTGCATCGCATCCCTCCCACAGGCAGTTCACACTGCCCTCTGCGAACCGCTGTGGGTGTCAATACAATGTTAATGACCCCTCCAGATCAGTTCACAGATCGCATTGGGACCCCACACTGTTTTTTTTTTTCTCACGATTATATATATATATATATATATATATATATATATATATATATATATATATATATATATATATATATATATATATATATATATATATATATATATATATATATATATATATATATATATATATATATATATGTGTATATATATATATATATATATATATATATATATATATATATATATATATATATATATATATATATATAAATTTTTTTTTGAGTTTCAAAGAAACCATGAGAAATTTAAGAAATCCATATATTTTTATTTACACTGTGTGAATGAGAACACATAACAAACATATAGCATATAGCTGTTTCTCTGTACTGTAAAAGTGGAGACATACTTTAAAACCAAGTACAAGCGGTAAAAGCTTTATTAGTGCTGCTCCCACTTTTTTTCCTAGAAAAAGAGGGAGCAGACCCTGAAATGCAATGCTGTTCTATTTGCAGGCAATAGAGAGATATACTTGCTCAGAGTGTACTTGCTTGCTAACAAGACCCTATGTAATAGCATGGGCAGGTGACAGGTTCTCTTTATAGAAACATCAGGGGTCTATTGGACTCCTAATGTTTCCCTGCCCTCCACTGCAGAAAATTAATCATAGATCATGCTCGATTAGCTGTTTCCTGACAAAGGAAGCCAGGGAATGACAGCTCTGAACTCAGAAGTGATGGTATGCTCATCATTTCCCAGTTTTAGTCATTAGTTGTTACTCACCCAGTTCACAGTGGTCCCGGGCTCTTTGGAGGAACTGGAAATCCCCAAAACCACAGCAGGGTGGGGGTCGCCTCACCCAAACACTGTAAAAGGGATTGGATCATTTTTACTGAAAAGGCCTTTGTTTAGGTCTCTTCCACTTGCTCATGCTGCTGCTGGCTCCCCGGGTCCCTGTGCCACTCCTGGATTCTTTGCAATAGCTCTAGTCATTGGACTGCCAGGGAGATCTCTGTGCTACTGTGGGTGGAGATGGGACACTGGTCCCACTGGCTTCAACACCCAACTTCAAATCTCAAGACACCACAAGAGTAAGCACCTACCACCAACTCTGACCTCACAGGGGTAGGGAGGAGGGGAGGGGTTTCATTTCAGGGGCACATGGCCGACATAAAACACTGACACTAATAATAGTACCAGAATGAATAGAACAACTAAACAATGTTGAACATCTCCAAGATGATGGAACTTGCTTTGTAAAAACCAAAAAAAACAAAGAATTCATTATACCCTACTGGTGTTATAGAGCAGTGAGGTCATGCCCCACCCTGCTGGACTGCTGCTTGAGTACTGTGTGTTACTTTGGGTTATCCTTTGTTGCTGTAAAAGGCCACAGCCCAGTTGACAACCACTTCCCTAAAACTAAGTAACAATGAAAATTGGGGGGAAATGGAGAACTATGGAAATATAACTTAGGATTTATCCATTGTGCTGAAGTCTCTTCTGTTAGGTGAAATCCTCCTCCCTCAGATCTCATATTTACACTAAAATGCAATAAAAAAAAATGTTGCTCTAAGAGCTATGGGCGGAAATGGCGGTTTGACTCTGCTTCCGCCCTGCAATGGTATGGAGACGGAGGGGGGCCATCTTCCCCTCACTCATCTCCAAGCCAAGCCAGGAAGAGGATCCGATCGCCTCCGCCTCTACTGATGGCTCCGGAGAGCGGCGGGAGGGGGCCCCGATTAAAAGTGATCCTGCGGCGAATCCGCCGCTGAGACCACTTTTATCGGAAACCAGACCGATCACTGAAGAAGAGGATACCGGGGTTATGGCAGCTAGCTGCTGCCAAAACAAAGACATCCCTCTTCAAAGTGCTGAAGTATATCGGCGTGAGCCGGTCTGGAAGTTGTTAACCACTTCAGCCCCGGAAGGATTTACCCCCTTCCTGACCAGAGCACTTTTTACAATTTGGCACTGTGTCGCTTTAACTGCTAATTGCGCGGTTATGCAATGCTGTACCCAAACTAAATTTGCGTCCTTTTCTTCCCACAAATAGAGATTTCTTTTGATGGTATTTGATCACCTCTGCGGTTTTTATTTTTTGCGCTATAAACAAAATTTTTTTGAAAAAAAATGATGTTTTCTACTTTTTGTTATAAAAAATCCAATAACCTCAATTTTAGTCATATATTTAGGCCAAAATGTATTCGGCCACTTGTCTTTGGTAAAAAAAATGTCAATAAGCGTATATTTATTGGTTTGCGCAAAAGTTATAGGGTCTACAAACTAGGGTACATTTCCTGGAATTTACACAGCTTTTAGTTTATGACTGCCTATGTCATTTCTTGAGGTGCTAAAATGGCAGGGCAATACAAACCCCCCCCCCCAAATGACCCCATTTTGGAAAGTAGACGCCCCAAGGAAATTGCTGAGAGGCATGTTGAGCCCATTGAATATTAATTTTTTTGTCCCAAGTTTAAATAATGACAAAAAAAAAAAAAAAATTACAAAAAGTTGTCACTAAATGATATATTGCTCACACAGGCCATGGGCATATGTGGAATTGCACCCCAAAATACATTCAGCTGCTTCTCCTGAGTATGGGGATACCACATGTGTGGGACTTTTTGGGAGCCTAGCCGCGTACGGGGCCCCGAAAACCAATCACTGCCTTCAGGATTTCTAAGGGCGTAAATTTTTGATTTCACTCTTCACTGCCTATCACAGTTTCGGAGGCCATGGAATGCCCAGGGGGCACCCCCCCCCCCAAATGACCCCATTTTGGAAAGTAGACACCCCAAGCTATTTGCTGAGAGGCATGGTGAGTATTTTGCAGCTCTCATTTGTTTTTGAAAATGAAGAAAGACAAAAAAAATTTTTTTTCTTTTTTCAATTTTCAAAACTTTGTGACAAAAAGTGAGGTCTGCAAAATACTCACTATACCTCTCAGCAAATAGCTTAGGGTGTCTACTTTCCAAAATAGGGTCATTTGGGGGGGTTTTGTGCTACCTGGGCATTCCATGGCCTCCGAAACTGTGATAGTCAGTGAAGAGTGAAATCAAAAATTTAAGCCCTTAGAAAGCCTGAAGGCGGTGCTTGGTTTTCGGGGTCCCGTATGCGGCTAGGCTCCCAAAAAGTCTCACACATGTGGTATCCCCATACTCCGGAGAAGTAACAGAGTGTATTTTGGGGTGTAATTTCACATATTCCCATGGCATGTTTGAGCAATATATCGCTTAGTGACAACTTTGTGCAAAAAAAAAAAAATGTCTTTTTCCCGCAACTTGTGTCAATATAAAATAATCCATGGACTCGACATGCCTCTCAGCAAATAGCTTGGGGTGTCTACCTTCCAAAATTGGGTCATTTGGGGAGGTTTTGAACTGTCCTGGCATTTTATGCCCAACATTTAGAAGCTTATGTCACACATCACCGTCTCTTCTAACCACTTGAAGACAAAGCCCTTTCTGACACTTTTTGTTTACATGAAAATTTTTTTTTTTTTGCAAGAAAATTACTTTGAACCCCCAAACATTATATATTTTTTTAAAGCAAATGCCCTACAGATTAAAATGGTGGGTGTTTCATTTTTTTTTCACACAGTATTTGCGCAGCAATTTTTCAAATGCTTTTTTTGGGGAAAAACACACTTTTTTAAATTGTAATGCACTAAAACACACTATATTGCCCAAATGTTTGATGAAAAAAGTTGATCTTAGGCCAAGTACATGGATACCAAACATGACATGCTTTAAAATTGCACACAAATGTGCAGTGGTGACAAACTAAATACATTTTTAAAAGCCTTTAAAAGCCTTTACAGGTTACCACTTTAGATTTACAGAGGAGGGCTACTGCTAAAATTACTGCCCTCCATCTGACCTTCGCGGTAATACCTCACATGCATGGTGCAATTGCACCATTGTTTTACATTTGTTTACATTTGACGCCAGACCGCCGCTTGTGTTCGCCTTTGTGCGAGAGCAGGGGGGGACAGGGTTTTTTTTTTTTTTTTCTTTATTATTTTTTTGCTTTTTTATCTTATTTTTAAACTGTTCCTTTCATTTTTTTTTAATCATTTTTATTGTTATCTCAGGGAATGTAAATATCCCCTATGATAGCAATAGGTAGTGACAGGTATTCTTTTTTTGAAAAAAATAGGGTCTATGAGACCCTAGATCTCTCCTCTGCCCTCAAAGCATCTGACCACACCAAGATCGGTGTGATAAAATGCCTTCCCAATTTCCCAATGGCGCTGTTTACATCCGGCGAAATCTAAGTCATGAAATGCTCGTAGCTTCCGGTTTCTTAGGCCATAGAGATGTTTGGAGCCACTCTGGTCTCTGATCAGCTCTATGGTCAGCTAGCTGAATCACCGGCTGCATTCTCAGGTTCCCTGTTGGGACAGGAGAGCCAGAGAAAAACATGGAAGACGGTGGGGGGGGCATTCCCTCCCACTGCTTGTAAAAGCAGTCTAGAAGCTAATTAGCCGCTAGGAAAACTTTTACATGAAAGCCGACTGCTGGCTGAAAAGAATGATACCAAGATGATACCTAAACCTGCAGGCATCATTCTGGTATAACCACTCAAAGTCCAGCAACATACCAGTACGTTTCTGGTCCTTGTTGGGCATATATTGTAATCTTTTTTTTTTTTTTTTTTCATGCAGCCTGTGGGCTGTACGAAAAAAAGAGATTGATCGGTGGGTATGCCCACCATTAGAATACCTCCCTTCATCCACCCACTTCTAATTATGGGCATACATGCACCATTTATATATGCCGAAGCATGGGGGCATCCTCCCGCAAAAGGTAGGAGCAAATCGCTCCTCCGCCCCTGCTGACCCCATGCTTCGGCATATATCACTTCCGCTGGAGTCACGGCTTTATATATCGTGGGAGCAAACGCTGTTGCTGTCAAGATAAATAAATCCGCGCTGCAGCTGAATGGCGTACCTGAATACAAAAAAATGGTTAACAATAAAACACAGTAAACAGTAAAGTATAAAAAATTGCATACCTGAAAAGCAAACATGATAAAACATAATAACAATAAAACATTGCAGAACAGAATACAGTAAAAAAAAAGAGCAGAACAATAGAGAGAGAATAGAGAGAGAGAGAGAGCAATTTTTTTTTTTTTTTTACACTTTTTTTTGTAACTGTAACCGGTTCCAGGCAGTCTCTCAAAATGCGATGGCATCTTGGGAGACCCTGTGTTAGTGTGCCTAGTCTGTGCAATGCTGTACGCTAAGACTCAACCAGTGTATGGTAGCGTTCAAAACATTCACCAATGCAAAGACCAGGATTGTCAGGACAGGAGGGACAATAATAGCAGGTGTCATGCCTATATCCGCGATTGCTGCAGACACGACATCTCTTTTGGGGGGGTTCGTTGGGTAGGGGTAATCGGGAGGACATAAAGAAAATGCCTCTCATGCAGCCGACTGTGTTTGGTTGGGGATGTGAATTGGGGAAGTACGGGTGCTGCAGAAGTGGTGGGTTCCCAATTAGGATTGGCGAATGCAGCAGGAAGGGCATTATGGGCACGACGGCCTGTTTGTCTTCTTGGTGGCAGCGGGACACTACTTGTGCTTGCCACCTCACCAGCTTGAACTGCACTTATGGGACTCGCCACGTCACCAAGTGTTACTGCAGTGCTGGTTTGACTACGACCGGGGTGTACTAGGCCGCTGGTGCTTGCCAGTTCACCAAAACGCTACCAAAAAAACTGTTAGCGATCGCAGGGATCAGGCCTGACTGCGAACGCTGCAGTTATGCGTTTAGTGTTTTGTAAGTGACAGTGATTGATCGATACTGCACTTGGGTGGGCTGGGCTGGGCCGGGCGGAGGGGCAAAACACAGGTGCTAGCAGGTATCTGGGCTGATCCCGCTAACACTGCGTTTTTGGGAACTCTAAACTGCTGGGGACGCTAGTATAGATCTGATCGGATCAGATATTGATCCGTTCAGATACTATACCACTAAGGGGGGTGTATGCTGCGTGCGTGGGTGTTAGCGGTACTGGCACTAACCTGCCGCTGCCTGGGGCGACGCAGACCCTATCTGACCCTAAAACTTAACTTATATCACCGCCGGGCGATTAGGGGGCTAAACTTTTATTTGGTAATAAACGGCGGGTGCCCTGACACTATAAAAAAATAAACTAACTAACCAGCGTCACCCGTAACAGTTATACTGTGATCACTGGTGAAAGGGCTAACTAGGGGGCAATCAAGGGGTTAAAACCTTTATTAGGTAGTATATGGGGGTCCCTGAAGCTATAAAACGCTGACGGCGAACCTATATATTTACCTCCCTAACTAGCGTCACCAGTGACACTAATACAGCGATCAGAAAAATGATCACTTAGTGACACTGGCGACGGGGGGGGGGGAGTGATCAAGGGGTTAAAACTTTATTACGGGGGGTACCCTAGACCTAAAGGGGGCTAACACTAACTGCCCTACCACACTAACTGTCACAAACTGACACCAATGCAGTAATCAGAAAAAAAAACAGCTTGGTGTCAGTGTGACGGGGGGGGGGGGGTGATCAGGGGGTGATTGGGGGGTGAAAAGTATGCCTGGCGTGTTCTACTGTGTGTGTGTTGTGCACTCACTTGGATGTCTTCTCTCCTCAGCGCCGCAGCGGAAAACACCGAGCCGAGGAGAGATGACATCACTTCCTCTGCTGCTGTTTACTATACAGCAGTGGAGGAAGGATTTCATTGGCTGGGAGCGATCGTGGGGGGATGGATGGCCTCCCCCTCACCTCTCATCGCTCCCGGACAGAAGCCGACCGCCTCGGGTACCGGGGGGGTCCGGTTGGACCCCCCGCCCGCGGGAGGCAGATCACGTACAGGTACGTGATTTTGCCTGCCCGTGCCATTCTGCCACAGTATATCTGCGTGAGGTTGTTAAAGTGGTTAAATAGCCTTTTTTTTTTCCTTTAGCCTACTAATTAAGGGGAGTGGTTATTTGGTCACAGGTGCTTGAGGCCTATATAACTTTCTATAGAACTCATTTTGAGCTTGCTGGAACTTGGACTAAGTGGAACTGGACTAAGTGATGAGTTAAAAACCAGAGTGGAAAACAGGGGTTTATAACAGGGGTCAAAGTACCTGTGTATTGTAAGTACATGAGTGCTGGGAGTGCACGTGGGCTGTATTGAGTATTAGGGTCAGGTAGTACCTGTGTATTGTGGGTACCTGAGTGTTGTCTGAGTAGTGTGTGTGTGTGTGTGTGTATCGTTAGTACTTGTGTATTGTGTGTGCATGTGGGTCAGCGAGTAGCTGTGTATTGTCTTGTTGAGTAATCGTGTTAGGAAGCTAGTTGTTGGTTAATTTGGACAGGGTATATTCCCCAATCCTCATTAAATTAGTAGGTACGATGCCCGGCGGGTGTGGAGATGTGTTGCGGTGTACATCTTGTGGCATGTATGTGTTCCTTGATCATCCGATCAAGGGCAAATGCTGCTATGTGAAATGTAAGCACATTGTTTCCCTGACAGCCAAGGTTCTGAATCTGGGGAAGCAACTGTCAGCACTTAGAAGACCCTCCATACTAAAGGAGAGCCGGGAACGTACCCAGCAGGTGCCGGCAGGGGCCAGTGCAGGCACTAGAAAAGAGTAGATGGGTGACAGTCAGGAAGGCTAGAGGGGGAAGTGCCAGGGAGGCCGATCCAGGGCTGGAGCATCCCAATAAGTACGCTCCATTGAGTGACATTGGTGAAACCATTCAGGGACCAGCACTGCTGGAGCTGAGGGATTCTCCTAGCTGCCGGGGGAAGAACTCCTCCAGTGAGAGTGGGGGGTGAAGAGAAGGGAAAGGAAAGACAGATACTGGTAGTAGGGGACTCAATTCTTAGAAGGGCAGAGAGGGCAATCTGTAACAAAGACCTGAAGCACCAAACTGTATGTTGTCTACCATGTGCTCGGGTTCGGCACATCATGGATCTGGTGGACAGATTACTGGGACAGGGTGGGGAAGACCCAGCTGTCATGGTGCACGTTGGCACCAATGACAAAGTCAGAGGCAGATGGAGTGTCCTAAAGAACAATTTTAGGGACTGGGAGCTAAATGCTAAATTGAGGAAAAGGACCTCCAAGGTCATATTCTCAGGAATACTACCAGTACCTCGAGCCACACCAGAAAGGCAGAGGGAGATTAGGTAAGTAAACAAGTGGCTGAGGGGGGCGTGGCCTGGACCGGCATGGTGTGAGGAGTGCAACACGGGAGCTCCGCTCGAGACAAACTCTGTTTCTCAATATCCTATGATTGCAGGTGACTATTATTATCCACAAACATAGTCTGCCTACTCCCGCACCTATTGCTATCATGTCGCCTCCGAAAAAGACAGCAGACACGATAGCTAAACTCGATAAATATCGGCTGAAAGAGAAGGGGACTCCGGGTGAAAATGGCGCCGATGCATCTTCCTCCTCCGAGCCAGTGGCGGACGACACGGCTCGTGTACTGGAGGCGATCTCGGACTGTAAAAGCTCCTTAACGTGTAAGATTGAGGAGGTGAAGATCGACGTGTCCTTGATAAGACAGGACCTACAGAAACTCCGGGAGCGGGTCACCGAAACAGAGACTCGTATTAGCCGAGTGGAGGATAAAGTGCCATCATTACAGCATGCCACTGAAAGCATACAACACCAACTCCACACAATTCTTTCCAAGCAAGACGACATGGAGAACCGTCTCAGATGTTGCAATCTCTGCTTCGTAGGATTGCCTGAGGGAGCGGAGGGCTCCGATCCACCGGCCTTTTTGGAAAATCTGCTCATCTTTACTTTTGGGAGACCAGAATTCTCTACATTGTTTGTAGTTTAACGAGCGCACCATCTCGTATCCAGACCCCCTCCGCAAGGTGCACCTCCCCGGACATTTATTGCGAAATTCTTGAATTTCAGAGATCGGGATGCCATCCTCCGTCTCACAAGATTGAAGGGCAACATTCCCTTCAAGAGTTCCGAAATTAAAGTGTTCCCGGACTTCTCAGCAGAGGTCCAGAAGAAGAGAGTGCACTTCATGTAGGCGAAGCGCCAGCTCCGGATCCGACACTACACATATGCCATGTTGTTTCCCGCCAGGCTTCGTGTGGTGGGAGACGACCGTACCCACTTTTTTGACACCCCGGAGGCAGTTTTCGCTGCTCCCAAACGCCCACCACCAGGAGAGTGATACCTATGCTGGTCCCCCTAGCACGGCCGCGCTGAGGATTACTCAGTTACTGCAAAAGGCCCCAGACTGAGGTACTGTGTTATTGTCCCCTGTACAAATGTATTGGGAATATTGGTACTTCTACCCGCCTAAAATCTGAACACCGTTTTCATCCCCCTTGGCTCTTATTCTGACTGGCAGAGAAACACTGCATCCACCAAACCCCTCAGACTGTCTCGAGCCATTACCCATTTGGATGCATAGTTTTTGGGCACACATCTTTATTCCCTGCTATCTTCTTTTACTATGCTATCCTGTGCGCCTGATACTGGGGGTAGCCCCCCCACACTGTTGTTGGCTTTTCAGCGGATGTTCGTCCCCCTAGTCGCGGGAGTCCCACTAGACCCCGCTGTTTCACTTCAGAAATGTACTGATGCCAATGTAACACAAGTTATGTTTCCCTGGCCTATCTGGGAGCATATTTCCTGGGGGAAATCGAACCGGAGGTGTGACGTACCCAGCCAGGCCAGCGCACATGTTCAAGGCTGTTTAAAGCTTAATCATAAGTTAACCGTTCTTATATTTTTTATTCAGATGCATAACTTTATAATTTGGTATACAGATAATGATACTGGTTGCAGACACACGGGGGCATTTTTCGCTCGCGTTGGTTATAGTTACTCAGCTAATATCTCCCAGTTGTGTTGTGCATGTATGGTTCAGTTTCGGGACCGGGGGATGCAGGCTGGGAGACATGCACATAAATTGTTTGTACTAACATGTCAACTTTAAAATGTTTAACATGGAATGTCCAAGGCCTTAGAGCTAAACCCAAGCGAAATGCAGCCATGGCATATCTCAAAGCACGACACGTAGATATTACGGTATTGGTAGAAACTCATTTAACTGGTCAATTATTGCTATCTCTTAAAAAGCCATGGGTGAGTTGGGTGTACCAGGCCCCATACTCAGCTTACTCTTGAGGTATTGTGCTCCTAGTGGCCAAAACAGCAAAATTTTTTGTGTTGTCACTGAGGTCTGATCCTCAGGGCAAGTTCCTGTTTATACATTGCAGGCTGAACGGACTGGAAATGCTGCTGCTTGCGGTATATATACCTCCTCCATTTCAGTTCAGTGTTATTAATGAGGATCTGGCGTTCATGGCACAATTTCCAACAATCCCGGCATTGTGGATGGGGGATTTTAATGCAGTACTGGATAATAATCTAGACAGAATCTTCCAAATATCCCCGACTGACTGTACACCCTCCCCTATGAGATTTGGGAAACTCATTCGCGAGATAGGGCTGGTGGATACTTGGAGGCATTGCTACCCCACATTTAAAGCTTTTACATGTTTTTCTGAGACACATAATACTATGTTACATATTGATCTAATCCTGATATCTCACTCCCTAGTGCCGAGTCTAAAAGGAGCAGGTTTTTCACCACGCATCCTCTCGGATCATGACCCATGCTGGATAGAACTTAAACTGAACTCCCCCTCCTCCTCTTATACCTGGAGACTCAACCCCTTCTGGCTTTCGGTTGTCCCAGATCTAGAAAACATGGGAGAGGAGTGGGAGTTTTTCTTTCGAACAAATGTAGACTCAACCCCTTTTGATGTTGTATGGGATACGTTTAAGACCCATGCCCGCATGTTATTATCACAACGTATAGCTAGATACAAAAGAACTTCCAACCAAGTTATTCATCAGGCTGAACAAGCAATGACAGAGATAGAAAAATCTTTTTCAGACAGCCCCTCTTCTGAGACAGCGAATAGGGTAAAATTACAAGCTCGCATAGTGAACGGACTTCACTTTGAAAGGGCGGAAAGGAAAATATTTTACGCTAAACAAAAAGTATAGGAGTGTGGGGAACATGCAGGGCGCCTGCTGGCCTACTTGACCCACATGGAACACAAACCGCCCACTGTGGTCGCCCTACAAGTTAATACGGGCACTATGATATAAGATCCAGACAAAGTGGCCGATGTGTTCCGCTCCTTTTACACTTCCCTATACTCGTCCACCACAAACAATTCTAGGCAGGAGATAGCGGATTTTCTATCTACTGTGACTTTTACTCACTTGACCCCTACTCAAATAGAGATGGTGGAGGCCCCCATCACCAAGGATGACATTGCGGAAGCAATGTCTCACCTTGCCCCCTCAAAAACCCCCGGGTCTGATTGTCTCCCCCTAGAATTCTATACTACCTATAGTGAGATCTTAATTCCCAAGCTTCATGTGCTATTTACACACACATTTAAATCAGGTTCCCTCCCTAAATCGATGAGCGAGGTATTTATTGTACTCATACCCAAACCAGGCAAAGATCCGACACTTCCGAATCCTATCGTCCCATTTCCCTACTACAATCGGACATAAAAATTTTGGCCAAGGTCCTGGCACTACGATTAAATAAGGTGATCCTGAATCTTATACATCCTGACCAAATGGGGTTTATGCCTGCAAAAAACACGGCGTTTAACCTACGCAGGCTGTATATGAACTTGCAGGCTGGCCATGACCGGACAGGTTCCAGAGTGGTGGTGTCCCTGGACGCCGCTAAAGTGTTCGACTCTGTAGAATAGGACTACCTCTGGGAATGTCTGGCCAGGTTTGGATTTGGGCCCAACTATATTCGTATGGTTCAGCTTCTCTACCAGACTCCGAATGCCAGGATCCTGGTCAATGGTAAAATTTCGGAAGATTTCCCGTTGGCCAGGGGCACACGACAGGGCTGTCCCCTCTCCCCTTTACTTTATGCCCCGGCGGTAGAACCTCTGGCAACATCTCTCCGAGAACACCCAGGGGTCAGAGGTTTAGGCCGAGGACATCTGGTCGAAAAAATCAGTTTATATGCGGACGATATGCTCCTGTACCTAGAAGATTCAGGATACTCTCTACTAACGGCCCTTGAAATTATAAAACAATTCGGGAATTACTCAGGACTACGGATCAATTGGGAGAAATCCCAGATCCTTCCCATAGATATTGGGGCCCCATCGGAGATGCAGGTTTCTTCCCCTCTAATCCGCATTAGTGAGATGAAATACTTAGGTATTACCATTACACGCTCTTCAGAGGATTATATTAGGCTAAATTTGGAGCCATTGTTCACGGTATTAAAGAATAAAACACAGATGTGGTCCAGATTGAATGAATGGCAATAATTCCACGCTTAGGAGGATGATACGGGAAGGACTGCAGCCCCCCTAGGGTTGAAAATCACTTAGGTGAAATCCAATATATCCGAGTACTCTAAACAGGGGAATTGGCGCTGTCCGGCTATATGACCTCGCTACATAGGAGGTCCAACAAGTTCGGTAAGAGTACATCTATTATTACTCCTTCGGAACTATTGGTGGCTTGGAAGTGTTGCTACATCTTACACCTTTCCATTTTGATGTGACACACCAAAGGAACGGCTTACCTTTCTCACAAATCTCTTCTTGTGATTCCGTCTTCCACGAACTGAACTAAGCGCTTTTCATGCGATTTGGATTCTATGATATTTTTGATTGAATTTTTCAAGCTTTTTATATACTTTCCTTCACGGAGATGTGTTATAGTTTATAATTTATAATTTGTTATATTATGTTGCACTGTGGTTTGTTTTAACACATACACTGTGGCTCTTGGTATAATTTCAAGATATATGGTATATTTATGCTAGCGCACAATGTTTTGTTTATATATGTTTTCTACACTTCACCGATATTTGAAGTAATTGGTTGCAGCTGCAATTCTAATTTCACGTACTTTTATTTGTTTTGTTCTTTTTTGCTCATTAGCGCAGGTTTTCTTTTAAAATTGTTATTTTACCACATAACATTGTTGGGCGTGGTTTCTGCACCTAGATTTGCTTCAGTCCTCACAACACATTGGTTACACGTATAAATAATTTTCATTTTTATTTTATATATACATTTTATATATGTTTTTTGTACACATATTTTTATGGACACTTATATATGAACCACTATTAATGCACATATGCACATATAGCCGGACAGTGCCAATTCCCCTGTTTAGAGTACTCAGATGTGGTCCAGATTACCTTTTGGGATTCATGGGTCGGGTAAACTTGACAAAAATGATTTTGCTACCCAAATTTTTGTATGTTCTGTGGCACGCCCCAGTCTATATACCCCTGAGGATATTTAAATCCTTGGAAGCCATTTTACATACATTTTTGTGGGGCAAAACACATCATAAATTGTCCTGGCAAGTGCTGAAGAACCCCACTGATTTAGGGGGCATAGCGCTGCCGGACTTTAACTTATATTATTTGGCAGCACCATTGTCCCATTTTTTTCCACCTAGACAAAGGAGATAAAGAACGGTATATGGCTTTAATAAGCTCTCAAGCTACGCAAACACACACTCACCCCTTCCAGCTTATTCTAAGAGACCCTGGCGAGCCCGGAAGTTTCGGTGACCGCAAGGGCCTGTTATATAATCATTGCAAGATATGGGATGTAGTAAGACCCAAACTTAAACTCCCCTCAACACACAAACAGACACCACTATGGAGTAATCCGTGCCTACCCGAGTTATTACACTTACCAGACTGTGATCTGTGGATCACTAGTGGGGTGGTTTACCTAGCAAATGTGTATAATGGAGACGTTTTTAAATCATTCCAACAACTGAAAGCCTTGCCAGCTTTATGCACTTCCGATACCTCCAGCTCCGCCACGCTCTCCAAACCCAATTTCGTGAATCCCCTCCAAACCTGGAGCAACTGGATATCCTGGCCATGATAAATGGCTCTGACCATCAAAACTTGATTTCCATATTCTACTCCTGCCTTCAACGCCCTACTGCAGTGGCGATAGCTTATCAGTTGAAGGACCGTTGGGTTGGAGATGTGGGTGAGATTGAGGAAGAGGAGTGGGAAGAAGTTTTAGACGCTTGCAAAAAAAGTTTCCCATAAGACTTCAGACCGTCTCACACAACTATATATTGTGCATAGGTCCTACCTGACCCCCTCGCGTATAGCCAAATTCAGAGATAACTACAACCCAGTTTGCCCTAGATGTGCAGGATCTCATGGAACATTTTTTCATCTCCTATGGTCTTGTCCCATGATACAGGATTATTGGTCCCAGATAGTTAAATTCATCCATGACAAAATGGGCTCCCCCCTAACATTATGCCCTAAACAATGTTTATTGGGGGTGTTCCCAAATCCTGACTCTGATAAATTTCATCATATGTTTTTACAAGAAACGTTGTTTCTCGCCAGATTACTCGTTGCAAGGAAATTGCTTAGGGCGACGCCACCTACTATTCGGGAATGGGTTGCATCAATCAATTCTGTGCTGCCTTATAAAAAAGAAATTTACACTCACAGAGGATGCCCAGCAAAGTACGGAAAGATTTGGTATACTTGGCTGAATGAGGCTTCCACTTGTGATGAACTAGATGACACTCCACCTGATTAAAATAGAGATAGAGAGCTAATATTACCCGTAGGTTGCTACAACCAAATTTAAATAGGCGAACCGGTAATGTTTACATGCATATATATCCGTACCATAACCAAGATGTTATTTATGAATAGAGGGCCCTTTTTAATTTGTCATTTGTATTGTTCTGTACTTACCTAATATTTGCATCACAAATACATTATCCTGTATTTATGTACAACCTTTCAATAAAGAACGTCATTTGTAAAAAAAAGAAACAAGTGGCTGAGGAGCTGGTGTGGTAAGGAGGGGTTTGGGTTCCTGGAGGACTGGGCCGACTTCTCAGTCGGTCACCAGTACTATAGGAGGGACGGGCTGCACCTAAATGAGGAGGGTGCAGATCAGCTGGGAGTAAAGATGGGCAAAAAGTTAGACAGGTTTTAAAACTTGGCGATGGGGGGGGGCGGGGGCGGCCAGAGGTGGAGATAGTCAGTCAGCACTGAACATATTCCAGAGGGTAGTATTTTGGGCATTAGTGGTAGGTTAACTAAAGCACATAAACCCAAGATAAGTATAGTAACAAGTCCTAGTTGCAATCTCAGACCCAATAAGAGGATAGTATGCGACCGGTCTAAACTACATGGCATGTTCACCAATGCCAGTAGCCTGGCAGACAAGATGAGTGAACTAGAGATGCTGTACGAAGAGAATTTGGACTTTGAGGGAATTTCAGAGACCTGGTTCAACAGCTCTCATGATTGGCTGGCAACCATTCAACGGTATACCCTTTATCGCGGGGAATAGAGAAGGTAAAAAAGTGGGAGGGGTATGCGTATATATCCAGAATAATGTACAAGTGAATGTGAGAGATGACATTACTAAGGGAGCTAGGGAGGAGGTGGAATCCTTTATGGGTAGAGCTCCAAAGGGATGAAGCTAAGTGGAAAATAATACTGGGAGTGTGCCATAGGCCCCCTAACCTTAGGGGGGAGGGGGAGATGGATCTCCTATCACAATTTGGATTAGCAGCAAGGATGGGAAGTGTTATCATAATGGGGGATTTTAATTATCCAGACATAGACTGGGCGGAGGGAACCACGCATTCTTCTAAGGCTCATCAATTCCTAAATGTCTTGCAGGACAATTTCATGGTTCAGATGGTAGACGCACCAACTAGAAATAAAGCGTTACTGGATCTACTGATTACCAACAATACAGACCTGTTGACGGATGTGGAAATACGGGGCAATTTAGGAAACAGCGATCCCAATTCAATTGGCTTCAGTATAAATTCACACAAATAGGAAACATAAGGGGAATACAAAAACACTGAATTTCAAAAGAGCCAACTTCCCTAAACTATGAACCTTGCTAAAAGGCATAAATTGGGATAAAATCTTAGGAACAAAGAACACAAGGGAGAGATGGGTTTGCTTTAAAAGCATATTAAATAAGGGCATTAGCCAATGCATGCCATTGGGTAATACATTTAAAAGAGCGAGCAAAAGTCCTGGATGGCTTAGCTCCAATGTAAAAATGCATATAAAAGCAAAGGAGAAGGCCTTCAAAAAATACAAGGTTGAGGGATCATCATCAGCATTCAGACTTTATGAAGAATGCAACAAGAAATGTAAGGGTGCAATTAGGGCGGCTAAGATAGAACATGAATGACATATAGCGGAGGAAAGCAAAAAAAAATTCCAAGAAATTCTTTAAGTATGTAAACAGTAAAAAAGGGAGGACAGACCATATTGGCCCCATAAAGAATGAGGAAGGACATCTGGTTACAAAGGATGGGGAGATGGCAAAGGTATTGAATTTATTCTTCTTCTCCTCAGTCTTCGTGAGGGAATCAGGGGGGCTTTAGTAACCAAAACTGCAGTGTTTATTCTCATGACACATCACAGGAAGCACCTCCATGGTTAATAGAGGATAGAATTAAAATTAGACTTGGGGAACTTAACATTAATAAATCACCGGGACCAGATGGCTTGCACTCGAGGGTACTTGGGGAACTCAGTCAAGTAATTGCCAGACCATTGTTCCTAAATTTTACTGACGGTCTACTGACTGGAATGGTACCAGCTGATTGGAGAAAAGCCAATGTAGCACCAATATTTAAAAAGGGCCCATAATGCATCCCTGGGAATTACAGACTAGTTAGCCTAACATCAGTAGTATGTAAACTCTTGGAGGGGATAAGATACTATATAGAAGATTTTAGTAAATACCGTACTGGTGACCCCACAATAGGGATAAAACTTTTTTGTGGAAGGGAATTTAACAAGACACGTGGCCATGCATTAAAATAGAAGAAAAGTGGTTTAACCTTAAACTGCGTAGAGGGTTCTTTACCGTAAGAGCGGCAAGGATGTGGAATTCCCTTCCACAGGCTGTGGTATCAGCCGGAAGCATCAATAGTTGCAAAAAACTATTAGATAAGCACCTGAACGACCACAGCATACAGGGCTATACAATATAATACTGACATATAGTCACACACATGGGTTGGACTTGATGGCCTTTTTTCAACCTCACCTACTATGTAACAGTAAAATCAGTCTGTATATGCAGTAAAGAATGCTTGTTATGCTCACTGTGGAACCTGATGAGGTTAATCCTCTTCAATGTGTAAAAAGACTGTTTGATCCTGTCTCCTCTAAACCTTCCCTTCTTCCAGAGCCCCCAAACCATCTCCGGATAGTACAGATGCTAGGGGACAAGCTCCACATGCTCAGTTTGATGTTTATTGCTAGAGAGGTTTTTTTTCTTGAGTGTATGTGCTCAGCACAGGGCCAATAAGCACTGTCCAGGCAGAGTGTCATGGGTCCTGCATCCTCATAGAACAATCATGGGCGAATAAAAACTCCTCCTACAAGCTTTAACCGAACACTCAGAGAAGTCACAAGACTGCTCTAACTACTGATAAAAAAAGGTATTTAGCAGTTTATATTTACTAAATCTATTGCATTTCTATGTTCTGTGTACTGTGGGAGACCAGATATAGTGAATGCAGGGTCCTGGGTTTAGTAACACTTTAATGAGAGCCTTTGACGGCCCCCTTTGTTCTATTAACCCCTGCCGCTCTGAAAGATTACAGCTGGGGGGGTTGGATGGGCATGGAGAGAGTAGAAGTTCACCTAACAGAGTGAGCACAAGCACAAACACATCTGACTACTGACCAAGTTATTTCCCTTGTGCTGAGTTTTCTGTTTTTAATTTTGGCTGCACTTAGACTTTAAAAATACAGTGTAAATAGAGGAATATCATTTTCACAATCAGGTTATAAGTTTAATTGGTTTATTCAAAATGTCCCTAATGTAGATGTTTCATGCTCCATTTTTCTAAAGATCCATAATAAATATACATGATCTACAATTATGATCATGAGTTTATAATAGCACCAGCTGCCACCATTCATAAACCCTGCACACTGATGAGCCAGAGTGCTTGCCTCATCTCCTGCACAACCTACATGCTAGCACACAACGCAGACCTCCTCAGAACACCTCATCTATCACATCACACAACAGATCCAGCCCATAGCACAGTTTTGACAACATATACACTAAGCAGTATAGCTGCCATCGCTGTGGTGGCGGGCTGCCACTGGGCTGGATCCGCTGTGCAGCATGGCAGAATAGTTTGAAAGCTCATTTAACATTTTAAACATTTTAAAAGGTACTTTAACACAGAGCAAAAGAGCATGGAAGGTGAAATGGAGTGAAAAGTCAACTCTGATCCCTGATGCTGACACCTGGCAAGGTAAATTGTGGTTTAATATGGTTTATCAGTTGGATCAACCATGGTTTGCTGGATTCCTAAAATTGTGACTCATTCATACAGATGCTTAGCTCCACCATTGGTGTACTTTTTGTACTAGCACAAAGCTGCATGCAGACAGCCCATACAACATGAATGGATACACACAGGCTCAGTGCCTAGGTTTGTGGACTCTTCCATATGTACCTGTTGTACTCGGCTGTGTATAGCCACATAACTATTCACTTTATATAGACTGGCTGCACACAGCTTAGCACTAGTACAAAAAGTAAACAAACTGTTCTTCACTCTGCACTGGGCTGAGTGCCTGTGTGAATAAAAGGAAGATGTCTGAGTATTGTATGATGCACAAACAAATAACTAATTTATCTCCTAAAATGGACATGGTACATACAGAAAAACTGCAATGACAGTTGAATCTCATCCTCTGCTATGTAGAGGAACTGTGAGCAGCCAGCAAATGTACAGAGCAATGAATTCTTTCTGCAGCAGCTGAGGTGGTCAGAAAAGCTGATCATATTTATGCATGTTAGCCAACCACAGTACAAAGTTTGTACATTCCAGACCATTCTCTGATTCCATCTTGCTGACATGGCTTTTTATTTATTTTTATTTTTTTTAGAGAATGGAGTGATCCGGACTCAGCGTGTATTTGATGCTCTAATGGAGACCGACCGAGCACATTATATCCAAAACTTCCCATATATGGACTCCCCACAGAGTATAGGTAGGACACCTATATATCAATGGGGAGGAACTTCGATAAAGCTGCATCTCTGCTTATCTGCTTTTGTAAACATGTTGTGCCTAAAAAAAACATTTGCGATTAATTATGGTTCTGACAGTGACTCGTGCACCAAATTCAGGTAGTTCTTATTTGCTCCACTGCAGAAAATGCAAAATTAAATACAGGCAGTTCATATCTTACGAAAGTGGAGCTAATTAAGACCAGAAACAAAATTTGCAAAAGTATCTCGCATGCGTTTCAAAAGTGGCGCAGCATGAACCAAATTCAAGTACAAGATCTAGACAAGCACATGAATTTAGCGCATGCTGCTCTACTTTTCGAATGCATGCAAGACACTTTTGCAAAATTTGTCTGCGACAGTCTTTATGAATTCCAGGGACTGTTTCTAATGTCAGTACAGAATTGTATTTTATTTTACAGTTTTAATGAATTATTGAATATTAAAACAGCTCATGCTTGTCCAATTTTACCTTCTGTAGACTAGTTTCACAATATAACTAGTATGCAAAGGCAACATTAAAAAAAAACATGTTTAGTACATCTCTTACAGCATATGCACATTTCCCCATGTTTTGTAAACCTTGTGCAAATACAGAAAACAGTAATTGTTGTTCCAGAAATATATTATGCTCCCACATTTTTCTTGATATGACAACACAGGTCTGAATTCCTAAGGAAGTGGTGTCGGCCCCGCTCACTTCATTTCTGTTGGATAACAAAGAACACAGATCTCTCCCCTTTCCCACTCCCTCCTCATCTCTGCAGCCCCTTGTTGTGCTGAGATAGAGAATTCGGGAATTTATCAGATCACAAGATTTCTGGCAAAAGCAAAAAATTTTGCATTATTGAACAGATAAAACAAAAGGCAGTGAATGGCAGTTAGCCAACCAAAATGGAGCAAATAAGAGCAGTTCAATGTTAGGATTTACATACACTTTAATTATATGATCTTTTGCTCATACTGTGTCTTGGTTCATTTAATTAAACCAGTAATCAAAATGAAACCGCAAGAAAAGATTTTAATTTTGCTTCCACAAGTTCTTAGATTTAAACAGATATGAAGGACTAAATGTACAAAGTTGATAGAAATATCTATTAAGTATGGGTAATGCTTTGATGGTTACTTCGAACCTGGCAGGGATGAACATTTCTTGCTCTCCTTGTGAAAGTAGCGTTCTCTCTGCAGAGGTCTGACACACTTTCCACTAAGTCAGAGCTAGAACTTTATGGTTTGCAGAGCTGTAGGTCTGACTCCGTATGTGTTTGTCTGACCTCTACAAAGATGACTCTGCTTCCACACAAAGAGCAAGGGTCTTTCTCTGCAGCATTTTTGGCAGGGGGGCTGGCAGTGGCTGCTTTCCAAAGAAATTATACTGTAAGGCTTCATATACACAAGACTTTAAAAACGCAGCTTTTACAGGCATTTTACTTTTTTCAGCCTCTAAACACCCACTGTTAGCTTATGTGGCCATGCACACATAGAGGTTTCTCTCTCCCTCTTCCTCGCCCTCTCCCCCTCCCTCCCTCTCTCTCTCTCTCTCCCTCTCTCTCTCCCTCTCTCTCTCCCTCCCTCCCCCTCTCCCTCTCTCTTCTCCCTCTCTCTTCACCCCCCAGTCTCAGTAGTTGGCAGAAGAGAGGATGACAGAACTTTTCATACAGATCCTGTGCCTCTCTGTGCAGCTGCAGCACCCCCTCATCTCTGCCTCCCCTGGTCTCAGTATTCAGCAGACTCCAGCATCTGACTCCAGCACTCCTCCAATCCTCCTCCAGACCCTGCACTTTCTGCACCTCAGCTCCATCCCCAGCTTCTTGCCGGCAGCAAAAGAAGGTAAGGGAGGTTCACTGTGATGTAAGGGAGGGTGGAGGAATCTTGACTTCTGATGGTGGAGGGGGGCTCTTGACATCTAATGTAAAAGGAAGTGGGGTGCTCTGGACATCTGCCAATATTTATTAAGAGAATAATACAATTCTATGCCAGTTGGAAAGACAAGTCTCACACCGCTGGTATCATTCCCAAGAAACTTTATTGGAGACTGCTCAGACAGAACATGTTTTGTCTGAGCAGTCTCCTATAAAGTTCCTTGCGGGTGATACCTGATACCAGCATTGTGCGAGCCTCCTTTTCAGGCTTGCATCATCTGCTACAGCAGTGTGAGTGGGCTGCATGACAGCCTGCACCTGCCCTTCACAGCTTAAGTTATTATTAAAACCAATAATTATCATATTAAATATTTGCCTCTGCATTTGATTAAAAGTAGATGCATTTATATAGTCTTACAGATACCACCAGCCCTTTTTAGGGCCACCATAATGCTGATGCAGCCTGCCGTTATATTGAGTTGGGCATGCCTGGTTTAGAGGCTGAAAAAAAAACATCACTTGTGTATTCAGAAGAGGAATGTTTGAGCAGAAAGTTTGCTGCATCTAAACGCCTGTGAACGCACTTAAACACTAGGTACGGTTAGCACTTGAGCATTCATTCTTCCCAGTGACCAGAATAAATTAATATTCTGACCAATAGAATAAATGAATGCCTAAACATGTTTGCAAAACAGGGCTTTAGGCATATTTAAGTTTGCTTTTCTCCCAGGAGAAAAGGTAGTCAGAAAAGTTGGGCAAATGCCCAGTATGCATGAGGTCTAAGAATTTGCACATGTTTTAGAGCACCTGGATTGAATTTAGATGAGTTAAACTGAAAGTTCAATTAGACTTTAACATTTTGAGACATATCTAGCTATACGTTAAGGATACAGTGTTGACCTCTGAACGCTACAAGTCCAGAAATGGGAAATGTATTACAGTAGCCTTTTGCTATATTTATCATTAAGTTCACATTAAAATTATTTTTATAAACATTTGTCCTGGTTAGATTACTGATTTATTTGATTTTAACAATGCTCATCTTTTTTGCCAACAGGATACAGGGCTACAATTAGTGCACCCCATATGGTGAGTGCTCAATGCATTATTATATTTTTACATTTACTGTGGAAAATAGCACAATTTTAATACAGTTTAACCACTTGCCGCTTTCCCACCGTCATATGATGGCTGGGCAGTGCGGCTCTCGTTCTGGGTGGACGTCATATGAATGCCTCCCATGGAGCACGCAGCTCGGCGATTGCGGCCACGTCGTGTTGCTAGGACACGATGCGACCCCGAGCTGTGTAAAGAGCCATGGCTCTTCAACCATGTGATCGGCTGTGTCCAATCACAGCCGGTCATATGTAAACACGGAGATGCCAATAATTAGCGCTTCTTGCCTCACACTGACAGAGTGCGGCATCTCCTCACAGGGGACAGCTAGGTATGTAATCAGGGCACCGATCATCAGTGCCATGATTACAATTAAGTGGCGACTAGTGCCAGCAATGATTGCCCACCACTGCTAGCAGTGGCAACCAGTGCCCACAATTTCCCCCAATCTGTGCCCGAAATCAATGCCCACAAGTGCCAACAATCAGTGGCCATTAGTGACGCCAGTCCTTGCTGGCTATCAATGCCCATCAGTGCTGCCCATCAATGCTCATCACTGCTGCACATCAAGGCCGCCTATCCGTGCTACCTATCTGTGCCCACCAGTACTGCCTATCTGTGCCCACCAGTGCCCGCCTATCTTTGCCCAGTGCCCACCAGTGCCACCCATCAGTGCCTCAGTGCCCGCCTATCAGTGCCACATAACAGTGCCCATAAGTGCAGCATATTCGTGCCGCCTAATCAGTGCCCATAAGTGCTGACTCGTCAGTGCAGCCTATCAGTGCCGCCTCATCAGCACCCATCAGTGAAGGAGAAAAATTACTTATTTACAAAATTTACTGACAATAACTAAAAAAAACTTTTATTTTTTTCCAAATATTTGGTCTTTTTTTTTTTTTTCTGGAAAAAAAACCCAGGAGTGATTAAATACCACCAAAAGAAAGCTCTATTTGTGTGAAGAAATTGATAATAATTTCACATGGTTACAGTGTAGCATGACTGCGCGATTGTCATTCAAAGTGTGACAGCACTGAAAGATGGCCTGGGCAGGAAGGGGGTGTAAGTGCCCTGTATTGAGGTGGTTAATGAGGATTTTTCTGATACAAAAGATTTAAATCCTTACCAGTATTTCCGATAGGTAAAGTGGATCTAGCATCATAGATATTTTGAATATAAAGTGCATACATGATAAGTAAAGCACAAGTGTAATGCCCCGTACACACGGTTGGATTTTCCGATGGAAAATGTCCGATCGGAGCGTGTTGTCGGACATTCCGACCGTGTGTGGGCTCCATCGGACATTTTCCATCGGATTTTCCGACACAAAGTTTGAGAGCAGGCTATAAAATTTTCCGACAACAAAATCCGATCGCGTCAATTCCGGCCGTGTGTGGCCATTTCCAACGCACAAAGTGCTACGCATGCTCAGAAGAAATTCCGAGACGGAACAGCTCGGTCTGGTAAAATTAGCGTTCGGAATGGATACAGCCCTTTCGTCACGCTGCAATGTCAAAAATAGTTTAATGCAGCGCACTTTCTTCTTCTTTATAATGTGAGAAGAATGAAGTAGTTTTGCTGCTCATATTCACACAGACTTCTCACAAACTTATTTCTTTATTATCTATTGGGATTCCCTCAATATATTTACATTTGTCACATTTGACCAATTTTTTTTGGGGTTGTTTTTAAATATTTTATGTTTTTTTCAAGGCTGTTTTTTTTTTTTTTTTTTTGGTGTTTGTCTTTTTTTCAAGGCTGTGTTTTTATTGTTTTTTTTTGTGTTTTACTCCAGAATATTTTTGTGTGTGTTTTTATGTGTCAAGTTACCACAACACCATTGATATCTTGTATTATTTAATCTCAAGGAGATTGTTTGGTGTTGGTGTCCCTTGTTAATTTCACATTGTATTTTTGAAATGTACCTGCCTCCTCAGAAACAAACTGTCCTTTTTGAAGGAAAACACACATAGGCAAGTATAATTGAAACAAAAATTCCTTTTATAAGGGCTCACAACCAAACAAAGAGGGAGGCGACGCTGGATAAACAGTTGAAATTGGCGAAGCCTTGGACCCCCAGGGCAGACATCAATTTTTTACCAGCAAAATTGGTGGCCTGAGGAGTCCATATCTAAGGTAGTGCAGTCTGGTCCAGAAGTCCCAGAGATCATGAAAGCAGCAGATGACATCTGTGTCCCCAGGCTGTGGTACTACAAGAGGCTGCATCTTTTGCCAGACCAGCCTGAACCCAGGCCATCACTCTCTGGTCTTCCTTAGACGCTTCCTTTCACGCTGTGGCTCTGGTGTGGGAGATGTTCCAGGAGGAGGAGTAGGACCTTGAGGAGTAGGACCTGGAGGAGGAGGAGGAGGAGGATCATGTGTGAGGTCACAAATGTGGGTAGCACATGTTATTTCTCCCCTCAACCCCTTATTGAGAGCTTCCAAAATTAGGAACTCACACAGGAGTCGTTGGACCTCCTCCATCCGCATCATTTTGCAGGCAGTTCTACCAGCAAAGTCCTCCTCCACAGTGTGGGGGGTTCTCAGGGCCTCTGTAGCCTTCCAAAAGAGGCCTATTGCAGCCTCCTCCAGGGTACTCCTCTTCCTGGCACTTTGTCTTTGCAGGTGTAGGGGAGGGACCTGCATATCAGGCAGCCTGCTTGGCCCGGCCACCTCCTGGCTGAGACTTCCCTGTGTATGAAAAGGGGACATGGTTTTTGTTTTTGCTTCATCAATCACAATCGTAAATTAGTACTCCAAAATAACATCTAGTTAACATCATTGATTGGACAACCAGAAATATTTAGAGGAATCCTATACCTGGCTCAATCTGGGCTCCTCCACATGTTGCTGCCTGGAGGGCCCAGGTTGGGCGTCAGAAGCCTCAGCTGGGGGGAAGGAAGCGTGGAAGGAAGACTGGAGAGTGATGGACCAGGTTCAGTCTGACCTGCCAGAAAATGCAGCTTGTCATAGTAACACAGCCTGGGGACATAGATGTCATCTGCTGCTCCGGATCTCTGGGAATCCTGGACCTTCTTGCGCTCTCTTAGATAAGTGCTCCTCAGGCCACCAATTAGAACCTTCAAATAGATGATGTCTGCTGTGGGGATCACCGTCTTCACAAATTCCAACAAACTATCCAGCGCTGCCTTCCTCTTTGTTTGGTTCTTATAATGTGGGTGGTTTATCTGCCACAGACAAGGCAGCTCCCTGTACATATCAATGAATATGGCCATAAATTCATCCTCTCTAAAGATATCCATTTTCACTGCAAGACACAACACAAGACAAACCCTAATGTTAGCCTAAAGTCTACTAAACTTGTGCAAATACAGGCCTCAATCTAGAAGCAGTATAGGCCCAATGTGAAATCTTACCTTTGCAATCACGATCAGCGCCTCCGTTACTCCTTCCTCCGCTTACAGATCGTATGTACTACGCACGCGTGTTACGCTTTAAAGACACTGCGCATGCATGAAACTCCGCCCGCCCCTGATGTTCTTTCTAGTCTATTCCCCACCCATTCTCGTTCGGCGCAGTGGGAGAAGAGCACATGGCGGAAACACAGCAGGTGTCTGATAATTACACCAACAAGGAGGAGGAGGAGGAAAGCCCGGAGCCTGAAACATCCCGATCCAGAAGGAGACGATATAAGGCATCAAATATGTCCTTTGGGGAGATTGTGGACATCCTGAAGAAGGCCGAATATGACGGGAAGTATGGACCTTACCCCAACCCCAATGTCAGAAAGGCCAAGATAATGGCGAAAGTAGTCAAGAGTCTGCACCGGAATTTCGGGGTACGACGGTCGAAAGATCAGCTCAGGAAGCGGTGGTCGGACCTCAAATTAAGAGAACACGAGCAGTACAGAAAGATCCGGAGAGTGCTGCAAAAAAGTAAGTAGTTGTGCTGTGTTCCTATTCTTTATGTTTATTACGTTCGTGCTGCTCCATGTGCTTTTCTTAATAACTGTTATCCAGTTTAAAATGGCAACTTTCGTGTTCATGGGCACATTATTCGTTCGTATCACACATAGTTTGTTTGGCCATATGCAATTGCCATCATTTTTTGGGGACTACTTGTGTGAAAAGAATTGGGTGGTGTAGATGTGTTTGTTACTAGAATGAAATGCCAACTAGATTCTGTGTAAGGAGAGGACACTCAGCAGCAGTTTTCACATCTGGACGCTGGAGTACTAGTGTGGGACACAAGAACACCCTTTTTATTAGGGGGCCCACACAGGTGCTCCAGTGTATACTATAGGGGGGTCTCTACCTGTCTTGTACAAGCTTCACAGATGAAGTATTGAAGCTTGACAAAGGACAATAAAAATTCTACATCTTGGAACTCCCAAAATAGACAATTGTACCCTACTTCCAAGCAATGCTTAATATTTATAGTTCTGACATTAAATATCTGTGTGCTAAGTATACCTATTTTTTTTGCATAGGGGATAAAAGACTCAGAGGACACCTCTCATCCGAGGAGACCACAGACCCCCCCACCTCTGGAAGAAGGTGAAATCCCCCAAAGACAAGAAGAGCAGGAGTAGGAAGACGTGGTGGAAATTGTCACCACAACAGGTGAGTGTCTGCGACCACAGGCTCAGGTAAGAGATGGATGCCGGCATATTTATAATACCTGTTTTTTTTTTTTTTTGGTTTCTCTTTTTTTAGGTGATCGTGATGTTGTGGATCCTGATCCTTTCACCTCTGAAAGTGCCCAGATCCTGATCGGGGAGATCATGGGGTGTAATGTTGCATTGGAAAACATCAAGAAAAACATCAATGATGTTCTTCAAAAAAATAAGAACATCATTGATGTTTTAGGGCGAGTTTAAAAGCCCTCCAAATCCCTTTGTTTTTGGTGTGCTACAATTTTTGAACATTTTGTTACAAATATTAGAAAAGCCAAATTTTGAAGATGCACACAGTGTGTCAACATGTGCTATCTGCCATCACGGGAGATCAATGGACGCGTTTTGGGGATGCAACCCCTTCCTCAATAATAAAGTAGCTGTGAGGAAGGGGTTGCACCCCCAAAACACGTCCCTTGATCCCCCATGATGGCAGGTAGCACATGTTGACATTCTTAAATTTGTGTGCATCTTCAAAATTTGGCTTTTCCTGGGGTGACTTCATCCCATCTGAACGCAATATCAAACTCAGTTTGTAAATACTCATGTCTGATATTGCCTTCAAGTTCTACCAAATGTGAACTTTGTAAGTTCAAGATTTGTGTCTTTCTTGTTGGTTTTAAACATGCCTGTTTGATCTAAAATGGACATTTCTAATTTTTCTAATGTGACCCCAAAAATTGTTATACAACAAACATGTTGATTTGTTTTAAAAACCTTTTCTAAATGCACATGTGATTGTGCTGGTATTAAAAAGATTGTTAATCAAGATTGTGTGGATTATTGTCTCAACACTACCAAACTTTTGTTGTGCTGTAATGAGTGTTTTCTGTGACAATGGGTGTTATTTCCTGAGGGGAAATCCACTTTGCACTACAAGTGCAGTTTCAGTGCAGTTTCAAGTGCACTTGTAGTGCAAAGCGTCTTTGCCTTTAGGAAACAACACCCAACAGTGCTTTGTAAGGTTACACAATCACGCCAATTTCAGGACTCACCACATTTCTCTCAGGGTCAGCTAAAACAAACACAAGCAGGAAATGTCACCAAACCTTGTTTTTTTTTTTTTTTTTTTTTTTTTTTAATATTTAAAAAATGTTTTAGACATTGTCTGGCATATTGATGGCCCCCCTACCCGCAAAGAATTCAAGGTATCTTAGCTGTACATCATGGGCACTCAGGGGGGGCAAGCCAGGAAGGCCACTTTCAAGCGCCGTCAGGGTTGGTTCATTAGGAATTCCGGCCTCAGGCCCAACTGAGCCAGCATAGTTGGCAGAATGTTTCCGTAAAAAGTTGTGTAGAACACAGCACGCCAGGATAATGTGATTCAGTTTGTACTCCACCATATGTATTGGTGTAATAAATAGGCAGAACCGGCTGGCCATGATTCCAAACGTGTTCTCCACCACTCTTCTGGCTCTGGCCAGCCAGTAATTAAAAACCCTCTGGTCCGGGGTGAGGGTCCTCATCAGGAATGGCCGCATAAGATGGTCCCCCAGCACAAATGCTTCATCCGCAACGAAGAAGAATGGGAGTCCTTCCACATTGTCTTCTGGAGGTGGCAAGTCCAAGCTGCCATTCTGGAGACGCCTGTAAAACTCTGTCTGGGCGATGACTCCACCATCGGACATCCGGCCATTCTTCCCCACGTCCACATACAGGAACTCATAATTAGCCGACACCACCGCCAACATCACAATACTATTGAACCCCTTGTAGTTGTAATAGTACGACCCCGAGTTGGGTGGTGGGACGATGTGGACATGTTTCCCATCAATTGCCCCTCCGCAGTTAGGAAAGTCCCACCGCTGGGCAAAGTGGGAGGCCACAGTCTGCCATTCCTGTGGCGTGAAAGGAAACTGGAGTCAAAACAAAATCAAAAATTAGTCATTTTGCACATAAACATGGAAAGCAAATTAGACACAAACATTCTTGCCCAACATCAAGCTAACATTTTTATGAGGGAATTTTTTAAGACCAAAGTATAAGGTACACCTATCAGATCCCCCCCCCCCTCTCCTGGGCCATTTCTAACATTATAGGGGGGGGGGAACTCTGGGACAGGTAACTCTCTCCACTTCATTGAGATATGAATGCCTAAATAATGGGTATTACTTTGAACAGCCCCTCCTTAGTTACACTATTGGCAGCCCACTGGACAGGTAAGAAGTATCATAATACAAAGATATAAAAACACACTACACATTTTAGCACATTTGGACATTCTGCTATTACCTATCAAGATAATAATAGTATACAAAAACTTGAAACAGTACCATTTGAAAGTATACAGGCAGGCCTTTGCACTACATTGGGGGAATTCCTCCATAAATCTGAGCACAAAAGAGGTGGCTATAGTGTGTATGGGTTTGGCAAAGTCAGCAGATAGATGATTGAGGATAGATAGAGAATTGGTATCAGCTGACTTAGCAGTTGTGGGGAGGGAGGGTTCCAAATGATTTGGGGACACCCAAAAAAAGCCTCTGGCACTCTGCCTGAATTTAAAGCACAAATCACATTGCTAAACATTTTAGGGGGTGTTTGGGGTAAAGCACTACTATGGAGCTGATAAAATACATTGTTAAGTGAATACATGAGGTGAATATAGGGGCAGGAGAGCATGCTGGGGAGGTAAGTGAAGGAAAATATGTATGAAGGACAAAAAAAATAATTACATAAAAATCCAGCATGCATGAGGACAAAGGGGACATTCACAGCATATTACAATCATGGTAATTAGGGAATGAGGAAAAAAAATGTAATACATTAGCAAACATTAAATACACTAAAATGTGATATTAAAGGATTAAAATCTTACCTTCATATACTCCTTCTGCAGGACCTGGATGATGGCAGAACAGGTCTCTGGGATAATGATCCCCAGAGCCTGGGGGGAGATGCCTGTCGAGAACTTCAAGTCCTGCAGGCTTCTCCCCGTCACCAAGTACCGCAGGGTGGCGATGAGCCTCTGCTCCGCAGTGATGGCTTGCCTCATGCAGGTATCCTGCCTGCTGATATACGGGGTCAGCAAAGCCAACAAACGGTGAAATACGGGGTCCGTCATCTGGAGAAAGTTTCTGAAATCATCAGAATTATTCTCACGGATCTCACGGAGCAAAGGCATATGACAGAACTGGTCACGCTGAAGCAACCAATTCTTGGTCCATGAACTCCTCCCCACCCTGTTCATGGACTGGACTTGTGTCAAGGTCAGGACCCCAACACCAAGCCCCCGCACAGCACAAACTCTACGAGGAGTACGTATACGCAACATGGCTAGAAAACGGTTGGCTGCTCAGAACGAAGTAGCAGAATGCACTGAAGAACAGTAAGGCCTGTGAAGAACGACCTGAAAAACCGCAACGAGCGGACAAGAACGCAATGAATAATCAAATACGAACTCACTGCACGCACTGAAGAGCAGATACAAACCCACAAACACAAACTGAACAGCAGAAAACGATCTGAAAACCACGAGTCTGAAAAAGCGTGAATCGTCTCTCACCAAACTTTTACTAACACGAGATTAGCAAAAGGAGCCCAAAGGGTGCTGCGCTTGGTTCTGAAATGGCCTCTTATAGTCTCGTCCTACGTGGTGTATGTGACCGCCTTCTTGGCGATCGGAAATTCCGTCAACTTTGTGCGACCGTGTGTACGCAAAACAAGTTCGAGCCAACATCCGTCTGAAAAAATCCATGAATTTGTTGTGGGAATGTCCGATCAATGTCCGACCCTGTGTACGGGGCATAACAGGTGTACAGTGCCTTGAAATTTTCCACATTTTGGGGGCGGATGCCTGAGAGGATAGTAATGCCGTCTTAGAGCTCCGCTCCAGTGACGTTCGCGCTGGGGGACTACAGGTTCCAGAGGTCCTTAAACTTCGAAATAACGACAGACAAACATACTGCAAAGCTTCAGGTATAACTCAATATGGTTTTGAGAGGCACAAAGTCAAAATATAAAACCGGCATTAACAAAGAAACAACGCCTCAGCCGTCTTCCAAGATGGCGTCGGCAGTTTCCTCACAGCCTAGCACTTCACACAAGATTAAGCCTCTGAAAATCAAACTAAATACCGTGGATATTATTGAGGAATCTGATTCTGACTCTGGAAATTCACAGACAGAATTTCAATCTGCCTTATTTAAAAAATTTCAATGTATTTTACAGAAAGCTTTAAAGCAAACATCAGACCATATCACTGATAAACTGACTAGAGAAATCAGAGAAATAGGTCTGAGAACAGCTGAATTGGAGATCCATGTAGATGATATTGAAAGCTAAACTCAGCTCTATATTTCTGAATTTAAAAATCCTAAAAGAAGAAAATGTTATTTTACAGTCCCGTTTAGAGGACCAGGAGAATAGAGACAGAAGGGCTAATTTGCGGATCAGGGGTATTCCTGAGTCTGTCACTGATGTGAAAGCCACTATTACCGCATTATTTCAGGAATTACAACCTGGCATTCCTATGGAGAGATTAGAGATGGACAGAGTGCACAGAGCATTGGCTCTACGCAAACCAAATGGCCCTCCTAGAGATATAATTGCTAAACTGCATTACTATCACACAAAAAAACAATTGCTTGCAGCAGCTAGAGGAAAGGATTCCCTCACTTTTCAGGGTCAAGTCTATCAACTGTTTGCAGACTTATCTCCTATCACAGTGGCTAAAAGACGTGCTCTTAAACCCCAATTACAAATACTGCAACATCATCACATCACCTATCGTTGGGGGCTTCCTTTTTCTCTCAAATTCACACATTTAGAAACCAAATATGTCTGTCGCTCTTCAGAGGACCTACGATCAGCCCTGCTTGAATTGGGCCTTACGGACCAACTTCCATCTACAGAACAATCCCGTAGAAGATCAGCTTCCAGATCTCCTCAACAAAATGCTGCAGCAGAACTGAGCCCTGAACTAATACTGAAGATTCGATGGATTGATTTTCATATATTTTTTTGATTCGCTAACTTTTTTTCTTTTTCAGATCTACAGGATCAAACATTGTCTAAAATGACTTAATTTCTAAGACAACATGTTTTCAATTTTATGGCCTCCCAGAGTATAAATCATTTAATTATTTATTTATATATTTATTTAAAATGTATTTACTAAAGAGGTAATTTCCTGTTTGGTTAGGGCTTTGATGGTCTGTGTGTGTTTTTTTTTTTTTTTTTTTATAATCCTATATGTTACTATAATATTTAGATGCACCCTCTGGTTCCTGTGGTTCCCCGGCGGTGTTCGTCCTTTCTGGAACTACTTGCTGCCCCCTTTGCCACCCTCAGACCCTTGCTACTATTATGCAGGATTCTGATGATGGCGCTGGAGCCCCTAGGAGTCCTTTGATTACTCCTAGGAGTTGCTCCCACACCCTAGTGATTTTTCACTACTTAACCACTTGACGATCACCTCACGCTGATATACGTCAGGCACGGGCAGGCAAAATCACGTACCTGGTACATGATTGCCTTCCCGCGGGCAGGGGGTCCAATCGGACCCCCCCCAGTGCCTGAGGCGGTCGCCGTTGGTCTGGGAGCGTTCAGTGATGAGGGGGAGGCCATCCGATCGTGGCCCCCCCCTCGCGATCTCTCCCAGCCAATGAGAATCCTCCCCTGCCTGTGTGTAGTACACACAGGCAGAGGATGTTATGTCATCTCTCCTCGGCTCGGCAGTTTCCGTTTCGGCGCAGAGGAGAGAAGACATCAATATGAGTGCACAAACATGCACACACTCAGTAGAACATGCCAGGCACACAAAACACCACTGATCCCCCCCCCTGATCACTCCCCAATCACCCCCCCCACCCCCTGTCACACTGACACCAAGCAGTTTTTTTGTTTTTTTTTTGTTTGTTTTTTCTGACTGCATTGTGTCAGTTTGTGACAGTTACTGTGGTAGGACAGTTACTGTTAGCCCCCTTTAGGTCTAGGGTACCCCCCTAACACCCCCTAATAAAGTTTTAACCCCTTGATCACCCCCTGTCGCCAGTGTCGCTAAGCGATCATTTTTCTGATCGCTGTATTAGTGTCGCTGGTGACGCTAGTTAGGGACGTAAATATTTAGGTTCGCCATCAGCGTTTTATAGCGACAGGGACCCCCATATACTATCTAATAAATGTTTTAACCCCTTGATTGCCCCCTAGTTAACCCTTTCACCACTGATCACCGTATAACCGTTACGGGTGACGCTGGTTAGTTCATTTATTTTTTATAGTGTCAGGGCACCCGCCGTTTATTACCTAAAAAAAAGTTTAGCCCCCTGATCGCCCGGCGGTGATATGCATCGCCCCAGGCAGCGTCAGATTAGCGCCAGTACCGCTAACACCCACGCACGCAGCATACGCCTCCCTTAGTGGTATAGTATCTGAACGGATCAATATCTGATCCGATCAGATCTATACTAGCGTCCCCAGCAGTTTAGGGTTCCCAAAAACGCTGTGTTAGCGGGATCAGCCCAGATACCTGCTAGCACCTGCGTTTTGCCCCTCCACCCGTTCCAGCCCAGCCCACCCAAGTGCAGTATCGATCGATCACTGTCACAAAACACTAAACGCATAACTGCAGCGTTCGCAGAGTCAGGCCTGATCCCTGCGATCGCTAACAGTTTTTTGGTAGCGTTTTGGTGAACTGGCAAGCACCAGCCCCAGGCAACGTCAGATTAGCGCTAGTGGCGCTAACACCCACGCATGCACCGTACACCTCCCTTAGTGGTATAGTATCTGAACGGATCAATATCTGATCCGATCAGATCTATACTGGTGTCCCCAGCAGTTTAGGGTTCCCAAAAACGCAGTGTTAGCGGGATCAGTCCAGATACCTGCTAGCACCTGCATTTTGCCCCTCCGCCTGGCCCAGCCCACCCAAGTGCAGTATCGATCGATCACTGTCACTTACAAAACACTAAACGCATAACTGCAGCGTTTGCAGAGTCAGGCCTGATCCCTGCGATCGCTAAGTTTTTTTGGTAGCGTTTTGGTGAACTGGCAAGCACCAGCGGCCTAGTACACCCCGGTCTTAGTCAAACCAGCACTGCAGTAACACTTGGTGACGTGGCGAGTCCCATAAGTGCAGTTCAAGCTGGTGAGGTGGCAAGCACAAGTAGTGTCCCGCTGCCACCAAGAAGACAAACACAGGCCGTCGTGCCCATAATGCCCTTCCTGCTGCATTCGCCAATCCTAATTGGGAACCCACCACTTCTGCAGCGCCCATTGACTGTGATCCCATCTCAATTGACAATCTACTATGGATTCTACCAAAGGATAGATCTCATCATGAAACATTCATTGGCTATTTGGGATAGGTTTAATGACTCACATGGCCTACGATCAAAACATAATCCCCTCCTCTCTTTTCTTGGGAATCCAGCCTTTTACCCTGCGTGGAAATTTCCAAAATATTTTTCTGCATGGTCTGACAAGACTTTATAAGCTAATATCTACGGATACTCTTCAAACATTTCCTATGTTATGTAAGAATCACGAACTCTCAAACAATGAGATATTCCGTTATTTACAAATTAAGAATTTCTTTACACCTCTACTTAGTTTAAGTACATCAATTAATCAAATGTCCCAATTTGAACATATTTGTATAAGTGACCCACATGTTAGAGGGTTGATTTCATGTGTGTACCAGATACTTATTACTAACTCTCTAATGTGAATATTCCTTCTTATACTGTTAAATGGACACAGGATATGGGATGAATATTTGACAACAATGACTGGTAGCCACCAAATCATCATCTCCTAATTGTTTTGCTTTGGAAACCAACTACAAAGTTCTGGCAAGGTGGTACTTGGTACCAGCTAGAATAGCAAAATTTACTCCTTCTTATCCCAATAACTGCTTCAGAGGTTGCTCTTCACCAGGTACACATTTCCATTTATGGTGGGATTGCCCGGTGGCCCAAGAATTTTGGAAAAATATATTTGCAATGGCATCTAAGGCTCTAGATATTTCTATTACTCCGGACCCTGCCATTGCACTTCTAAATCTTAAACCGGCTTCACTCACCAGGGTACAATTCAAACTACTAATTCACATTAATACTGCTGCCAAACAAACCATAGCCAAGGCATGGAAGAACAAGAATTTAATCGGGGCAGAGGTTAAACATAGAATGAACAAAGCTCTCATTTTTGCTAAAATGTCAGCAATCGAAGATAATAATATCAATAAATTCCGTCTGATTTGGTAACCATGGGTTTTTGACCAGTCATTGTTGTTACCATGCTAAAATCCTTGTGTTATTGTTATTATATAACTTGTTCATATCATAAGCTAGGTCATCACCTCGAGAGACTTCTTTCTTTCTTATCTTTTCTTCTCTTCTTTTTCCCCTTTTTTTTTTTCTTCTTTTCCTTCCTCTTCTTCTTCTCCTCTATTCTCATCTTATTTACTAAAGCTAATGATGAACTTGGGATACCTTACCGATTTATACACTAATATATTCCTCATCGGCTTAGGGACTAACTTATGCTCTGAAGATTCGGTAAAAAAAAATTTTTTCTATTCACAAATTTTTTCCCAAACTGGTTATGATTATCTAATGATTCATCAAAGAAATTGTTATATCTTTTTATATTATATATCACATAATATAATAATTATAAATAACTACGTTTTCGATTCAGATTATAAATGCTCCCACCCGTCCACAGTTTGAGCCCATTTGGGGTGGATGTGTGGTCTGGAGGCATAATATAAATAGATTTTTTCTTTCTTTATGTACCCCAATTTAGATCTTATTTCGGATCCTTACATATGTTACTATTTTATACAGTCTCTAAGACACATAATCTTTTTCTTTCAGTAAGACTAATTTGTAATATGTATAAAAATTGTTAATCGCATTGTCTATATCTATATCCCATGCTTTGATACTTGTCTTAATTTGTATCTTATTTATACAAACTTCAATAAAAATATTGAACTAGAAATTTTCCACATTTTGTCATGTTACAACCAAAAACGTAAATGTATTTTATTGGGATTTTATGTGCTAGACCAACACAAAGTGGCACATAATTGTGAAGTGGGAAGAAAATGATAAATGGTTTTCAACATTTTTTACAAATAATCTGAAAAGTGTGGTGTGCATTTGTATTCAGCCCCCCTGGGTCAGTAATTTGTAGAACCACCTTTCGCTACAATTACAGCTGCAAATCTTTTTGGGGATGTCTCTACCAGCTTTGCACATCTACATAGTGCAATTTTTGCCCATTCTGCTTTGCAAAATAGTTCAAGCTCTGTCAGATTGGATGGAGAGCATCTGTAAACAGCAATTTTTAAGTCTTGCCACATATTTTCAATTGGATTTAGGTTTGGACTTTGACTGGGCCATTCTAACACATTAATATGCTTTGATCTAAACCATTCCATTGTAGCTCTGGCTGTATGTTTAGGGTTGTTGTCCTGCTGAAAGGTGAACCTCCGGCCCAGTCTCAAGTTTTTTGCAGACTGTAACAGGTTTTCTTCTAAGATTACCCTGTATTTGGCTCCATCCATCTTCCCATCAACTCTGACCAGCTTCCCTGTCCCTGCTGAAGAAAAGCATCCTCATAGCATGATGTTGCCACCATGTGTTTTTATGGTGGGGATGGTGTGTTCAGGGTGATGTGCAGTTTTCCGCCACACATATCATTTTGCTTTTAGGCCAAGAAGTTCAATTTCCCAAGGCGTCTTTCAGGACAGCACCTGAGAGATAGTTACTCCTCCCACCTGACCACAGGAAACACACTCTTCCTCCAAATCTTTAAAGGGAAGGCAACTCCCTACCACGCCTCAGTTTTTGTTTCCTCTGGCGCGGAGGGAACATCCGTGGGGAGCCATAGTCCCTCGAGTGTGCCTGGGGGACAGGGTTTCCTCACCTTCCTCCTTTTTTTTCAGGACCTCAGCCCTCCCGTTTTACCCAGGCCATGCAGTGGTAACGTACGGGCTCCTCTTTCCCCTTTGTGCTCGGGGAGAGCCGTGGAACCGGCCGGCACGCTCTGCTCCAGCCAAGCAGCGGCTGTATGTGCAGCGCCACCATTTTTTTTGGTGGCCGAGAAGTGTCTTGGCCGCGCCGGAAGTGACCTCACTTATGGGCAGGTCGCTGGATCGTCGTCCGGCGTCATTTTGGGTGCAAGAGGGCAGAGGCAGGGTTGGTGCTGGCATCTATTTCCGCTTCCGGTCCGGTGCAGTGGCGCTATGGGAGTCTGGAAGTGGATCATAAAGCCACGAGTGAAACGCTGCACACCAGCGATGGAAGACTCAGCGAGCTCTACAGTGTTGGGGACAGGCGCCAGCAAGGCCCAGGTAAGGGGCAGTTTTTACCTGCCCATTCCTTTTACTTGGGATTCCAGTCCTCCCTTCTTTCCCCCCTGGTGGCGGGGACTGTCTGGACCCTTTTAGGTTTTCTATTTCTTTCCTAAAGTGCAGCTTGGGGTGGTCCACAAACTGAGACAGGGTCTCGGCAAAGGCCTCCTGTTTTTTTTTCCTTTTGTTTCCTCTCTTAGGCCAAAAACTCTGATTCAGGCAAAAGAAAATGCCCCTCATGCAAGGCAAAAATGGGAGAGAATTGGAAGATAGCCTTATGCAGCACCTGCATTGCTTCCTTGGTTAAGGAGGAATCGGCTTCCGTTTGTGATGATTTGCTTGCTTCACCCAAAAAGGAGCTGTATGCCACGATTGTCATTCCATGACTCGTTGGCTAATCCAATGGCTAGTCAGCCCTCCACATCCGAATCGTCCCAGATGTCGCTTTCTGTACCAATGAACCTGTCGGAAGGCCCTTCTACCATGCAATTTCCTGCTCCTTTCAGTGAGGGTTCAGAAGAGGAGGAGGGTGAGGGGGCCCTGGAAGAAGTTGATGGGCTTCTTAGAGCCAAACATGTTACCTTTAGCCTAAGTGAAGAAAAGGAGGAACTAACACTACACGACCGCATCTACGTAGGTCTAGGTGAACCTAAAGTTTGGACTTTTCTGGTTCATTCTGTAATTTCAGACTCCATAAAGAAAGAATGGCAGGAACCAGAGAAAAAAACTTTTTTCTCAAGACCCTACAAGAGACATTTTCCATTTGAGGAAGATCCCTCTGCTTTATGGAACAAGGTCCCAGGCTAGACGCTGCCTTCTCCCAGGTTTCTAGATCCACCGACTTGGCCTTTGAAGACATGGGTGTTCTAAGAGATCCAATGGATAAGTGGATAAGTGTATGGATTTTCTGCTCAAGAGAACTTGGCAGTCGGTCATGAGCAATTTAAAGCCAGCTTTGGCTACAACATGCGTAGCCAGGAATTTACAGTATTGGGTTAACCAGCTTAAAGCTCTTATAGTAGCGGATTCACCCAAACAGGAGATTTTGGATTCCTTTGCTACCTTATCCTCTGTGGTAGCCTATAAAGTGGATGCTTCAGCCAAAGCAATCAAAATGTCAGCTAGATCAGCAGCCCTAACAAATCTGGCAAGAAGAGCATTATGGCTGAAGACTTGGCAAGGTGACACGGCATCAAAGAGTAAGCTCTGTGGTATTCCTTTTTCAGGGGATCTTCTGTTTGGTCCTGAGCTAGATACCATTCTAGACAGGACTGCTGATAGGAAAAAGTCCTTCCCGGTAAAAAAGAAGCAACCCCCAGAGCGTTTTTTTTTTTTTACCTCAAAGAGCTCAGGAGCAGGACAACAAGTCCCTGGGGAAAAGGAAAAATTGGTCCGCACAAAAAACTAAGGGCAAGGGCGGAATCCTCTTCCATCTTCTTACGCAGGCCAAGAAATCCCAATGACTCGACCCTGCGGGTAAGCTGTAAAATTTGCTTCCGCTATGGTCAGCCATAACATCAAACCAGTTTATTCTGACCACTCTTTCTCAAGGCTATGCAATAGAGTACGGGACCCCCCCAAAAACATTTCTGGTGACGCATACCCCAAAGGATCCAGTAAAAGCCCTAGCCATAAAGTCCTCATTAAAGGAACTGATGCAGCAGGGCGTAGTGATTCAAGTGCCACCAGAACGAGCGGCAACATGGGTTTTATACCCACGTTTTCTTGGTAAGAAAACCAACTGGGAAATTCCGATTGATCCTCAATCTAAAACCTCTAAACAAATCTGTCATGTACAGAAGGTTCAAGATGGACTCGATTTTCTTCTGTCAGAAATCTGCTGACTCCAGAATGTTACATGGTGTAAATAGATTTAAAGGATGCATACCTGCATATCCCAATCTCGCTTCACTCCCAGAGGTACCTCAGGTTAATGGTAAAGATGGAAGGCGTGATTCATCATCTACAATTCAGGGCCCTGCCGTTCGGGCTATCATCCTCACCTCGGATCTTTACCAAGGTGATGGCGGAAGCCCTAGCACCACTACGTCTTCAGGGAATCGCAGTGATTCCCTATCTGGGCAACATACTATTTTTCACCCCCTCAAAAGAAAGATTGCAGGACAATTTGGCCAAAGCACGCAACCATCTGGAATCTTTAGAGTGGATTCTAAACCTCCAGAAATCCTCCCTAAACCCGTCACAAGAGGTTCGCTTACTGGGTTACATAATCGATTCAGTGAAACAAAAGATATTTCTCCCTCAAGAGAAAAAGGACAAGGTTCAGTACACGGTGTTGATGCTGCAGACCAACCAGCTGATAACGATAAGGCAAGTTATGTCGGCATTAGGGGTACTGACCTCAACAATGCCGGCTTTTTAGTGGGCAAGACTTTCAGGTGTTTACAAACCTTTCTCCTGAGGTCATGGGATCACAGCTTAAGATCCCTGGACACACAGGTAAAGATTCCAACTCGGGTGAAGAGGTCGCTTTGGTGGTGGAGGAGTCAGGAGATCCTATCAAGGGTTCTAGATTGAACCTTTCCAGTCGAAAGAAGACCACAGACGTCAGCTCTTGGGGATGGGGGGGCCCACCTAGAGGAAAACTTTGCACAAGGAAGTTGGTCCAAGAGGGAGGCGACAAGGTCCTCAAATTGGAGAGAGCTGAAGGCCATTGCCTTATCTCTACTAGTATTTGCGTAGGATCTCCAGTTTCACCATGTTCAAATTTTGACGGACAACGCCACAGCTGTGGCTTATCTAAACAGACAGGGGACACAAAGAGCAGGTCTTTACAGGCACTGGCAACAGAAATCCTGCTGTGGGCAGAGAGGCACTTGCTATCCCTGTCAGCAATCCACCTAAAGGGGACCCTGAACAGTCATCCCATTCAGGAGGCAGAATGGTCTCTAAATCCGGAGATCTTCAACAATTTCCAGTGTGTGGGGACAGCCGGAGGTGGACCTGTTTGCCTCAAAACAGAATGCACAGGTTCCTCTATTTTTTTTCCTTAAACAATCTTGAAGGGTCGCTAGGCACAGATGCTCTAGCGCATCCATGGAGATTTCACCTTTGCTACGCTTTCCCCCTGTTTCAACTAATTCCACTGGTATTATTAAAAAATTCAATGGGAGAAGGTACCAGTCATCCTAATCACTCCATTTTGGCCGAAAAGGGCCTGGTTCTCAACCGTTCTGGGAATGGCGACCAAGCCTTGCTGGCATCTACGTCTCAGACAGGATCTGCTAATCCCAGGTCCAGTAAATCATCCAGAAGTGACCAGCCTTGCTCTTGCAGCCTGGTATCTGAAGAGCAGCTCCTAAAAAGCAAAGGGTTTTCAGACCGTTTAGTTACCTTTTTCCTGGTGGCTAGCAATGTTGTAACGAGAGCCATCTATACTAAGGTCTGGAAGGTCTATAATTCATGGTGCGATTCATCTGCCCAAAACCCAGAGAGCCTTGTTTCCATCTTAGAATTCTTGCAAGATGGAGCAGATAAGGGTCTAGCGGTCAGTACCTTGAAGGTGCAGGTTGCTGCACTTGCAGTTTTCTTAGAAAAATCTGTGGCCTCGGAACCACTGGTATTCAAATTTTTTTTAGAGCTCTTACAAGATCCAAACCAGTACCAGGAGTGGGATCTATCAGTAATCCTGCGAGCCCTAGCAAAGAATCCATTTGAGCCTCTGGAAGAAACATCCCTCAGATGTTTCACTCTTAAAGCTGTGTTTGATCGTCATTACTTACAGCACGTAGGATCAGTGAGCTACACGCTCTGTCAATTAAGGAACCTTACCTGTCAGTGTTTCCAGATAATACCTAATACTTGAGTTATACTTAGGACAGGCCCTAAGTTCTTGCCCAAGGTAGCTTCAATACATAATTGTTCACAAGACATTGTGTTCCCAACCTTCTGTGCTAACCCGTTGGGGGAGAAGGAGCCTTTTTTTTATTCATATGCTAGACGTCAGAAGGATTTTGTTATGTTACTTAGAAGTAAGAAAGGACTTTAGACGAACAGACTCTTTATTTGTTCTTTTTTCGGGCAACAAGAAAGGTTGTCAGGCTTCAAAAGTTTCTTTAGCCAGATGGCTGAAATTACCCATTCTGGAGGCATATTCACGTGCAGGTTTGTCTACACCAGTGAGAATTTGTGCACACTCAACCAGAGCGCTTGCGGCCACTTGGGCAGAGAGAGCTGGTGCCACCCCCGGAAAAAAATTTGTAAGGCGGCAACATGGTCAAGTTTGCGCACCTTTGTGCGGCATTATAGGCTGGACCTCATATCTGCCAGCGATCAGGCATTTGGCAGGAAAGTCCTGCAGGCTGTTGTCCCGCCCTAAGGGGGTAAGTCTCTGTTATCCCCTCAGGTGCTGTTCTAAAAGACGCCTTGGGAAAATTCAAGTTAGACTTACTGGTAACTTGTTTTCCTGAAGTCTTTCAGGACAGCAACGACCCGCCCTATTGGTTTGATGTACTATGCTGTGACTAACGTATGTGCTTATGTGATCCAACTGGGGCCGGAGGTTCTCTTCTACAACTGAGGTGTGGCCTCCCTTTAACCGTTTCAGCCCCGGAAGATTTTACCCCCTTCCTGACCAGAGCACTTTTTGCGATTCGGCACTGCGTCGCTTTAACTGACAATTTCGCGGCCGTGTGACGTTGGACCCAAACAAAATTTACTTCCTTTTTTTCCCACAAATAGAGCCTACTTTTGGTGGTATTTGATCACCTCTGCGTTTTTTATTTTTTGCGCTATAAACAAAAAAAGAGCGACAATTTTGCTATAATAAATATTCCCCAAAAATATGTAAAAAAAAATCTTTTTTTCTCTGTTTAGGCCGATATGTATTCTTCTACATATTTTTGGTAAAAAAAAATCGCAATAAGTGTATATTGATTGGTTTGCGCAAAAGTTATAGCGTCTACAAAATAGGGGATAGATTTTTTTACTAGTAATGGCGGTGATCTGCGACATTATCAGGGCAATTTTTACACATTTTTGGAACCATTGGCATTAATACAGCGATCAGTGCGATTAAAAATGCATTGATTACTGTAAAAATGTCACTGGCATTGAAGGGGTTAACACTAGGGGGCAGTGAAGGGGTTAAGTGTGTCCTAGTGTGTGTTCTAACTGAAGGGGGATGGGGACTGTGCAGGGAAGATAACAGATCGTTGTTCATACTCTGTATGAACAGACGATCTGTCACTTCTCCCCTCAGAGAACTGATAACTGTGTGTTTACACACATAGTTCTCTGTGTCTCAGCAGCGATCGCAGGAGTACGGCGGTGATCGAGACCACCGGGCACTCGCATCGGCTCTGGGGCACATGCCGCCAGGGGCGTGTGCCCCCTAGTGGCCACAGGGCGAAGCGACGTTGCATAACATTGTTTCGCCCAGCCATGCCATTCTGCCGCAGTAGAAGAGGGTGTTTCCTGTGGTCCGGTTGGAGGAGTCACTATCTCTCAGGTGCTGTCCTGAAAGACTTCTGGAAAACAAGTTACCGGTAAGTCTAACTTGAATTTTTGGTCTTGCCTGACCAGAGCACCTTCTTAAACATGTTTGCTGTGTCCCCCACATGGCTTCTCGTAAACTGCAAAAGGGACTTCTTATGGCTTTCTTCCATAGAGGCCAGATTTGTGGAGTGCATGACTAATAGTTGTCCCATGGACATTCTCCCACCTGAGCTGTGGACTTCTGTGTGACTATTTCTTAACTGGATCTTGTAGGACATATCTGCCATATAGTAGTACGTCTGTCAGAGCTTGTGGAGGTGACCTCCCGTGGAATCCACCCGGGTGTTGTCCCTTGGGTCACGATCACCGATAGGCAGGGTTGTCATAGGTGGAGGTTAACCGCTCACTCGCACACTCTCCAATTCCGGGACCAAAAAATGTCAAAAGAAACCAGTTGCGGATTAAATTATGGAGAAAAAAAAGAAAAGGCTCCACATGGCGTAGGTCAAAAAAAATTAGGGATTTTATTGAATAAAAAGCCTTTACAGAATAAAAAGTGATCACTAGTAATTAAAATGGTGGCAACGTGGGAAGCTGGAACGCCCTACGCGTTTCGACTAAGAAGCCTTCAACTTGCCCCAGTTCTCTTTTTTTTGCCATGATTTCATCCACAACTGGTTTCTTTTGACCTTTTTTGGTCCCGGAATTGGAGAGTGTGCGAGTGAGCAGTTAACCTCCACCTATGACAACCCTGCCTATCGGTGATCGTGACCCAAGGGACAACACCCGGGTGGATTCCACGGGAAGTCACCTCCACAAGCTCTGACAGACGTACTGCTATATGGCAGATATGTCCTACAAGACCTGGTAAGAGTACCTAACCCGAGATGTCTATGACGTGTTCCCTGTGGTTGCCTTACATCCAAGTCTTCAGTCAACATCCTTTGTTCAAGCACCTCCTCTGTTTGAGAAGACTTTTTTTATTTATCCTTATGGACTCTGGTTTCAGAGCATAGCACATTGTATTATAGACATTTGTGTATATTCCACAGGTTTTTGTATTGTGTTGATTCACAATTATTTATATTTTTTTTTTTTTTTTTTTTTTGAAAGTCACAGATTTATATTTGTTCCATACGTGATTTCAGTTTTGGTTTGGGACACTAGCGCTGCACTTGTTTTATATACATGTTGGTGTGACTTGGTTTGTTTGTGTGTCAGGTGCTGTTCACTATATTGACAATTTTTTGGGGGGGGTCAGCGCAGCATTTCTTCTTTATCACTATTTCTTAACCACCTCCATACAGGGCACTTACACCCCCTTCCTGCCAAGACCATTTTTCAGCTCTCAGTGCTGTCACACTTTGACAATGGTCATGTAACCATGTGAAATTTTTCACTTCTGGGTTGTAAATAAGCACTGATAGGCTGCACTGATGAGGAGGTACGAATATGCGACACTGATGGGCAGCACTGGTGGGCACTGATGGGCATTGATGGGCAGCAGTGATAGCCAGCACTGACTGGCATGACTCATGGGCACAGATTGGTGGCAATTGTGGGCACTGGTTGGTACTAATTGCTGGCACTGGTGGCACCTAATTGTAATCTGGGCACTGATGATCAGTGCTCTGATTACATACCAAGATGTCCCCCTGTAAGGAGATGCCGCTGATCAGCTCTCCTCTCCTCACACTCTGTCAGTGTGAGGCGAGGAGCGCCGATTACCAGCATCTCCGTGTTTACATGTGACCGGCTGTGATTGGACACAGCCGATCACATGGTTACAAACATTGGGGTCGCGCTGTGTTCTAGCAACATGGCGCGGCAGTGATCGCCGCGCTGGGTGCGCCAGAGCGCTTGTTTTGGGAGGCAGTAATATTTTGTCCACCCAGAACGAGATCCACACCGTGGGCGGCAAGTGGTTAAAGTAGTCATGAATATAGAAAGGGTACTTTATGATAGCTGGATAGTGCTATGGTATTGAAACTTTTAGAAGACTAAAAACTAAATAAAAGGGGAAGAAAAAGAAATGGCACTTACTGTGTTTCCAAAAGAAAAAAAACCAAGCATAAAAAAAGTGCTCTAGGTTATAGGCAATGGAAACTCCAGTGCTTGTAGAGCGATTCACTAGCTTATATTTATTTATTACAGGTGTTTACTGTATATAGCACCGACAATTCGCACAGCATTTTATACAGATCCAGTTCACGGAAGGATATTTAGGTTTCCTGAAGCTTAAGAATGCCTTTAGAAACTAACATACACTGTACAGTGTTAATTTTAAGGATACGGCTAAACAAATAATGTCCAGGGTGTCCTTATAAGCCCTGGCTTGTACCTCCCTGCAGTGACTTAAGACAGTCGAAAAAACAAAACAAAACAAAAACGAAATATCATTGTACACATTATTAACTACAGAATTCAAATACACTCACAATGACCGTAGTAAATACCCGAAAACAGGTGATTATTTAGGGGACGTACTAAACTGCATATTGGGATGATGGGATGATTGGATTATTGGCTGCAATACTGAGAACCCTCACTAGATGTCAGTGTATTTTAGTTCTCTCACTTGTGTAAAGCAATGTTCCATCTCAGGCATCCCTCCTCACCTGACCACAATGATTTTGGGTATATTTGAACTGTTTAATTGTACAATATTTTAGTATACTAATCTTCTTGTTTTTCAAACTTTTAAAAAATTTTCGAGAAATTTTTAGTGTGAAATTAATTGAATTTGGGAACATTGAGGTTGATTTTACTAAAAGCAGATATATTGTGCACTGCAAGTGCATTTGTTTTAGATCTGAGGGCAAGCTCTGAAATAAGAGGAACGCTCTGCTGTTTTTTATCATCCAGTCACATACAAGCAAGCAAGAATGCTGTCTTTTTTTATTTTTATGTACCTTGCATGTAATTAAAGCGGTGTCCCGTCCCCCCCCGCCCCCAAAAAAAAATTAAAAGCCAGCAGCTACACATACTGCAGCTGCTGGCTTTTAACAATAGGACACTTACCTGTCCTGGAGTCAAGCGCTGTCGGCACCGCAGCTGATGTTTCCATCAGCTGTCGGGTGGTGCTGCTGCCGCCATTGCGGGTATGGGTGCCCAGCAGTGTAGCCTTACGGCTTCACGCCGGGAACCCTACTGCGCATGTGCAAGGCCCCGCTCCTTTCTCCTACTGGCCCGGCGACAGGGAGAGAAGGAGGAGGGAGCCCCGTGGTGATGCCGCGGCCCGGACTCGCTGGAGTGGGGACAGGATACCTGTCAAAAACGGGTATCCTGTGCCCCCTCCCCCCTGAAAGGTGCCAATTGTGACACAGGAGGGGGAGAGGAGACAAATGAGCGGAAGTTCCACTTTTGGGTGTAACTCCGCTTTAAGTATTCTTTGCAAAGTGAAGTTTTACCTCATTTACTAAGCTCTGGAGCAAGTGCATTGGCCGTGCACAGTATATTTCCCTTTAGTGAATCAACCCCATTATGTCAATAATTCAGGACACAGTAAAGGTATCTATAAACATTATATTATATCAAAGTGGTCACAACTGGCTCAACAGAGGTCAAAGCTAAGTAGGCAGTTTAAGCTGTGCAACCACAATGCTTGCATGACTCTTATAAACGTAGAACATGGAACAGGTGCTGCTTCTAATTAACAAAAGGATGCCCATGTAGTGTGATTACTGCAGGAGCAGAGTGGGGTCACACCTGACCGGAATCTGCAGCAGTTTTCTAGGTGGAAAACTGAGGCATTCCCTCTGTACATCAGATGCAGACCTGTGCTCAGTTCTATTTCACTCTAAAATAAAAACTGGCACAGGCAGTGGAGCTAGAGCCATTATAATGGCACACAAAGCTTGGTTAATTCCCCAGTTTCGTTTTACCCACTGGTGACTCTGCATTGGAAAGCTTGTGCTTTATCATTATGCAAGGTTTAGCAAGTGCATAACATTTTTAGTTAGACCTAATGAATCATAAGCCAAATGTTAATCTGAGTCTCTGTGGTGTTCCTGTGTCTTACAGCATGCACATGCGCTGGAGGTATTAGAAGATAAATTGATCGAGGGTGCAAAGGCATTGGACGTTGGCTCTGGGAGTGGATATCTCACTGCGTGCTTTGCTAGAATGGTTAGAGTTTTCATAAATCATGTTTTATAAATATGCAAAACGGTTTTAAAGAGATTGTTTAATAAATTGACAATTTATTCAGGCAATTCAATTGATTGCCATGCCCTGAGGTGGCATTTGAACACCTTTAATATAAATGTGCCACATCCCACATAATCTGTAAATACTGGAATTGGGAATAATGGACTTTTGTAGGCACGTATAAAAATAACAAATTTTAATAGTTCATGAAAATGTATACATATACAACACAATGATTTATAAAAAGATATAGGATACAGTGGTTATTCCTGGAGGATATACTGAATCATATACTTCCTGTGGGGCAATACTAGGAGTATCAAGAAAATGCCCACAATGAGGTGTATGTATTCCTCTTGGTGGTTCCCACAATCCTCATAGGTTAAAAGAATTACTCGCTCTACATGTTTCGCGACCTGAACTGTCACTTCTTCAGGAGCCTTAATGTTTCTATGCCAGGGAAATTGTGACCGCAAAAGGCCCCCTCCAGAAAAGAGGTAGTAACTGAGGACCCTAATGCTGGACGACAGCCAAAAGTGGGCACATATGTGGGGAAGCACAGGATAAATATCGGTTAATATATAGCCACTACTGTTCACATCACCTTAAGCTAGGTTCTTGCCTATCTTGGTTATTCACTGATCCGTGATATAAGGATTCAGTCACAGTGGTGTGTGCACATAAACATGAAGTGTGCATACAAAGCTTTTAAATCCATGTCACGGAACGTCCCACACTCCGCTTGAGTGCTTCCGTCAGTATACCGCTTCCTAAGTTCTGGAAGACGAGCCCAATGGATCTGGCTATAGGAACCCCCAAGAACTAGACAACACCAGTCTTGGAGTACATCAGAACTAACTCTTTATTTGAGATCTCACACACATTTATACAGCAGGCTGACTCAAAGCTAACCTAATTAACATGAGCTAATTTACTAAAACATTTACCCAGACCAGATGACAGACTTGTGGGCATCGAGCTTCACACAGTAGTATAAACACAATAGCTGGAGCTAATTACAATTAACAATATAAACAACAATCTCCCGCCTCCTCAGCCTAGTCATCAACAGTTCGTCTCCTAGCCAGTGCTGGTGGCTAATGTGATCAGCTCACTCAATTAACATAAACACAGGTAGTTGGAGTTGATGACACCAGCATCTCCTCACAGGATGTGTCCCAACAGTATAATTCAGTCTTATCATTCTAATATGCCATATAAAGGTTCCCAGAGTCTGTGTGTTTTGGGGGGACATGGAGCTGAATCCAAAGTAACACCAACCCCAGGGTCCCCATGCATACAGCTCACAGAGAGCACCATTCCCTCAAATGCTAGGGCCCATAATCGATGGGCAAGAGGCTTGCGTTCAGTCCCCTCCAATAGCCTCTGTGCCGGGTGAGTCTGTCACAATCCACTTTCCTGGAGTTGTGGTGGTTCCGGGTTCCGAGTGTGGGGTTACTTATTTGCCATTCTACAAGGTGTAGAGGGCATCTACTTCCCTTAGAGCGCCTGTCGCTCTGAGGGAAGTGGATGCCCACTACACCTCGTGGAATGGCAAATAGGTAGCCCCACACTCGGAACCCGAAACTACCGCAACTCTAGGAAAGTGGATTTCTAGTTACAACTCTGTGGTACAGATTTCACAGGCTTTCACACATATTTGTAAATGTGTGCAACTTAACCCTCTGTTTTTTAACGTGAATCAGGGTCAATGCCAGGGTCAATGTGTTTTTTTGCAGGCTAGCTTGTAAGTGTGGGAAATGTTTTGTTTGTTTGAGATATCATAGGAGGTTGCTCGCTTGGTGCTTTCTCCATTCATAAAGCCTTGCAATGCATTGCATCCTGTAATTGGAGGAGAGATAATGTGACATTCATACCCTCCTACACTTACAGAACACCTTGCATTCAGTAGAAATATTGCAGGGCTTTTTCTGAATGGAGAAGGTGCTGAGCAAGCGACCACTTGTGGCATCTGTACTACAGCCGAAGAAACTTTCCACACTCGATGTTCAGTGCCTAAAAGTTTAAACAAGGGCTGTAGCCAGAGTTGAGGCACACTTCATATGAAGCAACTTTTTTTACTGTGCAAATATAAAAAAATGGTTTTGGCTCTAATTCAGCTTTAAAGCGTTTGTTAGCCCCCCCCCCCCTAAAAAAAATGGATCCTGCTCCTTTTTAAAGGGGTTGTAAACCCTTTTGTTTTTTCACCTTAATGCATCCTATGCATTAAGGTGAAAAAACTTCTGACCGTGACCAGCCCCCCCCCCTGTTTACTCACCTGAGCCCGTTCGTTCCCTCGGCGGAGATGCGCTCACCTTCTCTGCCCGGGGTTCTCGGCTCTTGATTGGATAGATTGATACCAGCGCAGCCATTGGCTCCCGCTGCTGTCAAATCCAATGACGCGAGGGGCGGGGCCGAGTCCTGCATTCTGCGTCTATGTACGCAAATGCTGAACTCGGGAGCGCACCCGCAAGGTAATCCCCTGGGAGAGCGCTTCTCCTAGGGGGTTATATGATGTGGGGAGGAGCTGATATGCCCGCAGGGGACCCCAGAAGAGGATGATCAGGGCCACTCTGTGCAAAACTAACTGCACAGTGGAGGTAAGTATGACATGTTTTTTATTAAAAAAAAATAAAAAATAAAAAAACAAAAACAAAACAAGGGTTTATAATCAGCATGTTATAGGACACAGTGCTTGTCCTGTGTCATTTGGCCCCCTGTAACACCTAAACAACCGGGCTGATCCTGCCAGTTTCTCCCCACCCCTCTGTAAACTGACCACGGTGTATCATGGCTGCTGAGACCAGACACTGTGGTCAGTTTACATGCCTCTGTCATCAGTGGCCTGCTATCTGCTCCTGTGTCCTCCTCCCCCCTCACCTCTCTGTGTGTGAGCCACCCCCCTCCTCCTGCTGCTCTCATAACACTAACCTGTATACACCATCAGCACTTCCTCCTATTGCAGTGTCCCCCTCTGTGAATGATTTATAAATATAAATGCTGTAAATACCTAATTTAAGAACCAAGATTGCGATCACATGACCAGCAAGCTCTCTCCTCCTCCCCTCCAGACTGACATCAGCAGGGGAATCTCAGCCCCTCCCGCTGCTTCTCTGAGGAGAAAAGGAGAAAGCTGGACATGCGATCGCAATCTCGGCAGTAAAATTAGATATTTGCAGCATTTATTTTTATAAATCGCACACAGGGGAGGGATACTACAATAGGAGGCAGTGCTGATGGTGTATACAGGTTAGAGTGTCTTAACAACCACTTTAAGGGAATGTATAGCCATTTTAACTTTTTTTATACTTGTAATAAATTTGTTGAATACAGCATTACATTTATAAATATGATATTATCAATATGTGCTAAAGTCTAAATCACCTTGCTTTTATGCAAAATTTGTAATTATATATTGCTTATTACATATAAAGCAGTTATATAATTAATTGTTGTGCTTTTTACATTTACAGTACAAATCCTTTGGGGTCATTTTCTAAAGGCAGGGCAGTGCTCTTTGCATGGAATACAGTGGATATAAAATGTCAGGTTTCTGTGATGTAAAAAAATTAAACAAAGATACATCATTTCAGAACCTTTTCCACCTCATAGACCCCTTTTACACTGCTGGCGCCCGGGCGTCAGCGGTAAAGAGGCGCTATTTTTTAGCGCCGTTTTAGCGGCGCTATTCAGCCACTAGCGGGGCAGTTTTTACCCCCCACTAGCAGCTGAAAAGGGGTTAAATGCGCCAGCAAAACGCTGCCGGAGAGGCGTTTTGCAGGCGGTATTGCAGCACTGCCCCATTGATTTAAATGGGGAGCAGCGCTGGAGGAGCGGTGAGTTCACCGCTCCAAAGAAGCTGCTGGCAGGACTTTTTCTGATGCCCTGCCAGCGCACCGCTCCAGTGTGAAAGCCCTAGGGCTTTCACACTGTAGTGAATGGAGCAGCGGTTTGCAGGCGCTATTTTTAACGCGCTATAGTGCCTGCAAAACGCTCTAGTGTGAAAGGGGTCTTAACCACTTCAGCCCCGGAAGGATTTACCCCCTTCCTGACCAGAGCACTTTTTACAATTTGGCACTGCGTCGCTTTAACTGCTAATTGCACGGTCATGCAATGCTGTACCCAAACAAAATTTGGGTCCTTTTGTTCCCACAAATAGAGCTTTCTTTTGATCACCTCTGCGGTTTTTATTTTTTGCGCTATAAACGGAAAAAGACCGAAAAATTTGAAAAAAAAAACAATATTTTCTACTTCTTGTTAAAAAAAAAAAAAATACAATAAACTCAATTTTAGTCATACATTTAGTCCAAAATGTATTCAGCTACATGTCTTTGGTAAAAAAAAATGTCAATAAGCGTATATTTATTGGTTTGCGCAAAAGTTATAGCGTCTACAAACTAGGGTACATTTTCTGGAATTTACACAGCTTTTAGTTTATGACTGCCTATGTCATTTCTTGAGGTGCTAAAATGGCAGGGCAGTACAAACCCCTCCCCCCAAATGACCCCATTTTGGAAAGTAGACACCCCAAGGAAATTGCTGAGAGGCATGTTGTGCCCATTGAATATTAATTTTTTTGTCCCAAGTGATTGAATAATGACAAAAAAAAAAATTACAAAAAGTTGTTACTAAATGATATATTGCTCACACAAGCCATGGGCATATGTGGAATTGCACCCCAAAATACATTTAGCTGCTTCTCCTGAGTATGGGGATACCACATGTGTGGGACTTTTTGGGAGCCTAGCCGCGTACGGGGCCCCGAAAACCAATCACCGCCTTCAGGATTTCTAAGGGCGTAAATTTTTGATTTCACTCCTCACTACCTATCACAATTTTGAAGGCCATAAAATGCCAGGACCGTTCAAACCCCCCCCCAAATGACCCCATTTTGGAAAGTAGACACCCCAAGCTATTTGCTGAGAGGCATGTCAAGTCCATGGAATATTTTATATTTTGCCTAAAGTTGCAGGAAAATGACAAACCTTTTTTTTTTTTTGCACAAAGTTGTCACTAAATGATATATTGCTCAAACATGCCGTGGGCATATGTGGAATTACACCTCAAAATCCATTCTGCTGCTTCTCCTGAGTATGGGGATACCACATGTGTGGGACTTTTTGGGAGCCTAGCTGCGTACAGGGCCCCGAAAACCAAGCACCGCCTTCAGGATTTCTAAGGGCGTAAATTTTTTATTTCACTTCCCACTACCTATCACAGTTTCCAAGGCCATAAAATGCCAAGATGGCACAAACCCCCCTCCCCTAAATGACCCCATTTTGGAAAGTGGACACCCCAAGCTATTTGCTGAGAGGCATGGTGAGTATTTTTCAGTTCTCATTTGTTTTTGAAAAATGAAGAAAGAAAAGAAAAATGTATTTTTTTTTCTTTTTTCAATTTTCAAAACTTTGTGACAAAAAGCGAGGTCTGCAAAATACTCACCATACCTCTCAGCAAATAGCTTGGGGTGTCTACTTTCCAAAATGGGGTCATTTGGGGGGGGGGGGGGTGTTGTGCCATCTGGACATTCCATGGCCTCCGAAACTGATAGGCAGTGAGGAGTGAAATCAAAAATTTACACCCTTAGAAACCCTGAAGGCAGTGCTTGGTTTTTGGGGTCCCATATGCGGCTAGGCTCCCAAAAAGTCTCACATATGTGGTATCCCCGTACTCAGGAGAAGCAACAGAATGTATTTTGGGGTGTAATTTCACATATTCCCATGGCATGTTTGAGCAATATATCATTTAGTGACAACTTTGTGCAAAAAAAAAATGTCTTTTTCCTGCAGCTTGTGTCACAATATAAAATATTCCATGGACTCGACATGCCTCTCAGCAAATAGCTTGGGGTGTCTACTTTCCAAAATGGGGTCATTTGGGGGGGTTTTAAACTGTCCTGGCATTTTATGCACAACATTTATAAGCTTATGTCACACATCACCCACTCTTCTAACCCCTTTCTGACACTATTTGTTTACATGAAAAAATTTTTTTTTTTTGCAAGAAAATTACTTTGAACCCCCAAACATTATATATTTTTTTAAAGCAAAGGCCCTACAGATTAAAATGGTGGGTGTTTCATTTTTTTTTTCACACATCAAATCAAACGCATTTTAGGGGGAAAAAACACACTTTTTTTTTAATTTTAATGCACTAAAACACACTATATTGCCCAAATGTTTTATGAAATAAAAAAGATGATCTTAGGCCGAGTACATGGATACCAAACATGACATACTTTAAAATTGCGCACAAACGTGCAGGCGCGACAAACTACATACATTTTTAAAAGCCTTTACAGGTTACCACTTTAGATTTACAGAGGAGGTCTACTGCTAAAATTACTGCCCTCGATCTGACCTTCACGGTGATACCTCACATGCATGGTGCAATTGCTGTTTACATTTGACGCCAGACCAACGCCTTTGCCTTTGCGCGAGAGCAGGGGGGAACAGGGGTGCTTTTTTTTTTTTTTTTTTTTCTTTTTTATCTTATTTTTAAACTATTCCTTTCATTTTTTTTTAATCATTTTTATTGTGATGTCAGGGAATGTAAATATCCCCTATGATAGCAATAGGTAGTGACAGGTACTCTTTTTTGAAAAAAATAGTCTCTATCTCTCCTCTACCCTCAAAGCATCTGACCACACCAAGATCAGTGTGATAAAATGCTTTCCCAATTTCCCAATGGCGCTGTTTACATCCGGCAAAATCTAAGTCATGAAATGCTCGTAGCTTCCGGTTTCTTAGGCCATAGAGATGATTGGAGCCATTCTGGTCTCTGATCAGCTCTATGGTCAGCTGGCGGAATCACCGGCTGCATTCTCAGGTTCCCTGTTGGGACAGGAGAGCCAGAGAAAAACATGGAAGATGGTGGGGGGACATTCCCTCCCACTGCTTGTAAAAGCAGTCTAGAGGCCAATTACCCGCTAGGATTGCTTTTACATGAAAGCCGACCGCTGGCTGAAAAGAATGATACCAAGATGGTACCTAAACCTGCAGGCATCATTCTGGTATAACCACTCAAAGTCCAGCAACATACCAGTACGTTGCTGGTCCTTGTTGGGCATATATTGTAATCCTTTTTTTTTTTTTTTTTCATGCAGCCTGTGGGCTGAACGAAAAAAAGAGATTGATCGGTGGGTATGCCCACCATTAGAATACCTCCCTTCATCCACCCACTTCTAATGATGGGCATACATGCACCATTTATATATGCCGAAGCATGGGGGCATCCGCCCCAAAAGTTAGGCGCAAATCGCTCCTCCGCCCCTGCTGCCCCCATGCTTCTGCATATATCACCTCCGCTGGAATCACGGCTTTATATATCGTGGGAGCAAACGCTGTTGCTCTCAAGATAAATAAATCCGCGCTGCAGCTGAATGGCGTACCTGAAAACAAAAAAATGGTTAACAATTAAACACAGTAAACAGTAAAGTATAAAAAATTGCATACCTGAAAAGCAAACATGATAAAACATAATAACAATAAAACATTGCAGAATAGAATACTGTAAAAAAGAGCAGAACAATAGAGAGAGAACAGAGAGAGAGAGAACAATAAAACGACAACAATTTTTTTTTATTTTATATTTTTTTTGGTGTTTTTTTTACACTGTTTTTGTAACTGTAACTTTTATAACTGTAACCGGTTCCAGGTTCGGGTCTCTCAAAATGTGATGGCATCTTGGGAGACCCTGTGAAAGTTTGCCTAGTCTGTACAATGCTGTACCCTACGCTAATACTCAACTAGTGAATGGTAGCGTTCAAAACATTCACCAATGCAAAAACCAAAAAAATCTGAGGGATAATAATAATAATAGCGGGTGTCATGCCTATATCCGCGCTTGCTGAAGACACAACATCTTTTTTGGGGGGATTCGTTGGGTAGGGGTACTCAGGAGGACATAAAGAAAATGCCTCTCATGCAGCCGACTGCATTTGGTTGGGGATGTGAATGGGGGAAGTACGGGTGCTGCAGAAGTGGTGGGTTCCCAATTAGGATTGGCGAATGCAACAGGAAGGGCATTATGGGCACGACGGGCCTGTGTTTGTCTTCTTCTTGGTGGCAGCGGGACACTACTTGTGCTTGCCACTTCACCAGCTTGAACTGCACTTATGGGACTCGCCACGTCACCAAGTGTTACTGCAGTGCTGGTTTGACTACGACCGGGGTGTACTAGGCCGGTGCTTGCCAGTTCACCAAAATGCTACCAAAAGAACTGTTAGCGATCGCAGGGATCAAGCCTGACTCTGCGAACGCTGCAGTTATGCGTTTAGTGTTTTGTAAGTGACAGTGATCGATTGATACTGCACTTGGGTGGGCTGGGCTGGGCCGGCGGAGGGTCAAAACGCAGGTGCTAGCAGGTGTCAGGACTGATCCCGCTAACACTGCGTTTTTGGGAACCCTAAACTGCTGGGGACGCTAGTATAGATCTGATCGGATCAGATATTGATCCGTTCAGATACTATACCACTAAAGGAGGTGTATGGTGCGTGCTTGGGTGTTAGCAGTACTGGCGCTAACCTGATGCTGCCTGGGGCGACACAGACCCTATCTGACCCTAAAACCTAAGTTATATCACCACCGGGCGATCAGGAGGCTAAACCTTTATTAGATAATAAACAGCGGGTGCCCTGACACTATAAAAAATAAACTAACCAGCGTCACCCGTAACACTTATATGGTTATCACTGGTGAAAGGGTTAACTAGTGGGCAATCAAGGGGTAAAAACCTTAATTAGGTAGTATTTAGGGGTAACTTATGCTATAAAATTTTGACAGCGAACCTATATATTTACCTCCCTAACTAGCGTCACCAGTGACACTAATACAGCGATCAGAAAAACGATCGCTTAGTGACACTGGCGACGGGGAGTGATCAAGGGGTTAAAACTTTATTAGGGGGGTACCCTAGACCTAAAGGGGGCTAACCCTAACTGCCCTACCACACTAAGTGTCACAAACTGACACCAATGCAGTAATCAGGAAAAAAAAAACTGCTTGGTGTCACTGTGACGGGGGTGTGATCAGGGGGTGATTGGGGGGTGTAAAGTGTGCCTGGTGTGTTTTACTGTGTGTGTATATGTTGTGCACTCACATCGATGTCTTCTCTCCTCGGCGCCGGAACGGAAAATACCGAGCCGAGGAGAGATGACATCACTTCCTCTGCCGCTGTTTACTATACAGCAGCAGAGGAAGAATCTCATTCGTGGGGAGCGTTCGCGAGGGGGTGGCCACGAATGAGTGGTCTCCCCCTCAGCCTGGATCGCTCCCCCGATGCGCCCCCCGCCCGAGGGAGGCAGATCACGTACCAGGTACGTTATTTTGCCTGCCCGTGCTATTCTGCCGCAGTATATCTGCGTTAGGTGGTCAGCAAGTGGTTAATGTGACCTATAAACTGTACAACTCGGTTGAACAACAAACTGAAATCTTTTAGGTGGAGAGAAGTAAAAAAAAAAAAACTTAAATAATATGGTTGCATAAGTGTGCACACCTTTAAACTAATACTGTGTTGAAGCACCTTTTGATTTTATTACAGCACTGTCTTTTTGAGACTATCAGCATGGCACATCTTGACTTGGCAATATTTGCCCACTCTTCCTTGCAAAAACACTCCAAATCTGTCAGAGTACGAGGGCATCTCCTGTGCACATCCTCTTTAGATCACCACACAGATTTTCAATTGGATTCAGGTCTGGGCTCTGGCTGGGCCATTCCAAAACTTTAATCTTCTTCTGATGAAGCCATTTCTTTGTTGATTTAAATGTATGCTTTGGGTCGTTGCTGAAAGATGAATTTCCTCTTCATGTTCAGCTTTCCAGCAGAAACCTGAAGGTTTGTGCCAATATTAACTTGGTATTTGGAACTGTTCATAATTCCATCTGAGGAAAAACAGCCCCAAAACATGATGCTGCCACCACCATGCTTCACAGTGGGTAAGGTATTCTTTTGGTGATATGCAGTGCTGTTTTTGCGCCAAACATATCTTTTAGAATTATGGCCAAAAAATTAAACCTTGGTTTCATCAGACCATAACACATTTTCCCACATGCGTTTGGGAGACTTCAGATGTGTTTTAGCAAAATTTATCCAGGCTTGGATGTTTTTCTTGGTAAGAAAAGGCTTCTGTCTTGCCACTCTACCCAATAGCCCATACATATGAAGAATACGGGAGATTGTTGTCACGTGTCCCACACAGTCAGTACTTGCCAGACATTCCTGCAGCTTCTTTAGGCCGAGTTCACACCAGTCCGGTGCGAATTTCAGTTCCGTTTTCTCTGCGAAGAGAAAAAGCAGCTGTTCTGTGGTGCCTCTCCATTCTATCTGCGGATCAGCTGAGCAGGGAGAGAGGGGAGGTGTGGTGAGGAGAAGGAAAGAATGCCTGTTCACAACGGAATGCATCTGTGAATCAGATGCATTCCCATAGAAAAAAACGTGCTTGTAAATTCGCACTGCAATGCCCAGAAAACGCACATGTTTTTTGGGCAATGCGCAGTGCGAATGCAACGCACATATGTAAACCAGCCTCATTCAAATGAAGGTATTTTAAAATGTCCTGAGAATTGAATGCGGTGTAAGCTGCATCTAATTCGCATAGGTGTGAACGGGGCCTGAATGTTGCTGTAGGCCTCTTGGCAGCCTTCATGACCAGTTTTCTTTTAGTCTTTTCATCAATTTTGGAGGGACATCCAGTTCTTGGTATTGTCACCATTGTGCCATATTTTCTCCGCTTGATGATGACTGTCTTCACTGTGTTCCATGGTATATCGCCTTGGAAATTCTTTTGTACCCTTCTCCTGACTGATACCTTTTAACAATGAGATAACTCTGATGCTTTGGAAGCTATTTTTGCTGTAGGATGCGACTAAGAAAATATCAGAAAAGGCCTACTAGAACAACTGAACTTTATTTGGGGTTAATCAGAGGCACTTTAAATGATGGCGGGTGTGTACTGACTCCTATTTACCACGAGTTTAAGGCCTCATGCACACTGGACATTAAAATAACATTATAAAAATGCCAGTAGCTTTGCAGTGAGTTTTTCAATGTTTTTGCAATAGCGTTTTTCCGCGTCAGCGGTTTTTAGCGTTTTTTTTTCAATGGATCAAAAATGTCAAATCCTGGTGATCCACGTTTTTGAGCCTTTATCAGCGTTTTTTGACATTAGAGCGTTTTTTACAGCTGAAAAACTCCTCTCAGAACCCACTAGTTTTGTTTTTTTTTTGTTTTTTAAAGCCAAAAAACGCCCCAGCCAAAAACTGCTCATAACAGCCTATGTGTGCATAGACACATAGGATAACATGATGGTGAGTTTATTAACTGTAGCAAACAACGTCTGAAGCCAAAAACAGCTGCTGTAAAAACGTTGTGACAGACCTAGCCGGGACAGAGGCTGTTGGAGAGGACTGAATGCAAGCCTGTTGCCTTTTGATTATGGGCCCTAGCATTTGGGAGAATGGTGCTCTCTGTGAGCTGTATGCCTGGGGACCCTGGGGTTGGTGTTACTTTGGATTCAGCTCCATGTCCCCCCAAAACACACAGACTCTGGGAACCCTTTATATGCCATATTAGAATGATAAGACTGAATTATACTGTTGGGACACATCCTGTGAGGAGATGCTGGTGTCATCAACTCCAACTACCTGTGTTTATGTTAATTGAATGAGCTGATCACATTGTCCTCTATACAATGTAGGAGACGGGACGACTCCTATTGGAGCTGCTGCTATTGTGAGAAGGTGTCCTGTGATAATTAACTCAGTCTGGACAAAAGGTCATGTCTCAATCACCTAGGCTGTATAAAGGATTAGTTAATTAGCTCATGTTAATTAGGTTAATTAGGTTACGTTTGTATTGTTAGAGTAATATTGTCTCCTGTATATAAGACTGTATTCTGGTTCTGAATAAAGTGAGTTCATGTTAGCAACAAGCAAGTGTCGCCTTGTTTTGTGCTCAGAGAGGTTGGAATATCTGATATCTGTATACAGATTGGGAGGAAGTGGTATATGACAGAAGCACTCAAGCAGAGTGTGGGACGTTCCGTGACAAACGTCCAGTGCATGAGGCCTTAATGTGATTGCTTAATTATGAACACCGCTATATCCCCAGTTATAAAAGAAAAAGCCCGGTATCTCTACTGGGATCAAAAGTGGCTACTTAGGCAACAAATAGTCTACACCTGGGTATGTATCTATAAAATTAAAAAATGTATTATATCCATATTGGAATGTGCTACAAAAATCATTAAAATGCACCTGTATTGGATGAAAACAACTACAAACTGCAAGCTTGGCCGGGTGCAGCCACAAGAGGTCACCCAAGCAATCAAAATATAGTAAACACTTACAGAAGGAAGGAAAGACATACACCTAAACGCATCATACAAAAACATAAAAACAACCACAACACAGAAGGTCCGGACACCAGTCTGCCACTCACAATGAAATTGAAGTGCGATGGAATCGCATGGATGTACACGACATATATAAAAAAAGGAAAATGGGAATAATCCCAGATTCTATTATCCTCGAAGGGATTCCTAACAATGTCACTGTGAGTGGCCCCCCGGGGGCTCCTAAAGCATGATATCAACGAATGGCTAATAAAATGTATGCAAGATGGGTTAGATGAATTATGCTGTCTCATGGATAATTGAAACACTGCTATATGGAAATTTTCATGCTGCCTTAAAGTTGTATTACATCCCTTAGTATAAGGACAAATTACAGGAAGATTCCTTCAGTATAAACTCCAGGCATCCTCTAGTTGCTGCTATTTCACAGGTGTCCTAAAGTCAAATAGCTAACAGCATATTCAAATCCGATCCTGCAACCTTGTATAATTGTGTCCAAAGAAATAGAATAGAATTATATAGCCACCAAGGGCTGTCACTGCAAAATTCTGTTCAAGTCAAATGACATTTGTAATAGTCTTTCCATGTGTACACTTAAACCGTTGATTTAAAGCACATGCTATTTCAACAATTGCTAATAACCAGTTCAGTTGAGATAGGATAGGAGATGCTTAATTCTTTGGCTATAGCAACATTACCATATTTTGGTAAGCCTTATTAGGGTATACATAGATTACCCGTCACCATGGTTATGTTTTTTAGTAGGATCTGTTTTTTCTTTTTTCGCCCCTTAATTGTATATCCCCAGTTATAAGAGGGTGTCCACACTTCTGCAACCACTTTACTTTATTTTAGTTTTTTATTTTTACTCCCCCCCCCCCAAAAGATTTCAGTTTGTTTTTCAATTGAGTTTTTACAGTATATTGGTCACATTAAGGACACTTTCACACATTTTTGCGCTAAAAATATAGCGCCTGTAAACTGCCTCTTCTGCAGCCCCAGTGTGAAAGCATGAGTGCTTTCACACTGGGGCGGTGCACTTGCAGGACAGGAAAAGTCCTGCAAGCAGTATTTTTGGGGCGGTGCGGGAGCGGTGTGCACCCTGCTCCTAAACCGCCTCTGCTATTGAAATTAATTGGTAATGATTAAGTGCACTTGGAGTGTGTGAAATGCATCTACCAGCTTTCCGTCAACACTTTGGGATGTTCTGAATAAAGGAATTTTGATCGAGTACAGAGTGTGGCCATTTCTTGTTACGTTTGAAATTAATGGCCAGCACTGCCAAAGCACCGCTTTGTGGGCACTTTTTACCCTTTTTCGGCCTCTAGCGGGGGTTAAAAGCACCCCGCTAGCGGCCGAAAATCACCGCTAAAACTGGCGGCACTTTACCGCTACCGCCCCCACCGCCCCAATGTGAAAGTGGCCTAAAAGTGGAAAGTTCCGAAATGATTTATCTTTGTCCCATTTTTTTATTTTACATCACAGAAACCTGACATTTTAACAGGGGTGTGTAAACGTTTTATATTCTCTGTACCTAGTATATATTAGAGCTGCACGATTAATCGTTAAGAATCGTTATCGCAATTTTTTTCCCCGTTATGATCTTGACAAAGTATTTCCCAATTCTTTCTATGCAGAGAATTCTCTCTGCTCTGCTAAAGCCACAGCTGTCAAAAGAAAGGGGAAAAAAAAGAAACCGGGCAGTTTGCCAAGAATCACAACATTCTTTAGGCCCCTTTCACACGAGGCGGACTCCGTTTCTACGGAGCCCGCCTCGGTCCGCCGGCTCAGCGGGAGATCTGTCCGTTGATCTCCGCTGAGCTGGCAGATGACAGGTCCATCTCAGCTCACTGAGCGGGGAGGGGCTTGTCAGGCACCGCTGCCGCCTATGGAGGGATCGGATGAAAACGGACAGCATGTCCGTTTTCATCAGATCTCACCCAATCCGCCAGCGTCGGACCTGGACGTAGGGCCATCCGTCTGCTTTTAGCGGATCGGACGGGGTCGGATGTCAGCGGACATGTCTCCGCTGACATCCGACGCTCCATAGACTAACATGGATAGCCCGTTCATGTCCGCCGTCAAAACTGACAGGCGGCCCTGAACGGTCCGATCGTGTGAAGGGGACCTTAGCAGTGAAACTTGAGTAGAAACATTGTAACAATTTGTCCTTTAGATCAAAGGAATAAACTTTGGTGTGTAAATGAGTTAAGTTTAACCACTTAAACACTAAACCTTTTTCTGACATTTGTTGGTTTCAAGTTGAAATCATTTTTTTTTTTGCTAGAAAATTATTTAGAATCCCCAAACATTTTATTTTATTATATATATATATATATATATATATATATATATATATATATATATATATATATATATATATATGTGTGTGTATATATATATAATGTGTGTGTGTGTGTGTGTATATGTGTATATATATATATATATATATATATATATATATATATGTGTTTAGTAGAGACCCTAGAGAATAAAATGGTGATTGTTGCAATATTTTATGTCACACTGTATTTGCGCAGCAGTCGTTCAAATGCAATTTTTTGGGAAAAAATTAAATTTTAATTTAAACTTTAACTTTAATTTAAAAAAAAAAAATAACCAGTAAAGTTAGCCCAATTTTTTTTGTATAATGTGAAAGATTTTACGCCGCGAGAATCGTGAGAGAATCTTGATCTTTTTATTCTAAGCAAAAAAATCGTGATTCTCATTTTGGCCAGAATCGTGCAGCTCTAGTATATTAAGGCCTGATTCAAACCTGTGCATTTTTAGTGCTTTTTGCAGATTTGCACTACAGTCCATCTAACATGGTTTCCTATGGAACATGTTCTGTAGTGCAAATCTGCAAAATGTAAAAAGAACTAAAAATGCATAGGTGTGAATCAGGCCTTATGCCCTGTACACACGGTCGTATTTTCCTACGGAAAATGTGTGATCGGAGCTTGTTGTCGGAAATTCCGACCATGTGTGGGCTCTATCTGACTTTTTCCATCGGATTTTCCGACACACAAAGTTGAGAGCAGGCTATAAAATTTTCCGACCACAAAATTCCGATTGCGACAATTCCGACGCACAAAGTGCCACGCATGCTCAGAATAAATTCCGAGACGGAACTGCTCGGTCTGGTAAAATTAGCGTTCGGAATGGATATAGCACTTTCGTCAGGCTGCAAGTTTTAAATTGTTTAATGCAGCGCACTCTCTTCTTCTTTATAATGCTAGAAGAATGAAGTTGTTTTGCTGCTCATATTCACACAGAGTTCTCACAAACTTCTTTCTTTATTATTTATCTTGATTTCATCAATATAATATTTTTAGTTGTCAAATCTACCGAAAAAAAAATATATTTATGATGTTTTTAGATGAATTTTTTTTTTTTTTTTTGGATTTTTTTAAAGCCTGATCTTGTGTTTTATTTTTCTTTATTTTTTTTTAACTCCAGAATAGTTTTGGGTGTGTTTTGTGTGTCAAGTTACCACAACATGATTATTATCTTGTATTATTTAATCTCAAGGAGATTGTTTGGTGTTGGTGTCTCTTGTTAATTTCACATTGTATTTTTGAAATGTACCTGCCTCCTCACAAACAAACTGTCCTTTTTGAAGGAAAACACACATAGGCGAGTATAATAAATAAAACCAAAAATTTATTAAGGGGTCATAACCAAAGAAAGAGGTAGGCAACACTGGAGAAACAGCAGAAATTGGCGAAGCCTTTGGCCCCCAGGGCACACATCAACTATTTTAATGCAAAATTGGTGGCCTGAGGAGTCCATAGATAAGGGAGTACAATCTGGTCCAGAAGTCCAAAAGATCATGAACAGCAGCAGATGACATGTATGTCCCCAGGCTGTGGTCATACAAGAGCCTGCATCTTTTGTCAGACCAGACTGAACCCAGGTCATCACTTTCTTGTCTTCCTTCCACACTTCCTTCCACGCTGTGTCTGTGGTGGTGGAGTTGTGGCAGGAGGAGGATGGTCTAACTCACACAGGTGGGTTTTGGGTGTGATTTCGCCATTCTATCCCTTAGTTAATGTTTTATAAATGATTTCCTCACACATGAGGCGTTGGCCCTTCTGCATGTCCTGCAGTTTGGTGGCAGTCATGCAGGTAAAGGCCTCTTCACGAGTGGGGGTGGCTCTGAGGGATGCAGAAGCCTCCTGAATCAGCCTGAGTGCTGAATCCTCCATGTTACTCCCCTTCCTAGGTCTTTTGGTTGGAAGCAGGAGGGGAGGAACCTGGGATTCTGTGAGGCTCCTACTGGGCCCGGCCACCTCCTGGCTGCCACTTACCCCCGCCGCTTCCTGGCTGCCACATTCCACAGCCTCCTCCTGTGTGCCACATTCCACAGCCTCCTCCTGGCTGAGGTCTTCCTGTGTATGAAAAAGGGACATAGTTTTAGTTTTTTCTTCATCAATCACACACAATTTTCATCTCATGATTGTTGCAAATTGAATGTTAACAAATATAACAGACTATCATTCTGAGCCCAGCATTTTTCATTCTTGTCCCAATTATTTTTGCCCACTACTGTCTATTGATATGTAAAACACTTTATTAAATCAGCAATTAGTGATCAATAAAAACATCTAGTAAACATCATTTATTTATTGAACAGAAATCTGTAGAACAATGCTATACCTGGCTCAAGCTGGGCTCCTCCTCTTCTTCCTGGCTGGAAGTCCCAGGTTGGACATCAGAAGCCTCAGCTGGGGTGGAAGTAACAGTGGAAGAAAGGGTTGAGAGGGATTCCCTGACTTCAGTCTGGTCTGACAGAAAACAAAGTCTCTCATAGTACCACAGCCTGGGGACATAAATGTCATCTGCTGCTGCTCCGGATCTCTGGGAATCCTGGACCTTCTTATGCTCCCTAAGATAAGTGCTCCTCAGGCCACCAATTTTGGCTTTTAAATAGGGAATGGTTGCTGTGGGGACCACCGGCTTTACCAACTCCAGCAGTTTCTCCAGCGCTGCCTGCCTCTTTTGTTTATGATTATATTGCGGGTGTTTCACCTGCCACAGACAGGGCAGCAGAGAAAACCACAATGAGTGTAGCGCTATTGAAATGAAAAAACGTCCAATATGAAAAAACGTTAAACCAACAGTTCCAAATATAAATGGTAGGGAAGAATCATCCGTATATAAATAGGTAGAGAGTCTTCAGGAACTAAATACTTCAAGCAGAGATATATGACATCTGAAATGAAGACAGACACATCACCACCGAAAATGAAGAGGCTTACCAGATGGGATGGACCCAAAAGGGCATACGCCGAGTTGGGTCGGATAAGGCTTAGGTGGTGAGTGGCTATAGATGGCCCAGAAAGGCGATGATTGTGGATTGACCCACAAGTTGCTGTATCCCTCAAAGCGATGCCAGAACCCGGAGGGGCGAAGTATATGGAACGCACCACACGTTGTTATATCCCTCTGGACGATGTTTAGGAGCCAAACGATGATGGTGACTTTTGTTATTCTGAAGTAATCCACAGACAGGGCAGCACCCTGTATTTGTCTATGAACAGGGGGAGGAAATTGTGGTCATTGAAGCAAATCCATTTTTTTATTTTATCTGCAATACACAAGACAAACCCTAATGTCAGGCTAAACTCTCCTAATCTTGTCCCAATATAGGCCTCAATCTCTAAGCAGTATAGGCACAAGTTTAAATGTTACCTTCGTTATCACGATCGGCACTTCCGATACTTCTTCCTCCGCTCACAGATCGTACGTACTACGCACGCTTGTTACGCTTTATATACACTGCGCATGCGTGAAACTCCGCCCGCCCCTGATGTTCTTTCTAGTCTATTCCCCGCCCCTTCTCGTTCGGCGCAGTGGGGAAGAGCACATGGCGGAGACAGAGCAGGTGCGTGCTAATTATAGCAACGAGGAGGAAAGCCCGGATCCAGAAATGTCACGATCCCGGAGGAGACGATTTAAGGCATCAAATATGTCCTTTGTGGAGATGGTGGAGATGGTCGACATATTGAAGAGGGCCGACTATGACGGGAAGTATGGACCTTACCCCAACCCCAATATCAGAAAGGCCAAGATCATGGCGAAAGTTCTGAAGAGTCTGCACCGTAATTTTGGGGTGCGGTGATCCAAGGATCAACTCAGGAAGCGGTGGTCGGACCTCAAATTAAGGGAGCACGAAGGATCAGGAGAGTGCTGCAAAAAAGTAAGTAGTTGTCCTGTGTTCCTATTCTTTCTTTTTATTACGTTCGTGCTGCTCCGTGTGCTTTTCTTTACTGTTGTACAGTTTAAAATGGCAACTTTCATGTTAATGGACACATTATTTGTTCGTAGGAAACATTGTTCGTTCGGCCAATAAAACACCATGTTTTGTCCAGATGCATTTCAATACATTTTTTCTGGCCTACTTCTCTTAAAATAATTTTGGTGTCTAGATGTGTTTGTAACTAGAATGAAATGCAAACTATATTCTGTGTAAGGAGAGGACACTCAGCAGCTGTTTACACATCTGGACACTGGAGCCATAGTGTGGGACACAAGAACACCCTTTTTATTAGGGGGCCCACACAGGTGCTCCAGTGTATACTATAGGGGTGACTCCATCTGTGAAGCTTGTACAAAACAGGTATTCAAGCTTGACAAAGTGAAAAACTATTTCTTCATCTTGGAACTCTGCCAAAACAGATAATTGTACCCCACTTCCAAGCAATGTTTCATATTCCTATTTCTGTCATAAAATATCTGTGTGCTAAGTATACCTATTTTTTTTTACATAGGGGAAAAAAGACTTTGAGGACACCACTCATCAGAGGAGACCACAGACCCCCCACCTCAGGAAGAAGGGGAAATCCCACAAAAACAACAGGAGGAGGAGGAGCGAAACGATGAAATTGTCACCACAACAGGTGAGTGTCTGCGACCACAGGCTCAGGTAAGAGATGGATGACGGCATATTTATAATACATGGTGTGTTTTTTTTTTTTAAATATTTTTAGGTGATCGTGATGTTGTGGAAGAAGGTCATTTCACCAGTGAAAGTGCCCAGATCCTGATCGGGGAGATCATGGGGTGTAATAGGGACTTGGAAAACATCAAGCAAAACATCAATGATGATCAAAACAAAATGAAGAACATCATTGATGTTTTAGGGAGAGTTTAAAATCCCTTGAAATCCCTAATTATTTCTGCTTTTTTTTCCTAAAAATTTTTTTGCACATTTTTTGACATATTCTCGAAAAGCCAAATTTTGAAGATGCATACAGTATGTCAACATGTGCTATCTGCCATCACGGGAGATCAATGTATGCGTTTTGGGGGTGCAACCCCTTCCTCAATAATAAGATAGCTGAGAGGAAGGGGTTGCACCCACAAAACACGTCCATTGATCCCCCATGATGGCAGCTAGCACATGTTGACATTTGACAATTTGTGTGCATCTTCAAAATTTGGCTTTTCCAGGGGTGACATCTCCCCATCTGCTGAACGCAAAAATACTCATGTCTGATATTGCCTTCAATTTCTACAAAAGTTGAACTTTGTAAGTTCCACATTTGTGTATTTCTTGTTGGTTTTAAACATGCCTGTTTTACCTTAAAAGGAAATTTCTACTTTTAATGTGACCTAAAAATTTGTTATACAACAAACATGTTGGTTTGTTTTAAAAAACCTTTTATAAATGCACATGTGATTGTGCTTGGAATAAAAAGATTGAGAATCAACAATGTGTGGCTTCTTCTTTCAATGCTCAAAAGCATTTTTTGTTGGAAAATTGGTGTTTTCAGTGACAATGAGGGTTATTTACTAAAGGCAAATCCACTTTGCACTACAAGTGCAGTTTCTGTGCAGTCTCAAGTGCACTTGTAGTGCAAAGTGTCTTTGCCTTTTAGTAAATAACACCCAAAAGTGCTTTATAATTTTACAGAATCATGCCATTTTCACGACTCCCCAAATTTCAGTCCGGGTCAGCTAGAAGAAAGACAAGCAGTAAATCTAAGCAAATATTTGTTCAGTTTAAAAAAAGTTTTATTTAAAAAATGTCTCAGACATTGTCTGGCATATTGATGGCCCCCCTACCCATAAAGTATTCCATGTATCTTATACGGACCTTGCGGGCACTTTGTAGGGGCAAGCCAGGACGGCCAGCTTCAAGCGCCGTCAGGGTTGGTTCATTGAAATTAATTCCAGCTTCAAGCCCAACTGAGCCAGCATAGTTCACAGAATTTCTCCTTAAAAAGTTGTGGAGAACTCAGCAAGCCAGGATGATGTGATTGAGTTTATATTACGCCATGTGTATCTGTGTAAGAAATAGGCGGAACCGGCTGGCCATTATTCCAAACGTGTTCTCCACCACTCTTCTGGCTCTGGCCAGCCGGTAATTGGAGTCCTTCCGCATTGTCTTCTGGAGGTGGCAAGTCCAAGCTGCCATTCTGGAGATGCCTGTAGAACTCCGTGTGGGCGATGACTCCATCTGACATCCGGCCATTCTTCCCCACGTCCACATACAGGAACTCGTAAGTAGCCGACACCACCGCCAACATCACAATACTATTGAACCCCTTGTAGTGGTAATAGTATGACCCCGAGTTTGGTGGTGGGACGATGTGAACATGTTTCCCATCAATTGCCCCTCCGCAGTTAGGAAAGTCCCACCGCTGGGCAAAGTGGGATGCCACTGTCTGCCATTCCTGTGGGTTGGAAGGAAACTGTGGAGTCAAACAAGAAAAATAAATTAATCATTTTGCACATAAACATGGAAAGCAGATTAGACACAAACATTCTTGGCCAACATCAGTATAACATTTATTTTAGGGAGTATTTAAAGATAAAGGTATAAGGTCCAATTATCAGATTCCTCCCCCCTCTCATGGGCCATTTTATAAATTTTATGGGGGGGGGGGTGTTTTGGACAGGTAACCCTCTTCACTTCATTGAGAGATGAATGCCTAAATAATGTGGATTACTTTGGCCAGCCCCTCCTTACTTACACTATTGGCAGCCCACTGGACAGGTAAGAAGTGTCATAATACAAAGATATAAATACACACTGTACACATTTTAGCACATTTGGACATTCTGCTATTACCTATCAAGATAATAATAGGATACAAAAACTTTAAACAGTACCATTTGAATGTATTCAGGCAGGCCCTTGCACTACATGCTTTGGTGAATTCATCCATAAATATGACCACAAAAGTGGTAGGTATAGTGTGTATGGGTTTGGCAAAGTCAGCAGATAGAGGATTGAGGATAGATAGGGGATTGGTATCAGCTGAGTTAGCAGTTGGGGGGAGGGAGGGTTCCAAATGATTTTGGGATCCCAAAAAAAAGCCTCTGGCGCTCTGCCAGAATTTCAAGCAAAAATCACATTTTTACACATTTTAGGGGGTGTTTAGGGTAAAGCACTACTATGGAGCTGACAAAATACATTGTTAAGTGACTACACGAGGTCAATATAGGCCCAGGAGAGCATTGTGGGGGGGGGTTAGTGAAGGCAAATATGTATGAAGGACAGAAAAAAAATTACATAAAAATCCAGCATGCATGAGGACAAAGGGGACATTCACAGCATATTACAATCATGGTAATTAGGGAATGAGGAAAGAAATACAATGTATTATCAAACATTAAATACAATAAAATGTGATGTTAAAGGATAAAAATCTCACCTTAATATACTCCTTCTGCAGGACCTGGATTATGGCAGAACAGGTCTCTGGGATAATGATCCCCAGAGCCTGGGGGGAGATGCCTGTCGAGAACTTAAGGTCCTGCAGGCTTCTCCCCGTCGCCAAGTACCGCAGGGTGGTGACTAGCCTCTGCTCTGGAGTGATGGCTTGCCTCATGCAGGTATCCTGCCTGTTGATATAAAGGGTCAGCAAAGCCAACAAATGGTGAAATACGGCGTTTGTCATCCAGAGAAAGTTCCTGAAATCATCAGGATTATTCTCACGGATCTCACGGAGCAAAGGTATGTGACAGAACTGGTCACGCTGGAGCAACCAATTCTTGGTCCATGAACTCCTCCTCGCCCTGTTCATGCACTGGGCTTGTGTCAAAGTAAGGACCCCAGCACCAAGCCCCCGCACAGCACAAACTCTACGATGAGTACGTACACGCAACATGGCTAGAAAGCGGTCGGCTGCTCAGAACAAAGTAACAGAACGCACTGAAGAACAGCAAAGCCTGTGAAGAGCGACCTGAAAATCAGTAACGAACGAACAAGAACACAATGTCAAAGTCAATGGTATCTCGCTGCACGCACTGAAGACCAGATACAAACCCACAAGCACAAACTGAACACCAGAAATACGATCTGAAAACCACGAGTCTGAAAAAGCGCAGGGCTCTTTTGGTCTCTCACCAAACTTTTACTAACACGAGATTAGCAAAAGGAGCCCAAGCGGTGCAGCGCTTGGTACTGAACTGCCCTTTTATAGTCTCGTCGTACGTGGTGTATGTCACCGCGTTCTTGCCATTCGGAAATTCCAACAACTTTGTGTGACCGTGTGTATGCAAAACAAGTTTGAGCCAACATCCGTCTGAAAAAATCCATGGATTTTGTTGTCAGAATGTCCGATCAATGTCCGACCGTGTGTACGGGGCAATAGGCTTTTTGCATTTTGCAGAAATGCAGGGAATTTTTTTAACATGGGTTCCTATAGTATGCATTCACATCAATGCATTTTTGTGCCTCTGCTTTTTTGGAAAGGGTCGGGGACTTTTTTTCCCCGCAAAATGCAGTTTTGCATTTAATAGACTTCAATGGACATGCATACACTGTCTATAGCTGGTTGCTCCTGAACTATACCAGGCCGTATGCCCTTGTGACATCAAAGGAGCGGACTCTCCGGGTGACGTCATCGGATGGCCACGCTCCATGGCTATATAAGAGATGTCAGACAGCGGGGACGTTACAACGGAGCACAAGACCGGTCTTTTTTGTTTTTAGCGGGTAACCGGCGGAGAGTAAGAAGACATCGGTGTGGGAGAAGACCACTCCGGGAAAGACGGCTCGGGAGAAGACAGAGCAATTTTTGTAATAAAGGACTTGTCAAAAACTGGCTTTTTTTGTTTTAACATTGCACTGCTTTTTTGGTGAATGGGTAGTGGTATGATACCCATTCACATAGGGGGAGGGGGCCAGGATCTGGGGGTCCCCTTGTTAAAGGGGGCTTCCTGATTCTGATAACCATTAGCCAGGGTTGTCGGGAAGAAGCCCTTGTCCCCATCAAAATGGGGGCAAGGTGCTTTGGGGTGGGGGTGCCCTCAACAACCCCCCCATGTTGAGGGCATCTGGCCTGGTATGGTTCAGGAGGGGTGGCGCTGGATCATCCCCCTCCCTTTCCTGACCTTCTGGGCTGCATGCTCGGATAATTTTTTTTTTTTTTACATTCAGCTGTCAGTGGGGAAGCCTGCTGACAGCTGATGACTTATCGGTTGTTAAGGACACGGCGGCCAGTTTTCCAACCCGCTCCTTGGCAACCGGCTATATACAGTGAATGCAAAAAAAAACACACAAAACGTAAAAACACGGTTACAAAAACACAGAAAGCACAGCAAAAAGCACTGCAAAAATGCTCCAAAGAAACATGAATAGATGTGAATCGAGCTTTAGTTTGAGTACACTAGGTTCTAGGCTATACACTTGCAGCATTCATTCATTATCATCGCTGAAAATAACAGCAGTTTTGGCAGTCCTAAAGTTGTCAGTGTTTAGGTGCCAGCAAACTCAAAAAATAAATGTAAACCCTTCCTAATAATTATTATAGTCTTTCTGTGCCCTTTGTTTTAGGTCTGAAATCTATGTTTTATATGTGCTTTCACTTGCTCCACCCTCTCTCCCGTTCTATCCCCAACTCTCCCCCCCTCACTCATTTCTATACCCACACTTCTGAGTATTTTGTGTGTTTTTAACCACTTTAAGACCAGCCTCGTTTTGGATTTTAGGTGTTTACATGTTTAAAACAGTTTTTTTTGCTAGAAAATTACTTAGAACCCCCAAACATTATATATTGTTTTTTTTCTAACATCCTAGAGAATACAATAGCGGTCATTGCAATACTTTTTTTTGCACCGTATTTGCACAGCGGTCTTCTAAGCGCACTTTTTTTGGAAAAAATTCACTTTTTTGAAAAAAAAAATAAGACAAAAGTAAAGTTAGCCCAATTTTTTTTTATATTGTGAAATATAATGTTACGCCAAGTAAATTGATACCCATCATGTCACGCTTCAAAATTGCGCCCGCTCGTGGAATAGCGTCAAACTTTTACCCTTAAAAATCTCCATAGGCGACGTTTAAAAAAATTCTACAGATTGCATGTTTTGCGTTACAGAGGAGGTCTAGGGCTAGAATTATTGCTCTCACTCTACCGGTCGCGGCGATACCTCACATGTGTGGTTTGACCACCGTTTTCATATGCGGGCGCTACTTACGTATGCGTTCGCTTCTGCGCGCGAGCTCGTCGGGACAGGGCGCTTTAAAAAATTTTTTTTTTTTTTTTTTATTTTATTTTATTTTATTTATTTTTTCACTGTTTTTAAAAAAAAAAAAATTTGGATCACTTTTATTCCTATTACAAGGAATGTAAACATCCCTTGTAATAGAAAAAAGCATGACAGGTCCTCTTAAATATGAGATCTGGGTCAAAAAGTCCTCAGATCTCATATTTAGACTAAAATGCAAAAAAAAAAAAGTTGTTTAAAAAAAATGACACAAAAAAATTTGTGCCTTTAAGAGAGTGGGCGGAGCCGTCGTAATGACGTCGCTCTGCCCGTCACATGGTATGGAGACGGGTGGGCGCCATCTTGGCCTCACTTGTCTCCATACCTCAGCAGGGAAAGGACCCGATCGCCTCCGCCGCTACCGTCGGCTCCGGTAAGCGGCGGAGGGTGCGGGAGAGCGGCGGGAGGGGGGGTGGCACCTCTCCCGCCGCCGATAACGGTGATCTCGCGGCGAACCCGTCGCGGAGACCACCGTTATCGTGTACGGAACCGCCCGCTGAAAAGATGGATATCTCGGTTGTGGCAGCAGCTGCTGCCGTTACCGAGATATCCATCTTTAAAAAAATGACGTGTATATATACAGTGGGCGGTCCGGAAGTGGTTAAAACTAGTCCAGCTTTCCCATATACTTTCAATTCTTCCTGCTTGCTCTTCCTCTCTACTGTTCAGGTATTCCAAATTTTTATGTATATTCGATCCTATTAAACCATTCCCTTGTAGAGGGTCTTTCTTTATCTTGCCATTTTTTGGTATCACACCTTTTGGCAGCATTTATTAAGTACGGTAATATTGTGTCATTTATTTATTTATTTCATATTTATATTGTCAAGTAAACAACTCCCATGGGTCATCTGGAATCTCAAATCCTGTGTTCTCGTTTTTATATATGCTCTTACCTCCCACCAAAAATGCCTCATTTTCGGGATTTCCCACCATAGATGGGACATAGTTCCCCTCTGGCCACATCCTCTCCAGCACAATGGTGTTTTCTCTGGTTGATATTTTTGGGCCAGTACAGGCATTATGTACCATCTATATTTAAAATTCTTAACACTATAGGCAGTCAGGTAGATTTCCTTGTTGGTGGTGGCAATGATGAGGAGATTCACACTCTTTATTTGTCTTGTCCCCAGAGCAATGATAGGGGGAAATCTAGGGACACACTAGTGCTGCCGACCTGGGGCAGCCCAACTGATTCCCTTAATTTTGCAGGAATTTCTTCAACTTCCTGTTTTGGCTATGGGACAGGAAGTGAAGGGAAATCTCCCCAAATGGGACACAGATGGCAAAAATAAACTGGCGGGGGTTAGAACTCTCTCCCTTGCTCTATCAAAAAAATTGAAATTGTATCAAATACCGTAATTTTCCTTTCCTGGCGCCAATATATGGCAACATACATATGATATAGCTCCGCTCCTATATCCAACCACAGGACCTGTTTATCTCTATAAAAGTCTGACTGAGAGTAACCTCCCCCATTCTCCGTATTAAGCACAAAGATCAGAGGGAGGGTTTGTATGCTGCCATGTATTGGCGTTTATTTGACAATATACATAGAAGCTTGAATAGTTTTCCTCCAAAACTCTACTGTAGTAGGAGCTGCTGGATCCACCCTGTAGTGTTTAAAGAACATATGATGTGATGACCAGCCAGCCGCTCTGCAGACTGTCTCCAGAGACACTCCTGCCTGTGCTGCCCAAGAAGAAGACAATCGCCCTAGTTGAGTGAGCTCTAACCACCTCCGGAGGATCCTTCCTGGCCTCTCTATATGCTTCATGAAAAGTCTTTACTATCCAGGCAGAGATGTTCTGGCCGAAGCCTCTTTTACTTTAGATTTTCTGGTAGGTAGGATAAAAAGTCTGTCGGAACATCTGAATGCAGAAGTAGCCTGGAGACTTTTGGAATGTCCAATTCATGCAGGTCAGGACCTGATTCTGCCGGCTGGAAGGCTGGAAGCACCCATTCACTGGAGAGGTGAAATATTGAAGCCACTTTTGGGACAAAGTGATCCAATGGTCTCAGCACAACCCTGTTCAGGAAGAATGTGGTATAGGGTTCAGCTGCCCCCAAAACTTGGCGTTCCGACACCCTTCCCCCTGTAGTTATAGCTATTAGGAAAGTCGTTTTAAGGTGATAACCCATAATGAACAGTTTTCTGTAGGAGCACAAGGAGGGTTTACCAGAAAATTGAGGACTACTGTCAGGTCCCACTGAGGGAACCTATTTCTCTTAGGAGGTTGTAGTCTAAGCACCGCTCTCATGAAGCACTCCACCAGCAGGCTTGCTGCCCATTTTGTTTGGGTAAAAGCCGAGATGGCTGAAATTTGCACCTTAAGCGAACTCAGGCTGAGCCCCAAATCCAATCCAGACTGCAGGAAGGACAGGATTTGAGACACATTTGGGTCAATGGGTTCAAACTGACATCCAGCTGCAAAGCTCGTTAACTTATCCCATATCCTGGAGTAGATGGAATTTGTTGACCCTTTTCTAGAACTCCTGTAAGGTTCTCATAACTTCTGGAGAACATCCTAACTCTTGTAACTCTTTCCTTTCAATCTCCAGGCCACTAAGGCCAGTCGTGATGAGGTGTAAGATTTCTTCCTGCGACAGAAGATGAGTCACCGGATCCATTACCAAAGAGAACCATGGTCTGTGAGGCCAGTAAGGTAATACTGCAATTACTGTCAGATTCTCTGACAACAATCTCTTCAGGAATTTCAGGATTAAAGAGATTGGAGGGAAGGCATAGGCCAGTTGCGCAACTCAAGGATGGGTCAAGGCGTCCGTCCCCTCTGCCAATAGATGTGGATAGCGTGAGAGGAATAGCTCACCTTGTAGTTGGTTTATGAGGCAAAAAGATCCAGTTGTGGACACCCCACTCGTGGACAATCAGCTTAAACACTTCAGGGTTGGGATCCTTGAATTGTCTGGATAAGCGATCCGCTTCCAAGTTTTGACAGCCTGGAAGGTATATGGCCCTTAAATCTGGGAGACATTATTGTGCCAATGTCATGATCGGCTCCACCTCTCTCAAAAGGAATTGGCTGTGCGTCCCGCCTTTTACTGTATGTAGGACACTGCTGCCGTGTTGTCCAGATGGAGCAGGACTGGGTGACCCTGTATGTGAGGCAGCAAGGTGGCTAACGGCGTGAATGCTGCTCGAAGTTCCAGAATGTGGGGAATTTCCATCTGCCCTGGATCTTGTGTTGTCTGCAGGTGGCGCCCCACCCTGCTGAGCTGGCGTCTGTAGTAACAATGATCCGTGGCTGTGGGCCGTACGGACGATGCTGTACTAGCGTTTCTTGTCGTGTCCACCACCAGAGACTCCGGTGCATCCGGCTGGTAACCCTGATTGGCTTGACTAGATGAACCTTCTTCCACTGCATCAGGAAGCCCTGTTGGAAAACTCCTGAGCTTCCAGTGAGCTCAAGGGATCATCGGGATACATGAAGCCACCGTCCCGAGAAGACTCATGCACTGGGATGCTGACATTACTGGCGCAGCCAATGCTTGTTGGAACCTCTCTCTGATTTTGGGGAGTTTCTGAAGAGGCAAGGAAACTGTGGCCACTAAGTATTGAACTGGGCCCCTAGGTAGACCATACTCTGTGTAGGCTCCAGCTGGCTTTTTTGATAGTTGACTATCCAGCCAAAGGTCCGTAAAGTGAACAGCAGGAGCTCCCTCTGTCTCTGCAAAAGGTCTTAGTCCTGGGCCAGGAGGATGATATTGTCCAAGAAATGATGGACTCTGAGCCCTTTCTCCCTCAGTGGGGCCAAAACTGCAATCAGAACCTTGGTGAAGGTTCGAGGAGAAGTGGATAGGCCATAATGAAGGCAGAAGAATTGGTAATGCCTGTCCCCAACACAAATCTGAGGAACTGCTGGTATGACTGAAAGATCGGGACATGCAGGTAGGCATCCTGTAAATCCACTGAAATCATGCAGTCCCCTGGTTGAATTACCTGGATTATCTCCCTATCCGGATAAATTGATTCAGTTTCTTGAGGTCGATCGCTGGTCTGAAGCCCCCCGCCTTTTTCTGGACCAGAGAGTGGCGAGTAAAAGCCTGTAAACCTTTGACAGACCAGAACTGATATGATCCCCCTTCTGTTGCCATTATGATTTAAGTAAACACAGTTGATTGATGATAAATGGCTTCAGCCAAACACTAACCATGAGTGAAAGAAAGGTTTGTGTTATCATTCATATTCTCTGAAAAATGACCAAGAAATCATAAATTCTGCCAGGGTATGTAAACTTATGAGCACAACTGTACATACAAATATCCTCCCCTTTTATATACGTACCCATACATACACTTATACATGTGTATATACAGTATCTCACAAAAAGTGAGTACACCCCTGACATTTTTGTAAATATTTTATTATATCTTTTTACGTAACAACACTGAAGAAATGACACGTTGCTACAATGTAAAGTAGTGAGTGTACAGCTTGTATAACAGTGTAAATTTGCTGTCCCCTCAAAATAACACACAGCCATTATTTATTGTTTAATATCTAAACCGCTGGCAACAAAAGTGAGTACACCCCTGAGTGCAAATGTCCAAATTGGGTTAAATTAGCCATTTTCCCTCTCAGGTGTCATGTGACTCATTAGTGTTACAAGGTGTGAATGGGGAGCAGGTGTGTTAAATTTGGTGTTATCGCTCTCACTCTCTCATACTAGTCACTGGAAGTTTAACATGGTACCTCATGGCAAAGAACTTTCAGGATCTAAAAAAAAAATTGCTTCTCTGCATAAAGAGAGCCTAGGCTATAAGAAGATTGCCAAGACCCTGAAACTGAGCTGCAGCATGGTGGTCAAGACCATACAGTGGTATAACAGGACAGGTTCCACTCAGAACAGGCCTCGCCATGATTGACCAAAGAGGTTGAATGCACACGCTCAGCCTCATATCCAGAGGTTGTCTTTGGGAAATAGAGGTATGAGTGCTGCCAGCATTGCTGCAGAGGTTGAAGGGGGGGTGGGGGGGGGGTCAGCCTGTCAGTGCTCAGACCATACCTCGCACACTGCATCAAATTAGTCTGTATGGCTGTCGTCCCAGAAGGAAGCCTCTTCTAAAGATGATGCAAAGAAAGCCCACAAACAGTTTGCTGAAGACAAGCAGACTAAGGACATGGATTACTGGAACCATGTACTGTGGTCTGATGAGACCAAGATTGGTTCAGATGGTGTCAAGCATGTGTGGTGGCAACCAGGTGAGAAGTACAAAAACAAGTGTGTCTTGTCTACAGTCAAGCATGGAGGTGGGAGTGTCATGGTCTGGGGCTACATGACTGCTGCCGGCACTGGGGAGCTACCGTTTTATTGAGGGAACCATGAATGCCAACATGTACTGTGACATCATGGAGCTGGTGGATGTTAGTGACCTTGCGCTCCTCCACCTTCCATTTGAGGATGCCCCACAGATGCTCAATAGGGTTTAGGTCTGGAGACATGCTTGGCCAGTCCATCCCCTTTACCCTCACCTTCTTTATCAAGGCAGTGGTCATCTTGCAGGTGTGTTTGGGGTCGTTATGTTGGAATACTGCCCTGCGGCCCAGTCTCCGAAGAGAGGGGATCATGCTCTGCTTCAGTATGTCACAGTACATGGTTCCCTCAATGAACTGTAGCTCCCCAGTGCTGGCAGCACTCATGCAGCCCCAGACCATGACACTTCCAGCACCATGCTTGACTGTAGACAAGACCCACTTGTCTTTGTACTCAGTGGCGGCTGGTGAAGTTTTAGGATGGGGGGGCGCTAGACCCCGCCCTTCCTTTTTGACCCCTCCCACTTGGTGGAAATGGGCGTGGTTTCAGCGAAATAGTTGGCGTGGCTCTAAGGTGGTGTGGTTAGCGTCTGAGATGAACGAGGGATGGAGGGAGAGGGCGAGGGAGAGAGGGACAGCAGGCCTAGATCCTACACAACAAAAGAAATGTGTATTCTACCAAGTTTAACAATCAGCAGATAAAGATACTCCAAACACCTGGTGTTAGCGCTTCAATCATCCCGGCACCATGGTTGTTATGGTGTCAGGATGATTGAAGCTCATTATTACTATTATTACATTGTAATATAAAATGAAATCGTTCAACTCACCATAATGCAGAATCAGTGGGAGCCCCGAGTGTGTCACTAGCCACGTCGCCTGTCACCAGATGCCATCAGGTGTCCCCAGCAGTCCCTTCTTACATGCAACCTCTGTCACATCAAATGCAGCCTCTGTCACATCAAATGCAGCCTCTGTCACATCAAATGCAGCCTCTGTCCCCCCCCCCCAAAAATGCAGCCTCTGCTCCCCCCAAAATGCAGCCTCTGCCCCCCCCCCCCAAATACAGCCTCTGTCCCCTTACATCAGAGTTGCCATCAGTGTCCCCCCACAGCATGTGTCCCATTAGAGCCCCCCACAGCAGGTGTCCCCCACAGCAGGGTGTCTCCATCAGAATCCCCCCACAGCAGGTGTCCCCATCAGAGTCCCCCCACAGCAGGTGTCCCCATCAGAGTCCCCCCACAGCAGGTGTCCCCTATCAAAGCCCCCCACAGCAGGTGTCCCCCATCAAAGCCCCCCACAGCAGGTGTCCCCCATCAAAGCCCCCCACAGCAGGTGTCCCCCATCAAAGCCCCCCCAGCAGGTGTCCCCCATCAAAGCCCCCCACAGGAGGTGTCCCCCATCAGAGCCCCCCACAGCAGGTGTCCCCCATCCGAGTCCCCCCACAGCAGGTGTCCCCATCAGAGTCCCCCCACAGCAGGTGTCCCCATCAGAGCCCCCCCACAGCAGGTGTCCCCATCAGAGCCCCCCCACAGCAGGTGTCCCCCATCAGAGCCCCCCCCACAGCAGGTGTCCCCATCAGAGTCCCCCAACAGCAGGTGTCCCCATCAGAGTCCCCCACAGCAGGTGTCCCCATCAGAGCCCCCCACAGCAGGTGTCCCCCATCAGAGCCCCCCACCAGAGCCCCCCACAGCAGGTGTCCCCCATCAGAGCCCCCCACCAGAGCCCCCCACAGCAGGTGTCCCCCACAGCAGGTGTCCCCATCAGAGTCACCCCAAAACAGGAGTTGCCCATCAGAGCCCCCCACAGCAGGTGTCCCCCATCAGAGCCCCCCAACAGCAGGTGTCCCCATCAGGGTCCCCCCACAGCAGGTGTCCCCATCAGAGCCCCCAACAGCAGGGTGTCTCCATCAGAGTCCCCCCACAGCAGGTGTCCCCCATCAGAGTCCACCATCAGAGCCCCCCACCAGAGCCCCCCACAGCAGGTGTCCCCCATCAAAGCCCCCCACAGCAGGTGTCCCCCATCAAAGCCCCCCACAGCAGGTGTCCCCCATCAGAGTCCCCCCCACAGCAGGTGTCCCCCATCAGAGTCCCCCCCACAGCAGGTGTCCCCATCAGAGTCCCCCCCCACAGCAGGTGTCCCCCATCAGAGTCCCCCCCACAGCAGGTGTCCCCCATCAAAGCCCCCCACAGCAGGTGTCCCCCATCAGAGTCCCCCCCACAGCAGGTGTCCCCCATCAGAGTCCCCCCCACAGCAGGTGTCCCCCATCAGAGTCCCCCCCACAGCAGGTGTCCCCCATCAGAGTCCCCCCCACAGCAGGTGTCCCCATCAGAGCCCCCCACAGCAGGTGTCCCCCATCAGAGCCCCCCACAGCAGGTGTCCCCATCAGAGCCCCCCACAGCAGGTGTCCCCCATCAGAGTCCCCCCACAGCAGGTGTCCCCATCAGAGTCCCCCCACAGCAGGTGTCCCCATCAGAGTCCCCCAACAGCAGGTGTCCCCATCAGAGTCCCCCAACAGCAGGTGTCCCCATCAGAGCCCCCCACAGCAGGTGTCCCCCATCAGAGCCCCCCACAGCAGGTGTCCCCCATCAGAGCCCCCCACAGCAGGTGTCCCCATCAGAGTCCCCCCACAGCAGGTGTCCCCATCAGAGTCCCCCAACAGCAGGTGTCCCCCATCAGAGCCCCCCCACAGCAGGTGTCCCCATCAGAGTCCCCCAACAGCAGGTGTCCCCCATCAGAGCCCCCCCACAGCAGGTGTCCCCATCAGAGTCCCCCAACAGCAGGTGTCCCCATCAGAGTCCCCCACAGCAGGTGTCCCCTATCAAAGCCCCTCACAGCAGGTGTCCCCCATCAGAGCCCCCCACAGCAGGTGTCCCCCATCAGAGCCCCCCACAGCAGGTGTCCCCATCAGAGTCCCCCCACAGCAGGTGTCCCCATCAGAGTCCCCCAACAGCAGGTGTCCCCCATCAGAGCCCCCCCACAGCAGGTGTCCCCATCAGAGTCCCCCAACAGCAGGTGTCCCCCATCAGAGCCCCCCCACAGCAGGTGTCCCCATCAGAGTCCCCCAACAGCAGGTGTCCCCATCAGAGTCCCCCACAGCAGGTGTCCCCTATCAAAGCCCCTCACAGCAGGTGTCCCCCATCAAAGCCCCCCACAGCAGGTGTCCCCCATCAAAGCCCCCCACAGGAGGTGTCCCCCATCAGAGCCCCCCACAGCAGGTGTCCCCCATCCGAGTCCCCCCACAGCAGGTGTCCCCATCAGAGTCCCCCCACAGCAGGTGTCCCCATCAGAGCCCCCCCACAGCAGGTGTCCCCCATCAGAGCCCCCCCACAGCAGGTGTCCCCATCAGAGTCCCCCAACAGCAGGTGTCCCCATCAGAGCCCCCCACAGCAGGTGTCCCCCATCAGAGCCCCCCACCAGAGCCCCCCACAGCAGGTGTCCCCCATCAGAGCCCCCCACCAGAGCCCCCCACAGCAGGTGTCCCCCACAGCAGGTGTCCCCATCAGAGTCACCCCAAAACAGGAGTTGCCCATCAGAGCCCCCCACAGCAGGTGTCCCCCATCAGAGCCCCCCAACAGCAGGTGTCCCCATCAGGGTCCCCCCACAGCAGGTGTCCCCATCAGAGCCCCCAACAGCAGGGTGTCTCCATCAGAGTCCCCCCACAGCAGGTGTCCCCCATCAGAGTCCCCCATCAGAGCCCCCCACCAGAGCCCCCCACAGCAGGTGTCCCCCATCAAAGCCCCCCACAGCAGGTGTCCCCCATCAAAGCCCCCCACAGCAGGTGTCCCCCATCAGAGTCCCCCCCACAGCAGGTGTCCCCCATCAGAGTCCCCCCCACAGCAGGTGTCCCCCATCAGAGTCCCCCCCACAGCAGGTGTCCCCCATCAGAGTCCCCCCACAGCAGGTGTCCCCCATCAGAGTCCCCCCCACAGCAGGTGTCCCCCATCAGAGTCCCCCCCACAGCAGGTGTCCCCCATCAGAGTCCCCCCCCACAGCAGGTGTCCCCCATCAAAGCCCCCCACAGCAGGTGTCCGCCATCAGAGTCCCCCCCACAGCAGGTGTCCCCCATCAGAGTCTCCCCCACAGCAGGTGTCCCCATCAGAGCCCCCCACAGCAGTTGTCCCCATCAGAGACCCCCCACAGCAGGTGTCCCCCATCAGAGACCCCCACAGCAAGTGTCCCCATCAGAGTCCCCCACAGCAGGTGTCCCCCATCAGAGACCCCCACAGCAAGTGTCCCCATCAGAGCCCCCCACAGCAGGGTGTCCCCATCAGAGCCCCCCACAGCAGGGTGTCCCCATCAGAGCCCCCCACAGCAGGGTGTCCCCATCAGAGCCCCCCACAGCAGGGTGTCCCCATCAGAGCCCCCCACAGCAGGGTGTCCCCATCAGAGTCCCCCACAGCAGGGTGTCCCCATCAGAGTCCCCCACAGCAGGGTGTCCCCATCAGAGTCCCCCACAGCAGTTGTCCCCATCAGAGCCCCCCACCAGAGCCCCCCCTCAGCAGGTGTCCCCCCGATTCTCCACACAGCGGTACTTACCTTCAGTCTCCTGCGGTGTCCTCCTCCTCACACTGGCACCAGCATTCTTCCTGCTTCCTCTCTCGGGCGCAATGAGAGAGAGAACCAGGAAGTGACATCTGCCTCAGGGCAGATGTCAATCAAATGTGAAGTGCCAAGTAGCTTCCGCCCGGCGCCTGTAGTATGTATTGCTATGGCTGAGCGGAAGCTACTCGGCGCTTCAGAAAACGCCCCAAGGCGGGCTAAACGCCCGCAAATGCAGCGCCACGTCTGCAATCTCGTGATTGCATAGACGTGGCGCTTCCTATAAGTGCACTGTGTCCGGCGTCGCACTGTATCCGGCGTCCGAACACAGTGCACTTAAGGACCTTTTTTTTCCTTTTTTTTTTTTTTTTTAAAGGGCCGGTATTAAAAAATTTTTTTTTTTTTTTTTTTGACTTTTTTTTTTTTTTTTTTGTTTTTTTTTTTTTTGTTTTTTTTTTTTTTGCTGCCTGGAGGGGGGGAGGCGGCGCCCAGGCGCCCCCTATGGACGGGCCGCCACTGTTTGTACTCCTCACCTAGTTGCCACCAAAAACGCTCGACACCATCTGAACCAAATACGTTTATCTTGGTCTCATCAAATCACAGTACATGGTTTCAGTAATCCATGTCCTTCGTCGGCTTGTCTTCATCAAACTGTTTGCAGGCTTTCTTGTGGGACGACAGCCATGCAGACCAATTTGATGCAGTGTGTGGCGTATGGTCTGAGCACTGACAGACTGACCCCCCACCCCTTCAACCTCTGCAGCAATGCTGGCAGCACTCATACATCTATTTCCCTATTACCACTGGATATGATACTGAGCACGTGCACTCAACTTCTTTGGTCGACCATGGCGAGGCATGTTTTGAGTGGAACCTGTCCTTTTAAACCGCTGTATGGTCTTGGCCACCATGCTGCAGCTCAGTTTCAGGGTCTTGGCAATCTTTTTATAGCCTAGGCCATCTTTATGTAGAGCAGGGTTAGGCAACCATAAAGAGGTGGAGATCTACTTGAACAACATGGGATAAGTCAGAGATCACCGGCACAGTGTCGCCTCTTCACACCTGTTTGAAACCTCTAATTGCAGTACTACCATGTCACAAACGCGTGCATTGCACAGCAATCATAGGTTTAAATCAAGTGGTGAGGAGGCAACATATTCTAAACAGGGGAATTGGCGCTGTCCGGCTATATGTGCGTTAATTGTGATTCATATATAAATGCTTATAAAAGTATGTATACAAAAAACATATACCGTATATACTCGAGTATAAGTCGTTCCGAGTATAAGTCGAGGCCCTAATTTACCACAAAAAAATGGGAAAAACTTATTGACCCGAGTATAAGACGAGGGTGAGAAATGCACAGCTACTGTAAGTGGAAAAGAGGGTCAATAATGCCCATTTGCAGCCTCACTGTGCCCATTTGCAGCCTCACTGTGCCCATTTGCAGCCATAGGTCCCCTGAACTTCAAACTCGGTAGTTAAGGGTTCCTAGATGCCCCCTAGCTGCAGCCAAAATTTGGGGTCTCTGAACCCAAAGGGTCCCGAAATGACATTGCAGCAGATGGACACAGTTGACCGAATTTGGGGCCCTGTATCTTAGGGCCACTTAGTGCTAAGAACCCCAAATTTGGTGTGCAAACCCAGTGGAACTAGCACCATAAAATTTCCAAAGCTGGGGTTTCTAGCACCAAGTGGCCCCGAGATACAGGGCCCCAAATATCAGTTCAGAAAATGTCAAGCACTTTTCTACAGCAGAGAATGACATTTTCCGAACCGGTTTGGGGGCCCTGTATCTCAGGGCCACTTAGTGCTAGGAACTTCAGCTTTGGATATGTTATGGTACCAGGTCCACTGGGTTTGCACACCAAATTTGGGGTTCCTAGCACTAAGTAGCCCTGAGATATGGGGCCTCAAACTCGGTTCAGAAAATGTCAAGCACTTTTCTGCAGAAGAGAATGACATTTTCCGAACCGATTTTGTGGCCCCGTATCTCGGGGCCACTTAGTGCTAGGAACTTCAGCTTTGGATATGTTGTGGTACAAGGTCCACTGGGTTTGCACACCAAATTTGGAGTTCCTAGCACCAAGTGGCCCTGAGATACGGGGCCCCAAAGTCGGTTCGGAAAATGAAATTTTTTGCTGCAGAAAAGTGCTTGACTCGAGTATAAGTCGAGGGGGGCACTTTCAGCACTAAATAATGTGCTGAAAAATTCGACTTATACTCGAGTATATACGGTATATAAAAAATATATATATAAAAATGAAATTATTTATACGTGTAACCAATGTGTTGTGGGGGCTGAAAGATATCTAAGTGCAAAAGCTACACCCACCAGTGTTATATAGTAAAGTGCAATGTGCTCCTAAAATATATATGTATATATGTACCAGAATCTCAACACATTCCTAATAATCCTAACACATATATATATAAAAATGTGCCCAAAAACTGTAAAAAGCAAAAAAAGCAGAAAAAATGCCAAAATCCTAAGTGTAAATGATTATAACAATAAAAGTCCCCAGTGTGTGTACATGAGAAATACAATAATAAACACATTTGTGAGAGAATATATAATATATAATAATGCAATATAATGATGCAAGAAAAAGTTTTTTGTGTATAGAAACAGTGTTAGAAAAATCCCAAATCTGTGAAAAACAGTAAATGTCCAGAATGAAAGTCCTTAAATGTGTCCCTCAAACATAGTCTCAGCATTAACTGGTGTTCCCCCATCCTTCACTACACCCCCGCTCGTGCTTTCACTCACCGGACTGCCTAACCCCTGCAGAGGTGAAAGGTATGTGTAGAAAATCCTGCGATGATAAACCCGGGAAGCGATCCTCCGTCCGAGATTGTTTTATCCTTCTCGACACCAATGATGTTGAGAGGTAGTAGCAGGTCAATTCATCCCTACTAGTTTCGCCAAAACATTGGCTTCATCAGGGGGATAAAAATGTAGTGGAAGAGAGTAAAAACACGAGTCAAGCTCCCAGGACACAGAGTGGACACCGTCAGGCAACTGGGGACGATAGTCGAACTCAGCCCTGTAATTGGCTACAGGGGGCCCAAAAAAGGTGCCTGTAAAAACCTGGAGTAGCAAATGCAAGTGAGGGCAGTAGAATGCACAACAAACTTGCAATACGGGATGCTGGAATTAGAACCCCTCTAGGCTTCCAAAGAGGTCCGAAGGACTCGGATATCTTGTTCAAAACCAGCCAAACCACAGCGCACAGCAGTCAACAGTCAGCAGGTTTGGCTGGTTTTGAACAAGATATCTTATCTTATCTTAATTTATTTATTTCACACTATCCACTTGAATATTGCGCAAAATTCTGTTACATTATTTATCGTTTCTAGATACCATGTTGAGTATACAGAGATTGAAGATCATGAGTGATCTTTACATGAAAACTACAAATTGAAATCAGCTATTGCACTATACTAGTTTCCACCCTCCAGGTGTCTTTAGATCTATTCCTAAGTGTCAGCTGACCCGCGTAACTAGGATTGTAAATGACTCTGAAATATGTCATCAGCGACTTAATGAGATTGAAGAAAGACTCACTCAGAGAGGTTAACCTTTAAGTATTTAAAAATATGCGGTTTTCCTAGGAAAACAAATCCCTCCTATACTAGGTCAACCCCCACTGCGCCTTGGATGGTTAACACTGATGATCTTAATCACCTGGTTAAGAATTCCTGCCTAAAGCTGCCACTTCATGTAAAACAAACAGTGTATATTAGATTTAAATATGTGCTATGTGATCAGTGCAAGGACCACACGTGACAAATTAAATCGTGGCGCTATTATTCATAAGTCTATTTCACCTCCTAAGGTAAAGAAACTAAATATAACAAAACACCTCTTGACCGGTGCTCATCTATATATAGTGCAAAAAATGGATAGATGTGTGCAATAGTACTAAGATGAAAACATACTATTGATAAATCCACATCAAGAAAACATGTGTCTAAACAATATCTCAAAACACCACAAAAATAAATAAATAAATAAACGTGACTTAGTGTCAATATCACTCAGATGCTGTTATAATAAATCCCTCATGCTGTGATAACTCATATGTATAAGCCCATCAGATGGTGATCCGTGAGCATTAGCACACACTTCTACATACAGTGAATATATAAATTAAGTCCCTTAAATATCACACAAATGTGCCAACAAGTGTCCAAATCCGTGCTCATAAAAGCAAAAAACTGGTGCATCCGCAGGTTCCTCTATTTTAAGAGTGTAGATTCTTCTAGTGCAATCTTCCACCACACCTCTGTGTTCAGTGACCACTCTCCCTATGGACAGCCACTCACCAGCTCCTCATGCCTCCACTTACGTATGAGGCTAAAAGGCATAGATGTCTGCTCCTGACGGCAAGGGTTAAGCTCTTATCCATCCGGAAGGGCGTTCCATATAGAAACAAGAAAACTCCCAATAGTGTAATACTGTAAACACTTTTAATGATTCACACTGCAAATACCACTTCAACAGTTTCACTCACATTGTGTAAAGAAATATAAAAACACAGCAAACTCCACAGCAATCTCGTCCAGTGTAGTATTAACCGGCTGCTAAGATCAATCTCCTAGGGGGTATGCGGTCACGGCGGACCCTCTAAAAGCCAGCGTAAAGGAAGTATCTCTCACCCTCTCCCCGCCTGCTCCTTGAATGAGTATAGCCGTCTCCCCCACTCGGTGATCCGTGCAGCTAACTTTCTCCTGTCACTCGTACATGGTGTTATCCTTCATGCGGCCACGCCCCCGACATGTTTCGATACGCCTGTATCTTAATCATGGGATAGGCCGCTCTAGATACCCATCATTCCTTTTATCCCCTCCTCTCGCCAGTCAAATGAGCAGTCTCAATGCGCATGCACAACTAATTACTCGGCGCCTGCGCCTTACGAGTGTCTCCATGAGCGCAAACCCCCGTCAATCGTGACAGCAGAACATGAAATGCTGCTGTCTCTCCTAAAGTTGTTACAACAATCTCCCCACCTCTTTCTACCGCCCCTACCACAGTGACATCCCGGGGCGGTGGGGCATACAACAGCATTAATTAACCCTGACATGTCATATGTAAAACCAACACTGTGCTTCACACCTGTTAGAGCGATATGTGCATATAAAGTCCTACATTAACATTTCAATGCTTATCAATATAAATGATATAAGTATCCCCATAGTCAAATATATTGAAACAACCTCTTAAATATGGTTATAATCAGGGACTTTATCTAATTTCAAGCTTACTATATTCTGTGTAATTAAACAATATTAATATTTAAAAATACACATAAAATAGATATTAAAAATATTGGAATTGTATAAAAGTGGCTAAAAAATATCATTTAAATAACTAGATCTCAACTTTCAATGGAGAATGGTCATTATTTAATCTTAAAAAATGGAATATGATACTCCTAAAAAAATGTCAATAGTTCTATTGCTGGAATGATACAGTAGATAGGCTTATTGACATACCTACTTATTTAAACTACAGAGGCATAATAACCTATACAGAATCCATAAAAATGACAATCCATAAAAATAGCCCCCCATTCATAACAACGTAAGGGCATATGTGGGATAGGGAACTACGTAGTCTGCCTACTAAAAAAATCTGTCTAAAAATCATTTAAAAAACAGTTTAGGTCCAATTCAATGTTGAGGCCTCTCGGGGTCAAACTCTTAAAGAGAAATATCCATTCCGTCTCTCTCTGTGAGAGGTCTCTTACCCTGTTGGACCCCCTCCAGGACGGATAGACCACATCGATGCCACAAAATTGTAACAGTGAGGGGTCTTGTTGGTGTTTGACTCTAAAGTGCATAGATACACTATGAAACTTATACCTGTTTTTTATGTTGGTGAGATGTTCATTAATACGGACTTTCAACTGCCTCTTGGTCCTCCCAACGTAGTACAGGCCACACGGGCACCACATCAGGTATACCACATGTGTAGTAGTGCATGTGCTAAATTCTTTAATTTCAAACCTTTCCCCTTCTCTGTTAGTGACACTCGTAATGCCTCTATTGCTGACCCTAACTGTTTTACAACAAATGCATTTCCTACAACAGAAAAAACCTTTAAAATCAAAGGATAAAGATCTTGGTTTTGGTGGATCCAGGATCTTTTTTACTATCTGATCACCTATATTTGGGGCCTTCCTGTAAATGAACTTTGGCCATGCTGGTAGTATTCCTCCTAAGTGTTTGTCTTTACAGAGAATATACCAGTACTTTTTGTAAATGTTCTCAATCTCCCTGTACTGGTAATGGAAACCCGAGATGAAGCTAAATTGATGCTGGGAATCTCCTCTTTCTGTTTCTTTTTCATTCAGGCAATGTTCCCTGGGAATATTGGCTACCTCATGCACAATTTTGGTGAGATCTTCATTTTTGTATCCCTTCTGGATAAACTTTTCTTTTAAGGTATTCGATTGCATCAAAAAATCTTCCAACTGGGTACAGTTACGACGGATCCGCAATAGCTGACCCTTCGGGATATTTCTTATCCATGATGGATGATGACCGCTAGTTACGGATAGGTAGCTATTGCGGTCCGTCGGTTTAAAATACACCTTAGTTTTTAATGAGTTGTTCATTTTTTCAATCGTGACATCTAAAAAATTGATTGATGCGTCACTAATAAGGTATTCCAACTTGATGTTATTTGTATTCCTATTCAGTTGTTCGAGGAATATATCCAAAGTATCCTTAGAACCTTCCCATATCAGCAGGATATCATCAATGAATCTTCGGTAGAAGATCAGTTCAGGCCTACTGATATTGAATACTCGTCTATCCTCCCCTTCAGACATAAACAGGTTGGCGAGGCTGGGGGCATATTTAGCCCCCATTGCCACGCCAACCTGTTGGGAGTAGAACTGTCCATCAAACCAGAAGTAATTGTGGGACATGCAGAAATCCAGTGCATGTCCCACAAACTTCTTCTGTATAAAAGGGATATCATCCCTTTTACTTAATGCCCAATTCAGGGCTAATGACGCATCTTCATGTTGTATACTTGTGTACAGTGAAGCTACGTCTGCCGTTACCAAGTAAGATGTTAATTCAGGGTTAAACTTCACTTGTTCCAACAGACGTAGCAACTCTGAGGTGTCTTTCAGATATGCTCTGGTAGCCTTTACACTGGGTTGGAGGAATTTATCTAGGTATTCTCCTAGCCTTGCTGTTACGGATCCAATCCCATTTACTATGGGACGCGGTGGGGGATTTTGAATGCTTTTATGTACTTTAGGCAATGTGTATATCACAGGTATGCGATTGGCACTAGGTACTAGATACCTTCTTTCCTTAGGGTTTAGGGCACTCACCCCAAAGCCCCAATCCACCAGTGCCGCCAATTGGATACTATATGAGTCAGTGGGATCAGATTTCAGTTTTTTATATGTATCTTGGTCACTTAATAACTCCACTAATTGTTCATAGTAGAATCGCTTCTCCATGACTACCACTCCTCCACCTTTATCCGCCGGACGAATAATAATATTTTTCCTGTTTTCCAAGGATTCTATCCCCACCTTAATATAATGGGGGTTCACTCCTTTCTTAACTGGGAGATCCTCGATATCTTTCAGTACCAAATTTTTGAATACCTCCACATAGTGATTATTTTGAATCTGGGGATTAAAGATTGATTTGTTTTTTAGACCACTATCTATTCTATCCGGCACTTGTAGTGCTCTCATTCCTGCTTCCACTGGATGGCTCAAAAAATGTTTTTTTATATTCATTGAACGAATGAACTTATGTGTATCAATATACACCTGAAACTTATTCATTCTTTTTTTCGGAGCACATTTAAGGCCCAAGTTCAAAATATTCATTTCTTTGTGGTCCAACTCAATCCCACTTAAATTGTAGATTCCAGTATTTACATGTCCCTCAACCGTTTTTTTTGGGTTGCTTGGATCTACCTCCCCTGCATCCCCTCCTTCTTTTGGTGGGGGCTTTGTGTTCATATTTTGCATGTGTGGGGGTCCGAGTCTTCCTCCCCCTCCCTGTTGTTGCGTTCGGGGATATCCTCTCGGAGTCCCCCGCTTCCCTCCCCTCCCCCGTGATCCTAAAAAAGACTGGTTATAGGACTGTTGGTCATAATAGCCCACTTCATCCAAACCAGAGTATCTGTTATACAATGGAACTCCATTTCCTTCTGGATAATGGTTCATCGGGGGGTATTGTCTCCACTGTTGGTAATCCTGTGGAGGGGGGTATCCTCGTAGCCCATCTCCTCTATATGGTGATCTATAATCATGTCCACCCCTTTCCTGGGGCGTATTGCCCCTATAAGGTCCGGGTGAGTGATAATTATAATCTCCTCTTCCCTGTCGGGTTGGTCTAGGGGAGTGGGCAAACTCATTAATATGATTCGTGTTCCTCACTTGATTCCCCTTGTTATGGGGAGAATTTGTAGATCCCTGTTCAGTTCTCTTCACCATATTTTTTTGCCCATGTTTCTTCTGGGTTGTTTTCGGTATAAGCTTCTTTACAGCAGGTTCCCCCTCTTGGCTTGAATCTCCAATGGTTGCTACCTGCTCACCAACATTCGTATTCTGCCATGTATATATCCTATTCGTTCTGAAATCATTTGAATCCCTCGTGAATTTCTTCACCTTCTTTCTTTGCGTTTCCCGATCCACTTTTTCTAACTTCTTTTTCATGTTAGTATTGAAGTCCTTCATTTGATTGGATTCCTTAATGGGTTCCAATTTCTCCTGTATCTGTTTGATGCTTTCATTAATCCTTCCTAATTTAATTTGTTTTCTTTTTAGAACCAGATCCTGTAGTTCCCTTCCCATTTTATTAAAAAATAGTAGCCATTCTTCCATAAAACCTGGATCATTTAATCCATCCTGTGGGGGTACATCCCACCTTAAACTTCTGAAAATCAAATTTTCCCTTTGGTAGTGCTCAAAAGTGAACACGTCCCACCACGCCTTGATTTGCTTTTCTAGGAGGTTCTCTAGTGATCTTAATGTTACTGAGTAATCCTCCTCTTCAACGGTCATTTCTACATTATTTGAAAAAACATGTTCAGGGTTCATCTGTCTGTTAGACAGATAATTAAAAGGGTCCATAGCTGCTAGTGGGTAAAAAATAAATCTATAAATATGCAGTTTTCCTAGGAAAACAAATCCCTCCTATACTAGGTCAACCCCCACTGCGCCTTGGATGGTTAACACTGATGATCTTAATCACCTGGTTAAGAATTCCTGCCTAAAGCTGCCACTTCATGTAAAACAAACAGTGTATATTAGATTTAAATATGTGCTATGTGATCAGTGCAAGGACCACACGTGACAAATTAAATCGTGGCGCTATTATTCATAAGTCTATTTCACCTCCTAAGGTAAAGAAACTAAATATAACAAAATGGGGGGGCGTGGCCTAGCGCATGGAGTGAGCAGACGTGCCCTGCTGGAGCTCCCGCACACACCGGACATTCCGAAGCTCGTACCGTTCCACATCTTTAACCGACAGGTCGGTAATGGGGAGGAGAGGTGGGGGAGACACCCAGCACACCCCTGATCCACAAAAAGAGGGGGATATAGACAGATTTTTCACCCGCATGGGCTCTAAACAGTGCGCCCCCCCCTCATCCAAGATGGCGCCGACCCGCTCCTTGGGCTCACACACAGGCTCACAGGGAGCTGCTTCACAGCGCTCCACACCCCACACCAGGAACAGACAGCGTGCCAGATCCCCTGCAGACTCAGAGAATGAGTCAGTCCGATCGGCTTGTCATTCCCCAGATTCCCACAGATCATTCTCTAGCTGGGACATGGAGGCCTACATCAAGGCCCTCCCTAACAAACATGATTTTGAAGCCTGCGTACAGAGAATGGAACGCTCATATAAGCAAGAAATTGCAGAGTTGCGCAGAGATGTCACTAACAGGCTGGAAGAAGTTGAACACAGTGTAGAAGAAACTGTTTCCACCCTGCAAGCCCATGACTCCATTCTGCATGAGCACACCCTACAAATACAACACTTAATATATCACCAGGATGACCAAGAAAATAGAGCCAGACGTAACAACATACGCATTCGCGGCCTCCCTGAATCCGTGGAAACCAAAGACCTGGCCCCTGCGATTATAGCCATTTTCAACGAGCTCCTGCAAAAAGACAAAGATGCCCCCCTGGAACTGGATCGGGTACACAGAGCTCTGGGCCCTAAAAATCCTAATCTGGAACACCCCAGAGACGTCATCTGTAGAGTACATTTCTACGCGGTCAAAGACGCCATTATGCAAGCTGCACGAACCCAAGAATCCATCTTCTTTAATGACACTCAAGTAACTTTGCTTCCAGATATATCTAAGCTGACCCTGGATATGCGTCGAGCTCTGAAGCCCCTTACTGGAGCTCTTCAGGCAAAACACATTAAATATCGCTGGGGCTTCCCGTTTAACCTCTCTGCATCCCATGATGGGAAATCAGCAATATTTCGCACATTGGGAGATTTACCAAAGTTCCTTGGAACATTTGAGCTACCTCAGATCCCGTTACCAGACTGGCCACTTCACCCAGCAACTCCTGGATTTCAAACCAATAAAGGCTGGCAGAAACAATCCAAGAAGAACAAACGTTCAAAGGCAGAAGCTTCCAAGACGACTGCGGGCTGAATCCCTTCTCTCCACTTCTTGATTAACCACCTTTTTTTCCACAGGTCTCCACCAGTGATATCATCCCGGTTCCTAGTTATGTTGGGACTTTAAATTGATATATTATTTCTGCATTACTGTTTGCGCTGACAGGTCTTATACCACTCTAATCTGCACTATAGTAATGTGATGGGTTTCTGCATAATTGTTGTGCCTGTTGGCGCTAGCTCCCCTCCCCCTCCCCCCTCCCCTCTCCCCCTCCTCTTATTGTTAGTTGTATTCATTTGACCTGTCTACAGTTAAACATTAGACCTTCACTGCAGTCATTAGACAGGGGACTACCCCGGACTCCCCCCGGGGATGGCCCACAAGAAGTGAGTTACATAGAATATGTGTAGCAGTGGGGGACCCTGAGCTACTAAGTTAAGTTAAATTTAAAACAGTTTTCTGTTGCCCGGTGTGTGCGGGCTCCTCTGTGCGTTGACACGTACCCCCTCATAGGTTTTATCAGCACCCCTAGTGGGCTTTGCTGACTTGTTGGTTACAACACTATAGTTAGATAGGCCTTATTGGCCTTCTTCTTCTTCTTATCCCTCTTTTTTCTCTCTCCCCTCACTTCCGTCACCTCCAATCACCTTTTTCTCTCTCTTTTCCTCTTCTTCTTTTTCTCTTTTCTTCTCTGATTCCTAAGTTAGCCACTGGATGGCGACCTCCCCTCTTCTTCTCCCTCCCTCTCTCCCATGGTCTGGGGCAGCGGACCACACTCCCTTCCATCCTGACACTTTAACTAAAATATCCCCCTTATGGCAGCACCGCCCTCCTTGAAAGTATCCTCCTTGAATTGTAGGGGCCTCAATACTCCGGAGAAGAGACGTCAAATTTTGTACCACTTTCACAAACTCCGTACGCAAATTCTACTTCTCCAAGAGACCCATTTTAGATCTGACACAATCCCAAAATTCCTACATAGGCAATATCCCACCTGGTTCCACAGTACTAATCCAAAAGCTAAGTCCAAGGGAGTCTCTATTGCATTCCATGCCACGTTCACACCAGATGTGTTAGACTCTTATATAGACCCACATGGGAGATATGTTTTTCTCAAATTATCATACTTGAATGTGATATACACAGTTATTAACATATATTCTCCCAATCAGGACCAACTGCAATTTCTCTCCTCGGTTACATCACGGCTAAAACGATTCAGCACGATCAACATGATACTGGGAGGGGACCTTAATATTGCCTTGATACCCCGTCTGGATACTTCAACTGGTAAGTCCTCTGTCTCCCCAGCTTCTCTGACCAAAATCCGAACAATCCTTGCGGAGCTCTCCTTGGTGGACGTGTGGAGAGTCCTTCACCCTTCTACCAAGGACTATACATACTATTCCCCAGCACACACATCCTACAGTAGGTTGGACTATATTTTTACCTCACAAACACTACTGGACTATAAACCGGAAACTTCTATAGGCCTTACCCTTTGGTCTGACCATGCCCCTATTCACTTGAGCTTAGGGAGGATCCCGTCTGGTAAAGCCAGAACCTCCTGGAGACTTAACGATAACCTACTATTTGACTCAGTGTGCGTGCAGGACATCATTCAGACCATTAAAAACTTTATCTCAGACCACGCACATGACAAAACCAATCCACTTATACAATGGGAAGCACTTAAATGTGTCCTCAGGGGCAAATTTATCCAACACGGTTCCAGACTAAAACATGCACGTACAGCAGACATTTCACGCCTCCTTGCTTCCATCAATACGTTGGAAGAGTCACATAAACGAAACCCTGACACGGCCACTCATTTGGACCTGACTAATGCCAGGAGAGACCTCCTGCAAATTTTTGCGGAACTCTCCCTGACAGCAAAAAATAAGGGACGCTTTGCTTATTACTCCCAAGCTAATAAATGCGGTAAACACCTAGCACACACACTTCATCCTCGTCAACTCCGGAAACCTATTCCCTTTATTAATTCACCCACCAAAGGGAAATTACTGAACAATTCAGCGATAGCGGAGGAATTCCGCCAATACTATGCCTCTCTTTACAATCTTCCTTCACAGACACCGACCTTTAAGCCCCATGGAGGGGCGTCCCCACAGGACCTACCCTCGTACATCCTAGAAACAGCCCTCCCCACCATCCCTTCTTCCGATTCGGAAGAAATGGAATCTGCTCTTTCAGATACAGATTTTACACAGGCCATAAAAAATCTCAAACCTGGCAAAAGCCCTGGTCCAGACGGATTCTCCCCACGTTTTTATAAGACATTCCCACTGTTATTATCACCCCTCTTAGCAAAAGCATTCTCAGTGATAGATGGAAATGTATCCCCCTCTGCAACCCTTCTCCAAGCCCAAATTGTGGTAATCCCGAAACCGGACAAAGAACCCTCCGCATGCTCTAATTACAGACCAATATCCCTATTAAATATTGACCTGAAGCTTTTCGCCAAGATCCTTGCCAACCGAATATCACCATTACTACCCAACATTATACATAGAGATCAAGTGGGCTTTGTCCCTGGACGTGAAGCTAGGGACTACACCACCAAAACCATCCATCTAATAGCATATGCTCACCGCACCCACACCCCAACTTGTCTTCTTTCTTGCGACGCAGAGAAAGCTTTTGATAGGGTAAACTGGCCCTTTCTCCAAGCCACCCTCTCCCAGATTGGATTAGGCCCTAGAATGCTAACACGTATCATGTCTCTTCACTCAAAACCGACAGCCACTGTCTTGACGAATGGTACACAATCAGACAAGTTTTCAATTACCAATGGTACAAGACAGGGCTGTCCACTTTCCCCTTTATTGTTTGCCCTAGTGATTGAACATCTGGCTCAAGCCATTCGGCTAAATCCAAATATACATGGCATCCAGACCCCCTCTTCCCACTGTAAACTTTCTTTATACGCAGATGACTTACTTCTTTATGTGACCCAACCCCATATTAGCCTCCCCTCACTACTAGCTGAAATCAATAGGTTCGGCCACTTTAGCAACTACAAATTAAATGTCTCCAAAACAGAAGCACTGAACCTTTCACTATCCCAAAATACTTTGACATCTCTTAAAGCCAACTTTCCATTCCAATGGCAGACACGCTCCATTTCATATCTAAGTACTGCTATCCCTAGTTGTACATCAGACATCTACGCCCTAAATTTTAGCCCTCTTTTAACTAAGCTGCGACGCCTCTCTGAGGAACGCAAAGACTTATCAATGTCATGGTTTGGACGTATGAGTACACTGAAAATGGACATACTTCCAAAATTACTATACCTATTTCAAGCTCTTCCAATTGCTCTCCCATCAGCTTTTTTCCATGCCCTCCGTACTATGGCAATTCGCTTTGTATGGGGAGAGAGCCACCCCAGACTGAAACACAAACTTCTATGTGCTCCTATACATAAGGGAGGAGTTGGTCTGCCCGACTTTGAGGTATACCATAGCTCAGCTGTAATCTCTCGAGTTCTGGAGTGGTTCCCTCGTCCCCTGATCAAGGCATCAACCTTGATAGAACAGGATATGTCATCGGACGACCTCAGAGCACTTCTCTGGGGAGCTGACAAAACATATAAATCCATCGCTAGCCTATCCCCCCTCACCAGAGACGCCTTAGCGGTATGGTACCGGAAAAGAGAGACATACTCACTATCTACTGACCCGAGTCCCCTCACTCCCTTATTTGATAACCCAGCTCTCCCAGAAGGTAGCCTTATACACAATCTGGGAGGTTACTTGAGAGATCCCTGGCCTACAGCACAACAATTTGTAGATCCAGAGACGGGTACCTTTGTGACTCCCCATAGCACAGCCGCCTTTAAAGTGACATGGCTTACTCGTTTACATCTAACCTCCTACGCCAAGAAACTTCATGCCTCCAATCTCATACACAGGCCTCTGACCGGATTCGAACAACTAACCACTTACACAGAGACGCCTCGCCACACCCTATCACTGGTGTATAAGTTGTCAATAGATTACATTTATAACAGCCTTCCTAAATACACCACTGCATGGTCAGAGGAGCTGGGAAAAGACATAACAGAGGCGGAATGGGGTAAAGCTTTCCTTTTTACCCATAAATCATCTATCTCGAGTTACACTCAGGAAAAAAACTATAAATTAATATCAAGGTGGTACCGGGTCCCAACTACTCTCAAGACTATGTTCCCATCTGCATCCGACGTATGCTGGAGATGTAACTCCGCAACAGGCTCGTATAAACATATCTGGTGGGAATGTGAGGTAATTCGGCCTTTTTGGACACAAATTTTTCAAATTTATAATGAGATCTATGACAAATCTCTCACACCTTCCCCCACCATAGCACTTCTCTCCGTTCTTCCAGGGACCCTCAAATCCCAAAAACACAGTCTGCTCAAATTCTTTCTGAGCGCAGCGAGACAACTAATTCCTAGGCATTGGAAAACTGCCTCTCCTCCATCCCTCATCGAATGGGTAGCTGAAATAAATGATATTATGCTCATGGAGGAGATGCAGGCTAAATCCATAGAAAAAGAAGCAAAGTTTTCGTTCATCTGGAGTATCTGGAGGCATTACTCTTCTTCAGACAAGGAATAGACTTTCACCATTAAATACAACATAAATAAAATAAATAAATAAATAAATAAAAAATAATAAATAAATAAATAAATAAAAAATAATAAATAAATAAATAAATAATAATAATTAAAAAAAAAAAACGGAGGTCTTCTACTTCCCCTCTTAACCTTTGTGTCATTATTACACAAACAGTTAGGTGTGGTCCGCTGCCTCCACCCCCCCCCCTACTTACTCCCCTCCTCGGGGTTCCCCCTTTTCTCATCATCCCTTTTCTCCTGTCTATTATTCTTTAACTCCTCTATCCCTGTATTCTTTCCTTCTTCGATAATCACTTTATATGCCAAATATATTTGTAGCTGCCAACATATAATCTAGGCAGCCAAGAAATTCGAAATACCATCAACCCCGGTTCTAAGGGTACGTATGGAAAATCTATCACCTCGGTCTCGGGAGCAGCAGGATCCCATTGGGGCTTCTGAGCCAGAGGGATAGATAGTATGATAAATAGTATGATAAAATATGCATAGTATCTGAACCTTTTTTGTTACTAACATCCTTTCTATTCACATTCACGCATGTAAAACTGTACTATATAAATGTTTACATGTTTATGTTGTGGATCGGTGTACCCTATGTTTGGGTCCTGATCTAGCTCCTGTACTTTTCTGTTATTAATGTGAAAAACAAAGAATAAAAACATATTGAACCTAAATATAACAAAACACCTCTTGACCGGTGCTCATCTATATATAGTGCAAAAAATGGATAGATGTGTGCAATAGTACTAAGATGAAAACATACTATTGATAAGTCCACATCAAGAAAACATGTGTCTAAACAATATCTCAAAACACCACAAAAATAAATAAATAAATAAACGTGACTTAGTGTCAATATCACTCAGATGCTGTTATAATAAATCCCTCATGCTGTGGTAACTCATATGTATAAGCCCATCAGATGGTGATCCGTGAGCATTAGCACACACTTCTACATACAGTGAATATATAAATTAAGTCCCTTAAATATCACACAAATGTGCCAACAAGTGTATTTTTAAATATTAATATTGTTTAATTACACAGAATATAGTAAGCTTGAAATTAGATAAAGTCCCTGATTATAACCATATTTAAGAGGTTGTTTCAATATATTTGACTATGGGGATACTTATATCATTTATATTGATAAACATTGAAATGTTAATGTAGGATTTTATATGCATTGCAATGTTAAGCGTTGTAATGTTAATGTAGGACTTTATATGCACATATCGCTCTAACAGGTGTGAAGCACAGTGTTGGTTTTACATATGACATGTCAGGGTTAATTAATGCTGTTGTATGCCCCACCGCCCCGGGATGTCACTGTGGTAGGGGCGGTAGAAAGAGGTGGGGAGACTGTTGTAACAACTTTAGGAGAGACAGCAGCATGTCATGTTCTGCTGTCACGATTGACGTTGGTTTGCGCTCATGGAGACACTCGTAAGGCGCAGGCGCCGAGTAATTAGGTGCGCATGCGCACTGAGACTGCTCATTTGATTGGCGAGAGGAGGGGATAAAAGGAATGATGGGTATCTAGAGCGGCCTATCCCATGATTAAGATACAGGCGTATCGAAACATGTCGGGGGCGTGGCCGCATGAAGGATAACACCACGTACGAGTGACAGGAGAAAGTTAGCTGCACGGATCACCGAGTGGGGGAGACGGCTATACTCATTCAAGGAGCAGGCGGGGAGAGGGTGAGAGATACTTCCTTTACGCTGGCTTTTAGAGGGTCCGCCGTGACCGCATACCCCCTAGGAGATTGATCTTAGCAGCCGGTTAATACTACACTGGACGAGATTGCTGTGGAGTTTGCTGTGTTTTTATATTTCTTTACACAATGTGAGTGAAACTGTTGAAGTGGTATTTGCAGTGTGAATCATTAAAAGTGTTTACAGTATTACACTATTGGGAGTTTTCTTGTTTCTATATGGAACGCCCTTCCGGATGGATAAGAGCTTAACCCTTGCCGTCAGGAGCAGACATCTATGCCTTTTAGCCTCATACGTAAGTGGAGGCATGAGGAGCTGGTGAGTGGCTGTCCATAGGGAGAGTGGTCACTGAACACAGAGGTGTGGTGGAAGATTGCACTAGAAGAATCTACACTCTTAAAATAGAGGAACCTGCGGATGCACCAGTTTTTTGCTTTTATGAGCACGGATTTGGACACTTGTTGGCACATTTGTGTGATATTTAAGGGACTTAATTTATATATTCACTGTATGTAGAAGTGTGTGCTAATGCTCACGGATCACCATCTGATGGGCTTATACATATGAGTTATCACAGCATGAGGGATTTATTATAACAGCATCTGAGTGATATTGACACTAAGTCACGTTTATTTATTTATTTATTTTTGTGGTGTTTTGAGATATTGTTTAGACACATGTTTTCTTGATGTGGACTTATCAATAGTATGTTTTCATCTTAGTACTATTGCACACATCTATCCATTTTTTGCACTATATATAGATGAGCACCGGTCAAGAGGTGTTTTGTTATATTTAGTTTCTTTACCTTAGGAGGTGAAATAGACTTATGAATAATAGCGCCACGATTTAATTTGTCACGTGTGGTCCTTGCACTGATCACATAGCACATATTTAAATCTAATATACACAACCTTTAAGTATTACAAACGAACGGGGAAGGATTCCCTCTGTTACTAGACACAAAACCATCAGACACAATAGGATTCCATTTTGTGTCACAATTCCACCCTTTTCGTTCAAAATATTCAGTATTATCAATAAACGCTGGTCTATACTGGGTGAGAACTATCCCAGTATACCTGAATTTAATGTACCTCCCCCTCGTCCTATAGACAAGGTAGAACATTGCGAGATAGACTGGTTAGGACTGACCAGTACTCCACCTCAACTGCCCCTATAATGTTTTTCGGACCCCGTAACAATGGTTTCTTTCCATGTTTGAGCTGCCCCCATAGAGGTCATAGGATTGATATTAAAGGACATTAAACCTGTCAGTCTTCATACGTCATTTATGTGATTAAATGTCCTTGCAGGCTCCTTTTATGTGGGAGAGACAACACAGACAGTGAAGGATCGCATCGCCTGTCATAAATATTCAATAAGATATAGACTTACACAATTGCCACTAGCTAGGCACTTTGTTGAGAAGGGCCGTGCGATCTCACAGCTTAAGTTTATGGTTATAGACAGTGTGAATTGCAATAGAAGAGGGGGTAATCATGAACTGAACCTGAGAAGGAAAGAAGTACAGTGGATACACTCTTTGGATATGATGTATCCCAAGGGGTTAAACTCTGAGATACATTTATACCAGTTTATATGGGATCATTTCTTTTGTTGGTCGCTTTTGATGAATTATTCGCAGTAGTTAGTGTTGAGAGGAGTTATTGGTATTGGTTAATTTGAAACTTTATTATTAAAAAAGTAAAATCTTTTTATTGCAGGTTAACACCAGGGATGTATAATGGAGTGAGTGGGAATTTGTGCTACTCTGAAGAGATCTTTGACAGATGTGTTTTTGATAATTACCTTGTTGATACAATTGATACGAAATATGATCTATAAAAGATGTGACTAAGATGTTCATTTGTGATGTGTTCCAGTCTGAAGTAGGGCGTCATCAATATAGTCCGAAACCATAACTGTATTATGGAATACCTTTGAAAACTGATGGCAGAAAAACAGACAGATTTCAAAATTGACATCTGTCTTTACCGTGCACTATGAGGTGATGAACAAGATCTAAAAGTAAACAACTGGGAAAAATAAAGTGCTTGAAAAACAACTTCTTAAATGGCTTCCCAAATTATAGAAAAAGTATAACTGTTACTAGTGCATTGCACTGCACTGATTAAATTTAAATCACTACTGCAGTGCAATAAACTAAACAGTGGACAGGACACACTGACACCACACTTTCTTCAATACTCCCAGTTAAGTAAAACAATATTATAGTGCAAAAAGCATAACATTTCAGCATGTTCACCTGTTAAACGGGTTCTGTTTTTTTCATAAATTTCTGCCACTTCACTGAAAACATGCTCACTTGGTACAGATGGAAGAGCAGAGAGGTATCTTCTAGCATGAGAGGCAAGTTTCTTGTAGCGTGACTCATTTTCTTTCTATCACTGAAGAGGATCGTCAGTTACTGGTTCCTTCAAATGAAGATGAAGTTCATAACCCAGGCTGATTCTTGATGCACATTCTGAAGAATCCTCTGCATGAGGCCCCAATAACAAGCTGAACATGGCATCAATTCGACCACGATGAAGACTCTCTTCCGCTTGTTGTCTTTTTTTGACGTTTGTTTTTGCAGCATCCTGCTCTTCCAGATTAGTAACATGCTCTTCCAAACTTGACCTTTCTGCAGGAACCTCCAGCAGCTCGTGTTGATCTTCTGTCAGCCATTGTTTTGCCTTGGCCAATACATCATCAGAAGAGAAAGCATGATTCTTGTATCGAGGATCCAAAAGACATGCCATCACAACAATTTTATTCTCTTATGCTTTTCAAAGTGTTTGAGGCTGTCCCTCATGACCTGCCTAAATATTTTAATGCCATGTGTGTTGGGTCCTTCATTCTTTTGAAGAAGCATCTTCAGCACTCTCATACATGGGATGACAGATGACACAGATGAGTCGTAATGACTTACCTCTAGTGTCACTTCCTCTATGGGGAGGAGGGTCTTAATGACATTGGCTACAATGTCCCACTGATCAGCAGTAGGACAATTATATCCTCCATGTTCGCCTGAATAGATGCTCAGAGCTCGCTTCTGTTTCAGAATTCTTTGCAGCATGCGAAGTGTTGAATTCCAACGTGTTAGAACAGCCTGAATTGGGCTGTTTTTGGTAGGCCAAGGTCTGCCTGAATGCACCTCACTCGCTGCTTGGCAAGGACTGAATGGTGGAAATGGCCTGGGCAACTCTTCAGCATGCCGATTATATTTATCAAAGCTCTCTAGCTTGAAAGAACATCATTTACTTTGTTACCCAGTCTTGCCTAGAAACATTTCTCTGATGTACTCCCTGGTGTGGGATCTTTGCATCACCTTTGTATTCAACACCAATTGCCTTTTTGTCCATCTGTTGTCAATGAAGTGGCATGTAAGGCTCATTAGTGACTCTGTTGGTCCTGACCAGCAGTCAGTCGAAAATGAGAGTGAATTGCCAGCATACTCTGGTTGCAGCATAGCCCTTACTTTTTCTACGATCTTTTGGTGAATCTTTCCCAGCATTTCGGTTCGATAATACTTTTCACTCTTCAGTTATGGACATCAACCGCTGAAATCCAGAGTCAGACACCATTGTAAATGGCTGGTTATCCATAACTAAGGATGAGCTCCGGCGTGTTCGCACAGCCCACGTGCAGAGCCCACCAGGAAGTCGGCACTATGCTGCGCTAATCACAGGCAGTGAGACATTGTCTCAATGCGCGGCTGCAGAGATGTCTCACTGCCTGTGATTATCACAGCATAGTGCCGACTTCCCGGCTGGCTCTGCACGTGGGCTGTGTGAACACGCCAGAGCTCATCCTTATCCGTAACCATCATTTCTGTGAATGCTTTGTCCAGCTATTGGGATCTTCCCTCTGAATTTAGCCACTTCGCTTTTTTCTGAAACATACCTTTTATTGTTTGGTGGGATTGTGGTATTTCACTTTGTGATTCAGTTTGTTTACTCTGTGTTTCATTATATAATTCAACACGATGAACTCTTAGATGGACTCAAAGATTTGACGTATTTTAGTTTTTTGCAGTTGGTGATCCAATGCTCACATTGTTTGTGCATGTGTTGCACACTGCTGCTTTTCCTGGAGATGGTTGAGAATTGAAATAGTCCCAGACCACACTCTTTTTTACTTTTTCTCTGCATCCATCTGCATTAGAATTTGAACGAGTAAGGTTAAAAATGGCAAGCACCCTTCCGTGGGTGAGCTTGCTAGCTGGCACCCTGCTGTGGGTGGCTGGCACCCTGCTGTGGGTGGCTGGCACCCTACTGTGGCTGGCTGGCCTGGCACACTGCTGTGGGTGGTTTTCTGGCTGTCACGCTGATGTGGCTAGGTGGCTGGCACCCTCCTGTGGATGGCTGGCTGGCACCCTACTGTGGGTTGGCTTGCTGGCTGGCTCCCTGATGTGGATGGGCTTGCTGGCTGGCACCCTGCTGTGAGTGGCTGGCTGGCACTTTGCTGTGGCTGGCTTACTGGCTGACACCCTGCTGTGGGTGGCTGGCTCGCACCCTGCTGTGACTGGCTGGCACCCAGCTGTGGCTGGCTTGCTGGCTGGCCTGGCACCCTGCTGTGTTTGGCTTGCTGGCTGGCACCCTGCTCTGGCTGGTATCTTGCTGTGGGTGGGTGGCTGCTGGCTGGCTGGCCTGGCACCTTTACTGTGGGTGGCTGGATGGCCGGCTGGCGTGTCTGCCCGAGTGTCGAGGAGAGGGAAGGCCTGTCAGACTCAGAACGTTAGGCCCAGTGCGCGGAGGCGTAATGACATCGTGTGCGTGTCCCGCGTGCACTGTCTGCAGGCTTCTGGGTCTCAAAAAGATGGGCGCTGCCCACGGAGACCGATATCGGTCTAGTTTGTGACCGATACCGATGTTTCGAGAAATGCTGATATCGGCCTTACCTATAATCGGTAGATCCTATAAATATGTGTCTCAACTTCTATTGTGTTTTAACAATATATGAACAAACAACAAATGACACATGTCATAGAATGTACACCTTGAGAACAAAATCTGGCAAAATCAAGACATACAGACAAATATTAATCGTCAAAGGGGTCAATATGAGCACCTTTTATGCTACAGACTCCTAAGTGCCCCAAACCATGTTGCCTAAATTATAAGTATAACTTCAGTACAATGATAAAGTAGATGCTAAGCAAAATTATTTATATATATATATATATATATATATATATATATATATATATATATATATATATATATATATATATATATACACACACAGTATCTCATAAAAGTGAGTACACCCCTCACATTTTTGTAAGTATTTTATTATATCTTTTCATGTGACAACACTGAAGAAATGAAAGTTTGCTACAATGTAAAGTAGTGGGTAGGTCGAAAATGAAGGATGCACTAGGCCGAAAAACGAAACCCGAAACCAATACCGAAAATAAACAGTTTTTAAAAAATATTTATATTTTTATAGACAATTGTATTATATTCGACTTTTTAATTTATTATCAATTTAAATTAATATGAATTTATTGTTGGCCATTATTGGCACCTTTTGGTGCAAGAAAAGCTCAAGAAAATTCAGTCCGCAGTCTCTAACTATCTCTTGTATCATGCCCTCAGTCTCTAACCATTACTTGTATCATGTCCCCAGTCTCTAACCATCTGATACAGGAGATGGTCAGAGACTGCAGACATGCTACAGGAGATGGTCAGACTGCAGACATCGTACTGGAGATGGTCAGACACTGCATATATACTACAGGAGATGGTCAGAGATTGCAGATATACTACAGGAGACGGTCAGAGACTGCAGACATAGTACAGGAGATGGTCAGAGACTGCAGACATAGTACAGGAGAGGGTCAGCGACTGCAGACATAGTACAGGAGAGGGTCAGCGACTGCAGACATAGTACAGGAGAGGGTCAGAGACTGCAGACATAGTACAGGAGAGGGTCAGAGACTGCAGACATAGTACAGGAGAGGGTCAGAGACTGCAGACATAGTACAGGAGAGGGTCAGAGACTACAGACATAGTACAGGAGAAGGTCAGAGATTGCAGATATACTACAGGAGATGGTCAGAGACTACAGACATAGTACAGGAGACGGTCAGAGACTGCAGACATACAAGAGATCAATGCAGCCTCACCAGTGCCCGTCAGATGCAGCCTGCCTGTGCCCATCAGATGCAGCCTGCCTGTGCCCATCAGATGCAGCCTGCCTGTGCCCATCAGATGCAGCCTGCCTGTGCCCATCAGATGCAGCCTGCCTGTTCCCCTCATGCAGCCTGCCAGTTCCCGTGATTATGCAGACTGCCTGTGTCTGGATGCAGCCTCACCCATGCCTGTATCAGAACGTCGATCTCCGCGTGCCCTGGAGCTGTGAATTGAATTGCCCGGGCTGCAGTAACAATGTTCCGCCTCCTGTGATCACGTCACACTGATTTAATGTCCCGCCATTGGATCAGTGTGTCGTCTGTCACAGGAGGCAGGACATTATTACTGCGGCCCGTGCACTTCAGCTCCGTGACACATGGAGATCGCCGCTCTGTGGGAGGGAGGAAAGGAGTAGGGAGGACTGGGGTGAGCCAGGAAGATGCCCCGGCAATGGGCGGCACCAGGGGGCGGGGGGCCGCCCAGGCCCTGTCCCATTTTTGGCTCTATTATCGGCAATATTTTCCTATCGGCAATGTGCTGAAAACACAATTTTCTGCAGTTTATTTTCGGCCGCCGAAATTCCGATGCATACCTAGTAGTGAGTGTACTTCTTGTATAATAGTGTAGATTTGCTGTCCCCTAAAAATAATTCAACACACAGCCATTATTGTCTAAACCGTTGGCAGCAAAAGTGAGTACACCACTAAGTGAAAATATCCAAATTGGGCACAAGGTGTCAATATTTTGTGTGGCCACCATTTTTTTCTAGCACTCCCTAACCCTCTTGGGGATGGAGTTTACCAGAGCTTCACATGTTGCCACTGGAGTCCTCTTCCACTCCTCCATGATGACATCACAGAGCTGGTGGATATTGGAGACCTTGCGCTCCTCCACCTTCCATTTGAGGATGCCCCACAGATGCTCAATAGGGTTTAGGTCTGGAGATATGCTTGGCCAGTCCATCACCTTTACCCTCAGCTTCTTTAGCAAGGCAGTGGTCATCTTGGAGGTGTGCTTGGGGTCGTTATCATGTTGCAATACTGCCCTGCAGCCCAGTTTCTGAATGGAGGGGATCATGCTCTGCTTCAGTATGTCACAGTACATGTTGGCATTCATGGTTCCCTTAATGAACTGTAGCTCACCAGTGCCGGCAGCACTCATGCAGCCCCAGACTATGACACTCCCACCACCATGCTTGGCTGTAGGCAAGACACACTTGTCTTTGTACTCCTAACCTAGTTGACACCACACATGCTTGACACCATCTGAACCAAATAAGTTTATCTTGGTCTCATCAGACCACAGGACATGGATTACTGGAACCTTGTCCTTAGTCTGTTTGTCTTCAGCAAACTGTGGGCTTTCTTGTGCATCATCTTTAGAAGAGGCTTCTTTCTGGGACGACAACCATGCAGACCAATTTGATGCAGTGTGCAGCGTATGGTCTGAGCACTGACAGGTTGACACCCCACTCCTTCAACCTCTGCAGCAATGCTGGCAGCACTAATACATCTATTTCCCAAAGACAACCTCTGGATATGTTGCTGAGCACGTGTACTCAACTTCTTTCGTTGACCATGGCGAGGCCTGTTCTGAGTGGAACCTGTCCTGTTGTACCGCTGTAGCTCAGTTTCAGGGTCTTGGCAATCTTTTTATAGCCTAGGCCATCTTCATGTAGAGCAACAATTCTTTTTTTCAGATCCTCAGAGAGTTCTTTGCCATGAGGTGCCATGTTGAACTTCCAGTGACCAGTATGAGCGAGTGAGAGCGATAACACCAAATTTAACACATCTGCTCCCTAATGGAGATATCACCAATTACAACATTTCTTAAGATCCCTTCCTAACCCGCTTAGAGGTTTGAGTGAATTAAATGCCGTAGAAGAAATATTTTACCCAAAAGATCCCCCTTTACATGGAATTTCTCTTTTTTACAAAGCTCTCATTGCACTTCAAAATCCCAACTTCCCACCTTTTCTGGCTGAATGGGAGTCTGACTTAGATTCCTCCCTTACAGATAATCAAAAGGATAAGATCCTCCAATTAGCCCATACTTCCTCACTGGCCTCAAAAATGTCAGAGGTCAACTATAAATTGCTTACTAGGTGGCACTACACCACAGCCAGAATACAACAAATGTTCCCCGCCAGTTCCCCATTATGCTGGAGGAACTGTGGGAACAAAGCTACTCACGCACACATCTGGTGGTTTTGCCCACTCATTCGACCTTATTGGGATGCCATCCGCAGTTTAATAGTACAGATTTCGGATGTCAATATACCCAATGACCCGTGAACTATCCTTTTTCATTCTACCAAAACCCCCATAAGAATATATAAATGTTCAGTTGTTCCTCATTTGCTGAACACTGCCAAAGCTTTAATTCCTACTTTATGTTGTCAACCAACAATCCCTTCTACAAAAGTTTGGCTACAAATGGTCAATAAAGTACATCTTATGGAGAGCATTACCCACAACATTAGAGGTACCTCTAAGAAACATTCTCTAACCTGGGATTCTTGGATAAAATTTCAATCCACATCCGTTTATAGGGAACTTATAACGCAAACCCCTTAAATCTTTCGACTAAGCTTAGCCAATTACACCTCAACATTTCATTCCCTTTCAATATGTCGACATGCATGCCAGCAACACCCCCCCCCCCCTATCCTCTGTTTTCTTACCTTTCCTACTTTCCATATTCTCTTCTATTCTCTCTTCTTTCATCTAATTTTCTTAACTCTATTTTTGCTGCTCTTGTTTATCTCTCAGTTTCTATATACCAAAGTAAGGATTTTTTTTTTTTATTAATTCTGTTTTGTTTCAAGTGCTCACAAAGTATTAATCCTTTGTTTATTTTGGTGTTATATTAACACTTTGTATAGCTTCTGAGCCAATTATTGGAGTGTTAGCTTATAACTATGGGTCAGATGGTAGACGCACCAACTATAAATAAAACATTACTGGATCTACTGATTACCAACAATACAGACCTGATCACAGATGTGGAAATACAGGGCAATTTAGATAACAGCGATCAAAGGTCAATTAGTTTCAGTATAAATCACACAAATAGGAAACATGAAGGGAACACAAAGACACTGAATTTCAAAAGAGCCAACTTCCCTAAACTACAAACCTTGCTAAAAGGCATAAATTGGGATAAAATATTAGGAACAAAGAATACGGAGGAGAGATGGGTTTGCTTTAAGAGCATATTAAATAAGGGCATTAGCCAATGTATCCCTTTGGGTAATAAAATTAAAAGACGAACAAAAATCCTGGATGGCTTAACTCCAATGTAAAAATGCATATAAAAGCAAAGGAGAAGGCCTTCAAAAAATACAAGGTTGAGAGATCATCCTCAGCATTCAGACTTTATAAAGAATGCAATAAGAAATGTAAGGGTGCAATTAGGACGGCTAAGATAGAACATGAAAGACACATAGCGGAGGAGAGCAAAAAAAATCCCAAGAAATTCTTTAAGTATGTAAACAGTAAAAAAGGGAGGACAGACCATATTGGCCCCATAAAGAATGAGGAAGGACATCTTGTTACAAAGGATGGGGAGATGGCAAAGGTATTGAATTTATTCTTCTCCTCAGTCTTCACGAGTGAATCGGGGGGCTTCAGTAACCAAAACTGCAGTGTTTATCCTCATGACACAACACAGGAAGCATCTACATGGTTAACAGAGGACGGAATTAAAATTAGACTTGAGAAACTTAACATTAATAAATCACCGGGACCAGATGGCTTGCATCCGAGGGTACTTAAGGAACTCAGTCAGGTGATTACCAGACCGTTGTTTCTAATTTTTACAGACAGTCTATTAACTGGAATGGAGAAAAGCCAATGTAGCACCAATATTTAAAAAGGGCCCAAAAAACATGCCTGGGAATTACAGACCAGTTAGCCTAACATCAATAGTATGTAAACTCTTGGAGGGGATGATAAGGGACTATATACAAGATTTTAGTAATAAGAATGATATCATTAGCAGTAATCAGCATGGATTCATGAAGAATCGTTCTTGCCAAACCAATCTATTAACCTTCTATGAGGAGGTGAGTTGCCATCTAGATATAGGAAGGCCCGTAGACGTGGTGTATCTGGATTTTGCGAAAGCATTTGACACAGTTCCCCATAAACGTTTACTGTACAAAATACGGTGCGTTGGCATGGACCATAGGGTGAGTACATGGATTGAAAACTGGCTACAAGGGCGTGTTCAGAGGGTGGTGATAAATGGGGAGTACTCAGAATGGTCAGGGGTGGGTAGTGGGGTTCTCCAGGGTTCTGTGCTGGGACCTCTATTTTGTATTTCTGTATTTGCAGACGATACTAAGCTAAGCAGGGCAATAACTTCTCCGCAGGATGTGGAAATCTTGCAAAAAGACCTGAACAAATTAATGGGGTGGGCGACTACATGGCAAATGAGGTTCAATGTAGAAAAATGTAAAATAATGCATTTGGGTGGCAAAAATATGAATGCAATCTATACACTAGGGGGGAGAACCTCTGGGGGAATCTAGGATGGAAAAGGACCTGGGGGTCCTAGTAGATGATAGGCTCAGCAATGGCATGCAATGCCAAGCTGCTGCTAATAAAGCAAACAGAATATTGGCATGCATTAAAAGGGGGATCAACTCCAGAGATAAAACGATAATTCTCCAACTCTACAAGACTCTGGTCCGGCCGCACATGGAGTATGCTGTCCAGTTCTGGGCACCAGTCCTCAGGAGGGATGTACTGGAAATGGAGCGAGTACAAAGAAGGGCAACAAAGCTAATAAAGGGTCTGGAGGATCTTAGTTACTAGGAAAGGTTGCGAGCACTGAACTTATTCTCTCTGGAGAAGAGACGCTTGAGAGGGGATATGATTTCAATTTACAAATACTGTACTGGTGACCCCACAATAGGGATAAAACTTTTTCGCAGAAGAGAGTTTAATAAGACTCGTGGCCACTCATTACAATTAGAAGAAAAGAGGTTTAACCTTAAACTACGTAGAGGGTTCTTTACTGTAAGAGCGGCAAGGATGTGGAATTCCTTTCCACAGGCGGTGGTCTCAGCGGGGAGCATTGATAGCTTCAAGAAACTATTAGATAATCACCTGAATGACCGCAACATACAGGGATATGTATTGTAATACTGACACATAATCACACACATAGGTTGGACTTGATGGACTTGTGTCTTTTTTCAACCTCACCTACTATGTAACTATGTAACTATGTAACTACTCATTGTAATCTGTGAGTGCTGCAACTTCTGTTGTTGTGTTTTCAAGAATGCATCTGTTCTGAGATATATGTATATCTTTAACCACTTCAGCCCCGGAAGGATTTACCCCCTTCCTGACCAGAGCGTTTTTTGCGATTCGGCACTGCGTCGCTTTAACTGACAATTGCGTGGTCGTGCGACATGGCTCCCAAACAAAATTGATGTCCTTTTTTTTCCACAAATAGAGCTTTCTTTTGGTGGTATTTGATCGCCTCTGCGATTTTTATTTTTTGCGCTATAAACAAAATAAGAGCGACAATTTTGAAAAAAACGCATTATTTTTTACATTTTGCTATAATAAATATCCCCCAAAAATATATAAAAAAAAACATTTTTTTTCTTCAGTTTAGGCCGATCGTATTCTTCTACATATTTTTGGTAAAAAAAATCGCAATAAGCGTTTATTAATTGGTTTGCGCAAACGTTATAGTGTTTACTAAATAGGAGATAGTTTTATGGCATTTTTATTAATATTTTTTTTTTTAATAGTAATGGCGGCGATCAGCGATTTTTATTGTGACTGGACGTTATGGCGGACATGTCGGACATTTTTGACACATTTTTGGGACCAGTGTCATTTATACAGCGATCAGTGCGATTAAAAATGCACTGATTACTGTGTAAATGACACTGGCAGTGAAGGGGTTAACCACTAGGGGGCGGGGAGGGGTTAAGTGTGTCCTAGGGGAGTGATTACTAACTGTAGGGGGATGGGCTGTGTGGGTGACGTCACTGATCTCTGCTCCGATGACAGGGAGCAGAGATCGAGTGACACTTGTCACTAGGCAGAACAGGGAGATGTTTACAACGGCATCTCCCCGTTCATCCGCTCCGTGAGGCGATTGCGGGTATCCCCGCGGCGATCGAGTCCGCGGGACCTGCGACCCGACTAACTGAGCTCCCGGCCGGCGCGCACGCAATGGCGCGGCGGGAAATTCAAATGGACGTACAGGTACGCCCGTTTGCCCAGCCGTGCCACTCTGCCGACGTACATTTTTATTAAAGAAAAATATAACAAACAAACACATCTGCTCCCCATTTACACCTGAGACCTTGTAACACTAATGAGTCACATGACATCGGGGAGGGAACATGGCTAATTGAGGACATCTTCATTTAGGGGTGTACTCACTTTTGTTGGGGACAGCAAATTTACACTATTATACAAGCTGTACACTGACTAATTTACATTGTAGCAAAGTGTAATTTCTTCAGTGTTATCACATGAAAAGCTATAATAAAATATTTACAAAAATGTGAGGGGTGTAGTCACTTTTGTCAGATACTGTGTGTGTGTGTGTATGTGTGTGTGTGTGTACAGTGCCTTGCAAAAGTATTCACCCCCTTGGCATTTTTCATGCTTTGTTGCCTCACAACCTGGAATTAACATGGATTGTTTGAGGATTTGCATCATTTAATTTACAGAACATACCCACAACTTTGAAGATTTTTTTTTATTGTGAAGCAAACAAGAAATAGGACAAAATAACAGAAAAAGTCAATGTGCATAACTATTCACCCCCCCCCTAAAGTCAATACTTTGTTAAGCCAGCTTTTGCGGCTATCACAACTCCAAGTCGCTTTGGCTAAGTCTCTATGAGCTTTCCACATCTTACCACTGGGATTTTTGCCCATTCCTCCTTGCAAAACTGCTCCAGCTCCTTCAAGTTGGATGGTTTGCGCTTGTGAAGAGCAATCTTTAAGTTTGACTACAGATTTTTTATTGGATTGAGGTCTGGGCTTTGACTAGGCCATTCCAATACATTTACATGTTTCCCCTTAAACCACTCAAGTGTTGCTTTAGCAGTGTGTTTGGGGTCATTGTCCTGCTGGAAGGTGAACCTCCGTCCTAGCCTCAAATCACACACAGAGTGGTACAGGTTTTGCTCAAGAATATCCCTGTATTTAGTACCATCCATCTTTCCCTCAACTCTGACCAGTTTCCCAGTCCCAACTGCTGAAAAACATCCCCACAGCATGATTCTGCCACCACAATGTTTCACTGTGGGGATGGTGTTCTTTGGGTGATGTGGTGTGTTGGGCTTGCGCCACACATAGCGTTTTCTTTGAAGGCCAAAAAGTTTGATTTTAATCTCATCAGACCAAAGCACCTTCCTCCATACATTTTAGCAGTCTCCCACATGCCTTTTCGCAAACTCAAAACGTGCCATTTCGTTCTTTGCTGAAAGTAATGGTTTTCTCCTGGCCACTCTGCTATAAAGCCCAACTCTATGGAGCGTACGGCTTATTGTCGTCCTATGTACAGATACTCCAGTCTCTGCTATGTTCACTGGTCCTAAGAAAACATCACCAAACCAAAATAGACACGTTTGTTCGGAAACCTCTATCCACGCCCCTACCCAGCACTCCCCCAGCACTCCCACCCATCACAATTGAATGTGATAAATTTGGCTTCTTGCCAGATGAATTATCTGTCCTACATCTTGGTTTAGGGTTCTGCCCTCTTAACCCCATACACATCACTGAAACCATCAAAGAGCTCTATTTGCACGGAACTTAACGTATAAGTTTCTGTTTGACCAAAATCGTCAAAATACTAACTTAGAACGTGAACTTACGTAACGCACCAGACACTTTACAATGGAGGAATTTCACACTCTACGCGATCTAATGCTCCTATATGACGAGGGAGCCACAGGTGATGCATCGAATTCACAATTGGAATCGATAGATGCCCCCCCCTGATACTACTGTCATATCTACCTTTCTTTTGCCTACACCCTCCAAGGCTCCAAATAAATTCAAACCCAAGTCACGTAACTTTCCCGATCTGATGTCCTGCCCAGCGATCTGGGCCTTTTTGCATCAATCAATCAAAGACATGTAGAGCAAGAACCGGCAGGAATTTCCATCAAATTTGACCCATAACCAACAGCAAGCCCTCCGACGTTTACAAAAACGCTGTGACATTATCATTAAACCATCGGACAAAGGTGAAAATATAGTGATAATGTCACACACCCAATACCAGACAATGTGCCATGAGGTATTGGATAACCTTACTTGGTACCAACCTATTCCACTTACCAGTATTATGGTTTTCGTCAATTTAGAGAACTATGCACAGGGGCCTTTTGACAGGGCCTGATCGATAAAGACACTCTTAACTATTTGATTCCCAAACATCCACTTACCCCTACCTTTTACACACTGCCCAAAACACACAAAAATCTCTCCCAGCCTCCGGGAAGACCCATCGTCTCAGGCATTGGGTCTTTGACCGACAATGCGAGTAAATTTGTAGATAGCTTTTTACTACCCCATGTATCGGGCTTAATCATCATATATCTGTGATACATCTGACCTTATTAGACATATTGAGGGTCCCTCGCAACTCCCTCCTCATGACTATCAATGTCGAGTCCTTGTACTCGAGCATCCCCCACGAGAAAGGAGTTGCGATGGCCAGATCATTCCTGATGGAACAAGAATACACATCTTGGCCCTTAAATGAATTTATTTTACAACTTTTAACTTTCATTCTTACGCGCAATTTTTTCATATTTGAGGACCAACACTATCTGCAAACACAAGGCGTGGCAATGGGCACGTCATGTGCTCCATCATACGCAAACTTGTTCCTTGGAGCCTGGGAGAGACATTTTTTTTGATGACCAGTTTTCATCTTTTCTAGACTCGGTACTCTGCTGGTTCAGATTCATTGACGATTTGTTTGTGGTCTGGACTGGCTCACCATCTCTACTAAAGCAATTCGTTGGGGCCATCAACATCAACGCCATGAATTTACGTTTCATGGTGAGTTTTGACAATACACAGATCCCATTTCTCGATCTGTTGATTGTCAAGCATCCCGATGGGACATTGGGAACCAATCTCTACTGTAAACCCACATCTGGCAACACCCTGTTGCACGCTACAAGTGCCCATCCTAAACCTCTTGTGCACAGTATCCCATATGCGCAGTATTTGCGACTGCATCATAACTGCGCACACAAGGAGGATTTCTATAAACAATCAGCTGCTTTACGTGAACGACTTCCTTTGAGGGGTTATTCTAAGACCAACCTTAGAAGAGCCTTTAGTAAGGCATCTGGCCGTACAACAACTTCTTTGCTCTACCCCTCCCCACGCAATTCAAACATCAACACAGTAAAAATTATTACTCAGTACTCAGCACATCATGAGCAATTTAGGAAAATCATTTCAATGCACTGGACTCTTCCCACCGATCATCACATTCTTAAACATCATGTACGTGACACATCTGAGTTGGTCTTTCGTAGGGCTAAATCTCTTGGATACCACCTAACCAGCAGCTACTATAAACCTGATATCAGTGGCCCCTATCAATCCTTTGATACCTTTCCGTGCGGCCAATGTTCTCTTTGCCCTTGGATACTCACATGTACTTCTTTTGAACTTCCTAATGGATAGATTTTATCTCCACACACGTTGGCCCAGTGCGGCACCACTAGGATTATATATCCTATGCTTTGTACTTGTAAAGCGTTCTATGTCGGCAAGACAATTAGGGAGTTCAGACAGAGAGTCGGCAACCATGTGTATTACTCAACTAACAGTAAACTCACCACTGTTGGATGCCATATTGGCCTGTATCATAAATATGACCCCACAGCTGTGGGGTTTCTTGCACTAGAAGTGGTACACCCTGACATTAGGGGAGGAGATCATGATAAGACATTAATACAAAGGGAAGCCCTCTGGATAGAAAGGCTAAATGCCACCATTCCACCTGGCTTGAACGAAGTTCATTCCTTTAAGTCCTTTCCCTAAATTATCTGGTGACCGACTCTCTGTTATCTGACGCTCCATTTGCGTCATCTTGATGTTGATTATTTAAACTGCTTGTTATCTATACTGCCTTGCCTGTTAAAATTCATCCATGTACTTTATCCATCTATGTTTGCTCTATCCATGAGCCATCGACATTGAGGAGCTCTCAATCCTCTCTGTTTATTTTAAAAATCTTTTATTACCATTGTAGCAATAACTCTCGGTGGAGCTGCTGGTTTAAGCGGGCCTGTCCTCTAAGCTCTTCACCCTTCTTAAATTGTTCAATCCCCTTGGCACAAATGTAGTGCAGTGTTGTAATAATATGAGTATCAACTTTAACCCACAATATACACTTATAGTTATAGTTACCTCTACCTGGGTGCTGGTAGCTCCACCTGCAGGAGAAATGACAACACTGCACACAAACTTCAGTGATAACCACAAATAACTTCTTTCTAAATAATAGCTTTATATAAAGAATTATTACAATGACTATACTATCACACCAACGTAGTGTATAAGAAATGGTTGTGACAATCAGTAACAGACACTTATATATCTAATTATATATAAATATACCCGGGAGCTCACCCTGCTCTAGACCTTAAAGTCACTATCCTTTGTAACTAAATGCAGGGCCCTGCAATGAAAAGGTAGTCCTGATGTCTTCAGTCTTCGCTAGCTTTTATAATTGTAATCCGCAAAGGGTTCCTCCTGGGTGTTGCGCAGTGTAATATAACACTAAAACAATTGTAATCCAGCAGATTGATTAAGTGTTCTTATATGAAGAAACCAGACATCTAGCATCCGTTCTTGAATACTGCAGTCTATTCAGATGTAAAGTTCTCCAACTTAACTTGTTCCGTGGGACTATCAGTCCCAGCAACACCCTGTAACAGTTCTAACTGTGTATGTAGTAGTTAAACAAACTTCTGGGTGTTACCCTCTCGCAACACGGGATCCGGGCAGATGGATGTCTCCGTTTCAGCAGTTCTCAGTCCGTATGGAGGCACCACCACGCCGTCACACTGCTCCGTTCACAAACGACCAGGAGTCCTCGGTTATCTCCCCACGGGTCTCTGGAATGATCACTTCTGCTGCTCCAACACGCAGTTAATGTGATGGCAGGATCCTTGCAGCTGCTCCGCTCCTTCTCAAAGTAGGCCGCAACCCTGTAGGACACACACACCCATAGGGTTCTGCTGGCAGGCCACGCGTACCAGGAACAAGAGACCTAAAATGGCCGCTCCTTACCCTTTTATATCCTCCCACAATGCAGTTCAGTTCTCACCTTGTCCAGGAGCATTGTGGGTGGGTCAGAGCTACAGTTCCGAAGTAAACAATAAATCACTTCCATGTCACTTCACTTAATCAAGAAACGTAAACGTATTGTACTTTCTCAATTGTCCACAAGATGGCACTAACACAACTTATGTACTGTATAATACACATAGAGCTAGATACAAAGGTTGTCAGCGCTACACCATTATTCACTGTCTGTAAAAATGTCTAGTTGATACTTTCATACGTATATGTGTGCTATTCATATTGTATCTGTACAGGGTATTTAAACTGTTATTTAATTTTATTGGGCTCCTTTCCCCGTTTATTTCGGTGACGTGCAATTGGCATTGGCTCCCAGAGTACGTGGGGTTGAAGCTACATATAGATTTCTGGTTCACGCTGAGGCTTTATTACAGATATCAGCTATGGATGTACAAGTAGGGAGGCACACAGCAGCACTAACAACAATATTTTTTCCAATTAACTTCAATGGCTACTTGTTAGCTGTTTTTAATTATTTTTGAATACAGTTTTCATTAGCTAGTAGCAGTGGACTGTAGTTATTAATTGGTTTCTTTTTCCTCTGGTCTATTCAATAAGAATGTTTTTCTCCTATTTTCCCCCTGCATGTGCGCGGTGGTAGTGCTGGCTATGGTTATCCGTTGGACCGTGCCTCCATGTCCTGATCGGGAGCTGCGACGCGCACTGCGGACTCTCCCGCCGCCCGGTTGTGACGTGGGGTGGGCGGGGGTTTCCCCGACTGCGCGTCGACGTCATGCATTCCCTGCCGGGCGTGCTGACTTCTTACACGCAGCACCGCCGGCTGTGTGTTTTCCATCTGTTGACCTGCTGGGGGAGTAGTTGGTTGGCTCTTCAGGCTATGGGGCCGTGTTGGTTTGGCTCCTTGCTTGGTGCCGCCTTCCTTTTCTGTCTCCCCCCATTGGACCAACGTATGACGTTGGGGGCGTTTTTGGCGGCAGCATCGCCTATATGGGCTCCTTCCTCATTTGGGTTTCACATTCAGGACAGTTCACACCGTTCCCACCCGTAATAGATGATGCACACAGGCAACGTTTTCATTCCTCTCACAGACATTGACAATCCGGTATCTTTAATCACTTATTCCATTCACCTTACACTTGTTTTTCTCTGCTCACACTTTTCTCCTTGTTTATCTCACTGTTTTACAACACTTTTTTGTCACATTTATCACAGAGGTCTCCCACTAAGGTGGTTACCCCCTTCTACACCATCATCACACACCCATACCCACATGGGGCGCTGTTCATGTTTGGCCCTGCTGGCAGCATTACGTCCCCTCAGCTCCCGTTTGGGGCCCTGTTTGGCTGTTCTTGGGGGTCCCGTGCCTGCACCACCACTGCGAGGATTCACATGTAAGTGCGTGGGATAATTCAGTTCATGGGGGATCTTCCATGTCCTGGGTTCGCCCCTTTAATTTACTCGAGAATACCTCTATTTTTTATTCTTTTATTTTTTATTTTCTATAATTTATTTTGTTTCTTTATGCATAGAAAAATATCAAGGTTTCGCTCCTGATGATAGGCTATAAAACCTTAACACGTAGAGCTAACACAAACTGATGTGTATACATTTATGAATTACCATGTATGGCCGTTCCTTTTCAATTTAATTTGTTCCCTATTCCAGCCTTATTTTGGTGATATTTTCATTGTTATAATTTTATATAGTTATTTTTGCCCATATAATCAGGTCCTATTTTATGTATCCTATAATTTGTACCAACTCATTATTGGAATGTTTATTTATTTGCAATATTTGGTTCTGATGAATTGTAATAAAATATACAGATATTTATATATAGCAAAATGCATTAAATGTTTTGATATGAAAATTTATGATAATTTGAACCAATTAAAAACAATTTTATCTATTTAATTTTTGCCTGCTCCTCTGTGCTTCGTTAAAGTCCCGCCAATTCTTCTCTTATTATATATGGATGTACAAGTAGGTTTCCTGCAAAATTTGCTTTTTAAAGGTGTGGTTACAAACAAGCTGTTGTCTAATTCTGGAGGAAGAGGACAAAAAAGCATCCTTCCCAAGGACATCGCCCTGGCAGTGCACTGTACTTGCCCATGCGGCGATGGGTAGGCTCCCTGGCAGCCAGAAGGCAATTCGTCTGGCTGTTTGTACACGCCCCAGCTGGGGCCCCACTTCGGGACCCTTGGGCTTATGCGCAGGCGCGCGATCCTTTCACGCGCGCTGCCTGGGCTCTGCCCAGTGGTTTTGAGATCCGTGCGCACGCAGACACACGGTACTCTCCGCCCAGTGGCTTTGAGGCTTGTGCGTGCGAGCGCTGCAGGACCCTTGACCCTATGATGCTTTTGGACGCCAATGCCGGCGCCGCCATTGCATCACAGGGTTGAAGGAGATATATATAGCGGGCATGTCCCGCTGATCACACTGACTAGCGTGGGACCCGGAGAGACTCCTGATCGGCGTCACTATAAGTAAGTTCACTTATAACACTCATTAAACGGCCGTTTCTTGACCGCACTCCCCCAAATCAGGACTGCGGTCTGGTAGGCACCACTATCATATTATATTGAATATATGTATTCTATTATCATCTTTATAGATTCTGGACCTTGTCTCCAAACACCATGACACTCTATACTGCATATGCTTTGTGCAATTAGTGCCATACTTTACTCCTTGATCTACACATATCCGTGTTGTTCTAAGTGGGACTTCATCTCCAGGCCCCTCATACTAAGATCCCCATGGTCAAGGTAAATATAAACCCCTATCATCACTGCACCCTGTTTGGTTGCACCTTCAGGTTCACTTCGTTGCACTTCCTTTTCCTTTGATGGATGCACCTTTTACCACCTTCACATCTTTGATGTTTTTATATCCACATTTAGCTTTTTTATCCACAACCTTAATTTATATTTGGCTCTTTCCTTGGTACAGGGACCTACACTATTTCCCCCCCCCCCCTCTTCTTTCTCCCTCCCTGTTCACTATCCCTTTTTCATACATCTTTGTTCTTTTCTTTCTTTGCTTGGTTATTTTATCACATTCTTCTTACCTTTTTTTTCCCCCCACATTTCACCGTTCATTTCTTACTTCTTCACTATGATCCCTGCCCTCCCTCGCACCTGCACATTCTTCCAGGACACTGGGCATTTGCCTGATGTTTTTATACCGTTTCATCCAGACGCTAGTTCCCTGGTGACTATATATATCTCCTTCAGAGTCGCCGCGGGAGGCCTTGCCAGGTTGTTTTGTGCCTTGCATATACTGAAGCACGTGTAAGCAGCCCTATATATTTGATATAACTTTCTTTATCCCTTTCCCCCATTATATGATTTTTTAACATCCCCCACAAGAAATTTTATATATTATTGTATCTTTATCTCATCCGCAGATGTATTTCCTGATGAAGCGGTAAACCCGCAAAACTAGTTGAAATACCCTGTCATCTGTGTATTTTTTTGTATTGTTTGTTGTTCTCATATTTTGCATTAATACATTTTGTAAATCGTTATATCTGTTTTGTACTACCGATGCATATTTTCTTTACATGTACCGAGATAGTCTGCCTGCCCTCTGTTCCTTGGTGAGTCTGGGGTGGGGCCCATACTCCCAAACATCTATTCTAAGTAAATTTGGATGATGGTACATTCTATAAACCGTTACATATTTTAAACTGCGCTGTGAGGCCACTTAGTCTCTCCATATTTTAATGTGTTTTTTTTTTTTTTTTTTTTAAATGTTATACAAATTAACAACATGATAAACCCATTAATTTGCAAAGTTGTAAATGTTAATTGAATAAAATTGCTAAAAAAAATAATAGCTTCCTTTTTAAGGTCAAGTAACCTACTATTTGTTTTTAATTTGTAATGAATTCATATTTTGGTTGTGATAATTTAACAGCGATTGCATACCACACAAGACAAATGGAAAAAGTTATTAGAAGTGTCTCAATCCACGTTTAAGATGAACAAAACAAAGGTACCACAAATCTAGTTTGTAGACAGCCAATTGATAAATGTTCTTTCTTCTTAGGTAGGCCCCACAGGAAAAGTTGTTGGCATTGACCATATTGATCAACTTGTCCATGATGCAACTGAGAATGTCAAAAAAGATGATCCAACATTACTGAGCTCTGGACGCATTAAATTTATAGGTGAGTTTATGTTTGCAATTAACTTAGCGTAAAAGCAGAACTTCAGTCATTTTTTCATCTTTCCATCTATTAATTCTTCTGCCGTTGTTTTAACTTTGGATAGTAAAGCATTTTTTTTCTGACAGTAAATACCTTATACAGCCCACTTCCTGTACAGCTCTCCCTCTCTCACTCTCGTGAGAGTTTGCCAGAAAGGGAGGGGGGGATGAGTCATAAGGTGGCCAATGAGAGCAGCAGAGCTGGAGGTGTGCCTCTGTGTGTCTTTGTAAATCCAGGAATTGAACAGGCAGCAGTTTTAGCTGCCCACAGTTAAAATGGTTGCAGCCAGACTCAGTGGAGGAAGATTTCTGCAGCATATTTGGCAAGTACAGAATCACGGTATACCGTATATACTCGAGTATAAGTCGTTCCGAGTATAAGTCGAGGCCCTAATTTACTACAAAAAAAATGGGAAAAACGTATTCACCCGAGTATAAGACGAGGGTGAGAAATGCACAGCTACTGTAAGTGGAAAAGAGGGTCAACAATGCCCATTTGCAGCATTACTGTGCCCATTTGCATGCCTCACTGTGCCCATTTGCAGCCATAGGTCCCCTGAACTTCAAACTCGGTAGTTAAGGGTTCCTAGTTGCCCCCTAGCTGCAGCCAAAATTTGGGGTCTCTGAACCCAAAGGGTCCTGAAATGACATTGCTGCAGATGGACACAGTTGACCGAATTTGGGGCCCCGTATCTCGGGGCCACTTAGTGCTAGGAACCCCAAATTTGGTTTGCAAACCCAGTGGAACTAGCACCATAAAATTTTCAAAGCTGGGGTTTCTAGCACCAAGTGGCCCCGAGATACAGGGCCCCAAATATCAGTTCAGAAAATGTCAAGCACGTTTCTGCAGCAGAGAATGACATTTTCCGAACCAACTTTGGGGCCCCGTATCTCAGGGCCACTTGGTGCTAGGAACCCCAGCTTTGGATATGTTATGGCACCAGTTCCACTGGGTTTGCACACTAAATTTAGGGTTCCTAGCACCAAGTGGCCCTGAGATACGGGGCCCCAAAGTCGGTTCGGAAAATGAAATTTTTTGCTGCAGAAAAGTGCTTGACTCAAGTATAAGTCGAGGTGGGCACTTTCAGCACAAAAAAAGTGCTGAAAAATTCGACTTATACTCGAGTATATACGGTATATAAAATAATATGCAAAGTGGTTTGAGGGAAGCTTCAGACTGGCAAAGATGTTTTTATTACAAATTATGTGAGCAGACTGCAGTAACTCTTTAAAGGAGATCTATAGTTGCAGCATACACTCTTATTTTATAACATCAGCATTTTATTAACAATACAAACAATCATTTTTGATGATCCAATATAAACTTAGTTGAAAAATCTCCTTTAATGTGGTGAATGCTGCCTGTCACCTGGCCATCTTTTTCCACAACTTTCTGGATACTCCTCTGCTCATTCCTTTGGTTTACTTTTGATTTCTAAGGACAGTACATTCCTGTACTGACTACTTTTCCTTTTTTTACTTTTTGAAACTCGTCTTCTCAGCATCTCTGTAGTTCAGAAGGCAGGCTCTGTGAAATGTGTGACTCAGCAGTGTCCTGCCACAGGGCATAGTGAATATGTGTCACAGAATTCTAGGTATTAAATGTGTGGGATTCTTTAGAAAGTAGGTTTACAAACTTTGAGAGCGTTCAGATTAATCAGAGTAGGTTACAAATAATTGAGATATAATGTAGATATAATTATATGATTAAAAATTTTGACAATAGATACAGTTTTAAGCAACTCTATTTCCAAAAAAAAAGAATTGTCTAACTGCCAAAGTATCAAAAGGTTTTGCTTCCTTCAGTAACAATACTTAAATATTCTAAAATTAGCATAACCCCTTTTTAAAGAGAGCATACATGTTAGAACTTTACATTTCCTTATTCAAGAAAACTATGTATTCATAGATCAGTAATGGACTGTACCATTTTATTTTTAGCTGCCTCACCTATAGACCTGTCTAGGGGTATTAGGATAGATGGTGCAGAAGTATCAAGTTTGCTGTTTGCAAATACTTTTAGGAGAACTATGGTGACATTTATTTTGATCAGCATTCACTCGTATAGCAGGGAGTAGGGATGAGCTGAACACCCCCCGGTTCGGTTCGCAGCAGAACATGCCAACAGGCAAAAATTTTGTGCGAACACAGTTAAAGTCTATGGTACACAAATGTAAATAATCAAAATGGCTAATTTTAAAGGCTTATATCTCAGTTATTGCCATAAAAAGTGTATGGGCACCTGGGTCCTGCCCCAGGGGACATGTATCAATGCAAAAAATTTTTAAAAAACAGCCGTTTTTTCAGTAGCAGTGATTTTAATAATGCTTAAGGTGAAACAATAAAAATGAAAAATTCCTTAAATATTGGGCCTGGGGGGGTCTCCTTAGTCTGTCTGTAAAGGTGCACATCTTTCCCATGTTCATAACAGTACCACAGCAAAATGACATTTCTAAAGGAAAAAATTGAATTTAAAACTGCTTGCAGCTGTAATGTATTGTCAGATCCCAGAAATATAGATAAAAATCATTGAAAAAAACTGTGTGCCCCCCCCCCCCCCAGTCCATTACCAAGCCCTTTGGGTCTGGTATGAATATTAAGGGGAACCCCGTGCCAAAATGTAAAAAAAAAATGCCGTGAGGGTCCCCCCAAAATTCATACCAGGCCCTTAAGGTCTGGTATGGATAATAAGGGGAACCCCGTGCCAAAATTTTAAAAAAATATGCTATGGTCCCCCCAAAAACACCTTGTCCCCATGTTGATGGGGACAAGGGCCTCTTCCCCACGACCCTTGCCCTGTGGTTGTGGGGGTCTGCGGACGTGGGGGCTTAATGGAATCTGGAAGCCAGGGGGGCCCCCAGATCCCGCCCCCCCCTATGTGATTAGGTATCTGGTACATTGTACCACTACTCATTCACCAAAAAAGTGTCAAAGTAAAAATGACAGGAGAGAGAGGTGTGGCCTGGGACGGCATAGTGTGAGGAGCACTGAACGGGAGCCCCGCTTGCTAAAAATCCGTTGTTACATATCCTGGGGCAATTACTAGGGGTTACACCCCGAAACTGTGTCCACTGACACCCGGGGACAAAAGACAGCATGTCACCACCGAAGAAAGCGACTGAATCGGCCTCGAAACGAACTAAGTATCGGCTTCAGGACAAAGGGGCCTCTGAAGAAAATGGCGCCGACTCGCCCCCTCCTGTGTACTCAGCCGCAGATGACACTACCCGTGTGCTGGAAGCAATCTCGGACTGCAAGAGCACGTTAACAGGCAAGATTGAGGAGGTGAAGGTGGATGTGTCTCTAATCCATCAGAATTTACAAAAGCTTAGAGACCGGGTTACAGAGGCGGAGACCCGCATCAGTCGCGTGAAAGATGAAATGCCGCCATTACAAGTTACAACTGAACGTCTGCAACACCAACTGATTGCGGTCTTGGCTAAACAAGACGATATGGAAAACAGTCTCAGGAGGTGTAACTTGCGATTTGTGGTTACCTGAGGGTGCGGAAGGCACAGACCCCCCTCCTTCCTAGAAAACCTGCTTACAGCTACATTCGGGAGGGCCGAATTTTCTACGTCATTCGTCGTGGAACGAGCTCACAGACTGGCTGCCAAACCCGCTCCTCCAGGTGCGCCTCCCCGGACCTTTATTGCTAAAATGCTGAACTTTCGTGACCGTGCCACTGTCCTCCGCCTCACCAGACTAAAGGGCAACATTCCTTTCAAGAACAGCGAGATCAGAGTTTTTCCCGACTTCTCGCGGAAGTTCAGAAAAAGGGCGCTGTTCACCGAAGCCAAGCGGCAGTTGAGGATCCGCCACTACTCATATGCAATGCTCTTTCCCACCAGACTCTATGTCACTGGGGATGATAGGGCACACTTCTTCGATACACCAGAAGCTGTGTTTGCTTGGTTGGAGGAAAGAGCGATGCCCCACCGCGCACCCACCTAAAGACACAGCCGACTGATACCAATTGGAGACTCATCCTTGAAGTGGTGAAGATCGTGGGGGACTTCCGATTTCTTTAACCGGACTGATCTATTTAATATAAAGGTACTGTGTGCCCCACTCTGCCTGATCCGACTGGTGATTTTTGTGTTGCCCCAGCCCCTCACTTGCCCTCTTTCTCTGCTTTTGGTTATACCCCATCTTGACAAGCTCCCCCCCTTGGGTTTTTTTTCCCCTTGCTCATATTTTGTTTCCATTTTTCATTTTTTTTTTTTACTCCTTGGTGATGGACAATGATAATCGCTCCACACACTCCAATCTATTGGCAAGCTTTTGCCCGCAATGACTCTCGGGTTGCTGACTCAAATCCATATATCCTTTTGTTTCCCCCATGATTGTGATCCTGGAGATATCAGACCGTGAGTCTTACTCCATGCTGCTGCCTGTTTTGCAGCATATAATCGTCCCCTTAGTTGCGGGAGCCCTTGCGGGCCCTGCTATTTTACTATACCACTTGTAACGTTGGGTATTTTGCACAAGCTTTGTTTCCCTGGTCTGTCCGGTCTCAGCGGAACACCCAGGGAGGTTACCCGGGGCGCTGTTTGCCCGGACAGTTCAGTGTGTTCATTTTTAACATGTTCATGTTCTATTGTTGATTTAAAACATTGCAGTCCATTTATGTTGAGAGGTGCTTTATTTGCAGAAATTTGATTGGTAACATTGAAAATGTGCGGCAGGTAGGTGCCCTGCGGGTGACTACGCGTTATGGGCCTTGGCATGTCGCACAATATTATCCTGTCCCTGCTGTCCTGTGCCTTTCAGACGGTGTTACGGGTCCTCCCTTTTATGGAGCAATTTGTGGCAGCCGGCGGTGGATCTGGGATATTGGAGACACTGATAGGCTTAGCTCTGATACCCCTCTGAATGTAAGGGGTATCAGAGCTAAGCCTAAAAGAAATGCAGTCCTAGCATACCTCAAGGCTCAGCATGCAGACTTTATGGTCCTGGTGGAGACACATCTTACAGGCCAATTAATGGTGACCCTGAAGAAGCCCTGGGTGGGATGGCTTTACCAGGCCCCCCATACTGCTAACTCTAGAGGACTTGCTATATTGGTGGCCAAAACAGTACAATTCACCTTATTGACACTTAAATCTGACCCTCAGGGGAGATTTTTATTTTTGCACGTTAAAGTACATGGCTTGGAACTTCTTATAATGGCAATCTACATTCCTCCCCCTTTCCAATGTGCAGTATTAATGGAAGGTCTATCCTTTATGTCCCAATTTCCCACTGTCCCAGCAATCTGGTTGGGGGATTTTAATAATGTAGCTAATGGGGAACTAGACAAACTGACACTGACACCCCCTGACTATCCCTCTCATCCACATACTAGATTTGGAAAATTTCTCACTGAACTTTCCCAAATTGACACGTGGAGACATCGCCACCCTAATGATAAGGCGTTTTCCTGTGTTTCTCTGCATCACATAATTCTATGTCGTGAATAGATCTAATTTTGATATCTCGCTCTCTTCTCCCAATACTTGGAGAGGTAGGTTTCAACCCCCGCATACTCTCTGATCAAGCTCCCTGTTGGGCTGAACTTAAGCTGGATTCCCCCCCCCCCACAACTTACTCCTGGAAACTCAACCCCTTCTGGTTGTCAGTGGTTCCTGATATATTGGAGATGGGTAATGAATGGAATTTCTTTTTTCAAACCAACAGGGACTCAGCACCATTCGATGTTGTCTGGGATTCCTTCAAATCCCACGCTCGCATGATGCCAGCCCAGCGCATAGCCAGGTATAGAAAGTCCTCCTCCCAAGCGATTAGAGTAGCGGAACAATCTCTAATGGATATTGAGAAAGAGTTCACTGACAATCCCTCACCATTCACGGCTGATCAACTAAAACTACAAGCCAGAGTGGTAAATAGTCTCCACTTTGAAAAGGCGGAGAGAAAAATATTCTACTGTAAGCAGAGAATGTATGAGTGTGGGGAACGGGCAGGACGTCTCCTTGCCTACCTGACTCATATGGATCACAGACCACCAACGGTGGTGTCTCTTCGCGACACTAAGGTTATACTGATTTCTGATCTTGACATTGTGGCTGGGGAATTCCACTCTTTTTTTCGCATCCCTGTATTCTTCCTCTACTAACAACCCCAGAGAGGAAGTGGAGACACTTCTAGCTGGCACAGATCTACCCACGCTTAATCACAAGTTGAGTTACTGGAAGCACCTGTCACTGAAGATGACATAGTAGAGGCTATGTCTCACCTTAACCCCTCCAAAGCACCTGGGTCAGATGGCCTTCCTCTAGAATTTTACACAACATATAACGATACTCTGGTCCCCAGATTACACAAGCTATTTTCACATATATTCAAATCTGGCTCCCTGCCTAAGTCCATGTGCGAGGCCTATATAGTACTTATACCTAAGCCAGGCAAAAACTTAGAACTTCCCGAATCCTATCGTCCCATATCCCTGCTTACATTAAAATCTTGGCCAAGATCCTGGCGTTGTGCCTAAATAAAGTCATTCTCACCCTGATCCATCCGGACCAAACGGGGTTCATGCCCGCAAAGAACACCGCATATTATCTCCGTAGATTATACATGAACCTACAAGCCAAGCATGACCAGATGGGATCCAGAGTCGTGGTGTCTCTTGACGCTGCAAAGGCGTTCGACTCAGTTGAGTGGGATTACCTCTGGGCATGCTTGGCGCGGTTTGGATTTGGACCCAACTTTGTCAGGTGGATCCGACTCCTATATCAAAACCCTAGTGCCAGGGTGTGGGTCAACTGGAGGGTCTCTGGTGCCTTCCCCCTTTCAAAGGGGTACGCGCCAGGGATGTCCCTTATCCCCTCTTCTATATGCCCTGGAGGTGGAGCCCCTTGCATTGTCATTGCGCTCCCACCCGGGAATTAAAGGGCTGAGATGCGGGACTTTGGTGGAAACACTGAGCTTATACGCTGACGATATATTGTTGTATCTGACAGATGCTGGCCCCTCGCTGGAGACTGCTCTTAATGTAATACAAACCTTTGGTAATTATTCGAGACTAAAAATAAATTGGGACAAGTCTCAGGTCCTTCCCATAGATATAGGTGCCCCCACAGAATCCCAAGCCTCCTCTGATTAATTATAGAACCTCTGATTGCTACCCTGAAAACTAAAACTCAGACATGGACCAAGTTACCCCTAGGAGTAATGGGCCGAGTAAATTTAATAAAACTGATAACACTCCCTAAATTCCTTTATGTCTAATGGCACGCCCCGGGATATCTTCCCCTTAGAATTTTTAAATCCATTGAAGCTATCCTTAATTCTTTTGTGTCATGAACCGACACAAATTGTCTTGGCAGGTGCTGAAGAACCCCACAGATTTGGGGGGGCACAGCACTTCCAGACTTTAACTTATACTATCTGGCAGCACAATTATCCCACCTTTACTATATAGACAAACATGACGAAGATCGCTATTTGGCCCTAATATGCTCCCCTTACACTCGATTGTACACCCACCCCTTCCAAATCATTTTCAGAGAACCGATGGATACCTGGACATTAGGCAGCCGTGGGGGGCTGCTATATCACCACTGTAAAATCTGGGCGGTAGTGAGACATCGACTGCAAACGCCAGTGACGCACTCACATACACCACTTTGAGATAATCCAGGCCTGAGAGAACTGCTACTCCTACCAGACCACAGCCTGTGGATTGCACAGGGAGTGGTATATCTGTCGAATGTTTACTGTGGTAATATCCTGAAATCATTTCAACAGTTAAAGGAAGAATTTAATCTCAGTAATTCCATGCACTTCCGTTACCTCCAGCTCCGCCACGCTCTCCAGGCTCAATTTCACGATGATCCACCCAACTTAGACCATTTAGACGTCTTGTGCATAATAATAGGGCAAGACCCCTCAAAACTTATTTCAATATTCTACAATACTCTCCTTCGCCCTACAGCGACAAAACTTGCCTACAGATTGAAGGATTGTTGGGCTGGCGATGTGGGGGGGCTGGAGGATGATGAATGGGAGGATGCATTAGATACATGTAGAAAGGTCTCCACTAGGCTCTCAGACCGGCTCACGCAACTTTACATACTACGCAGATCTTATTTGACTCCCTTTCAACTGACCAAATATAGACCCGACCACAATCCACTGTGTCCCAGATGTGATAGCCCTTCTGGTTCCTTCTTTCATTTTATTTGGTCCTGCCCTGCAGTGCAAGGTTACTGGTCACATATAGTAAAGTTTATACACGGTGAGATGGGGTCTCCCTTGACACTATGCCCTAAACAATGTCTACTGGGAATATTCCCAGACCCCGACTCAGATAAATTTCATATTCTATTTTTACAAGAGTCCCTGTTCATAGCTAGGCTACTTATAGCAAGAAAGTGGATGAGGGCCAATCCACCTACATTACAGGAGTGGATCTCCGCTATTAACAGCGTATTACCCTAAAAAAAAGAGCTTTATATTCATAGAGGCTGCCCGACCAAATATGGGAAAATTTGGGACTCCTGGTTGGCGAATGCAGCCACATGCAATGAAACAATTGAAGATTTACCTGAACAATGAACAATGAACACTACTTCTGATGAGCATTATCCTTTTATACTACACTAAAGAACCTGGATGTGCAGGTATCTGCTTTTCAATGCCCCTTCTATGTAGTGCATGAAGTACTGTATAGGATGCTTAAATATTTCGTTATTTATCCAACTTTTACGTATGTGATATTAATGTTCATAATCTGTAACTGTGCATTCTTCTCAATAAAATAAACATGTTATTTGTAAAAAAAAAAAAAAATGACAGTTTTTGACAAGTCCTTTATTAAAAAAAAAATAGTGTCCCGCGATGTAAATCCATCTTCAGTCACAGCGCTGATGGACCAAAAAACAAAACAAAGAAAAACGGAAAAACTTTGCCTCCATTGGAGAAAAATGGGTGACGTCAGAGTGGGCAGGGTCACCCATTTACATCACTGGGAGGCCCCGCCCTCAGCTACATAACAGCTGTCATTGCGAAAAGGCTGCAGTCGGCGGGACGCCTCCCATGGATGCAAAGTTTTTCTGTTTTTTTCTTTTTTCCTTCTTGGGACCGTCGGACGCCGTGATTGAAGATGGATGGACATCGCGGACAATTCTTCTTTTTTTTTTTTTTTTTTTTTAAATTGTCCAAAACTGTCTCCTGTCATTTTTTACTTTTTTGACACTTTTTGGTGAATAAGTAGGGGTACAATGTACCTAATACCCATTCACATGGGGGGGCCAGAATCTGGGGTCCCCCTTGTTAAAGTGGGCTTCCAGGTTCCGATAAGCCCCCCATCCGCAGACCCCCACAACCACCGGGCAAGGGTTGTGGGGAAGAGGCTCTTGTCCCCATCAACATGGGGACAAGGTGCTTTGGGGGGGACCCCAAAGCACCCTCCCCATGTTGAGGGCATGTGGCCTGGTACGGTTCGGGGGGCGCTCTCTCATCACCCCCTTTTACAGTGGCCTGCCAGGTTGCATGCCCGGATAAGGGTCTGGTATGGATGTTGGGGGGGACCCCCACGCCATTTTTTTTTTTTTCCCTTAAAATCCGTACCAGACCTGAAGGGCCTGGTAATGGACTGGGGGGGCTGTTTTTTTTCAATGATTTTTATGTATATTGCCGGGACCTGGCAATACATTACAGCCGCACGCAGTTTTAAATTACATTTTTTCCTTTAGAGATGTAATTTTGCTGCTCTCATGCATTACACTATGTCCGCTATGTAAGCAGCCTTACATAGTGCGGGGTGTGGACTTGGCCCCCTGAGCCCTGATTTGGCCAAAGGCACCCTGCCTTTGGCCAATCATGGCTCTCAAGGCAGAACGCTCTGTGATTGGCCAAAGCATGCAAGTCAGGTGCATGCTTTGGCCAATCAGCAGCCGTCAATGCACTGCGATCTTGCAGTGCATTATGTGGGATTCCATGGGCGCTCCAATTTCCTGCGAGCGACCCATAATCTTCTAAATTCAGCGAACGGACGAACACCCAATGTTCGAGTTGAACGTTAGTTCAACATCGGCTCATACCTATTATTTTATTTGAATAATCCCCCTGTCACATCATTTTGTTTATAATTTTGTTTTGATTCATCCTCTCCTTTTTATACCATGTTATAATCCTCCTTTTTTCATGTTTATAATCCTTTTCATGCTGTGTTATAACCTCCTATAATAATCTTCAACTACTCATCATTACCTCTGACGTTTGTTTGCACATACCGGTCCATCCATCTTTCTTTTTTATTTTTATTAAGGAACATGTATTAAGGCATTTGCGATGCTCTCTCACCATATTTAAGTATTGGTCCCTTTAAATCTATCAGGAAACATTGTGTATTGTCACATCACATCGGCTTGAGCCTGGGCGAGCCGATATAAGACTGAAAAAGCAGAAGCTTTGAAACGCGTCATCTGTCATATCCTGACGACACTTCCAATTTCCAGACTTCCCTGAGTGCTTTTCACACTGGTTTGTACACCGTGAGGAAGGAACCAGGCCAACTTTCCCAAACCTCCTTGCTGTCACACCGCTGCAGCCCGTTACACTATTTTGGACCCAGTTCCGGACTCCTACAGTGACCACGGACATTCTTTTGAGTTACATGCCTGTTTTTAACAGACATTATGTGAGTAGCCATTTGGCTGATATTTTAATACATTTCTTTCCTTTCATACTGCACTTAGTCTGGCGCACCTTGCCCTTTTTACATTGTTTTCCAGAGACTGCTTCACTCCCAAGGGAGCTGCCACTAGTGCCTTTACAGTAATCCATTGGACTTATGAACTTACTGGGACTCTTTTTTAATAACCTCTTTTTAATAACATTTTTTACATTTTTACATACAGTAAAACCTTGGTTTGAGAGTAACTTGGTTTGAGAGCATTTTGCAAGACAAGCAAAATCTTTAAATAAATCTTGACTTGATATACAAGCGTTGTCTGGATATACAAGCAGCGTTATGTCACAACTGAGTATAAAGAGAGGAGCCTCTAAGTGTAGCAATATGGTTACATTTAATAAAGGTACAACGTTTAGAAACTCACATGGTTGATGATTAAAACAAGCACATCAAAGTATGCAGGCAGGGGTAAAGCTGTTCACGTAGACCATCCTCTTCACCGGCATCGACACCATCCCTATCGTGCTGCTTTCCTGGTGCCTCCATGGCAGCATACCAATGGTTGGTTGCTCCGCCCCTGACCAACCCACAGGACCACTTTAACTCTATAAATAAAAGAGTTGTTCCTCCCCACCGTCATTCTTTTATCTGTCCTCGTTCCTACAGGATCAAGCGCTCAGCCCTACCTCACCGCTTTATGGTGTGACCATTGCAAGTTCAGGCTCTCCTGCAGTATGGAGTCCCATTGCTTGGGCTTCTAAAAGCGGCAGATAAGTATGGGAGCCCGTTTTTCTGTGGATCTTTTTGGGGCTTGGTGAGTTAACAGGAGCCAGTTTTCTCTCCTATATATTCCCTTGTTCGGCATGCTAAAGCCCTAAATGCTTAAATGCTTGTGCTTTTTACAAAAACGCTATGAGGTTTTTGCCTACCTCCACAGCATGCCTCATGTTCGGCTCTGCTTTCCCAGCGGGAAAAAAAAAAAATTTTGTTGTTCTTCCCTCCTCTGCAAAATCCTTTTTTGTTTTTAACTACTTTTATATTAAATTTTAATAGTTCTTTTTCAGCTGCCCCTAGTACTATAATGGCGCATCAAAAAGATCCTGAACATACCACTAGGTAAGGGCTGCAACATTCAGGTAAGTTATTTGTCAAGAGAAAAGAGCACCCCGGGCTGATTGAAGCACCCTTGTCTTTGTTTCTATTTTTTGTCTTAGCCCGCATCACGGATCTTCCCGCAGATCATCCCATAGAGATTCTACGTATAGAAGATCAAAAGACCATAGGAGCTTGGGTCATTCTCATTCGTCCTCGGCCCATACTTCCCACAGTGGGCACAAATCATCCCGACATACCTCTAGTAAACAGGACTCCCAGCACAGACCCGTGTATCCAGGAGAGAAAGCATGCTGGGTGTGTGGCAAACAAGCCCTCCCTGATAAATTGGTATGTGGTCAATGCCTCCTGGAAGCTACAAGAGACAAAGAGAGAGAGAAACTTGATTCAATGGAATCAATCAAAAGAATGATCAAAGACTCTATCCGGGAGTTAGCCTTATCCTAAGATCAAGTAACCCCACTCGCAGATGAAGCAGCGGTGAATACACCCAATCCACAGCCAGACACAGAGGTTATTTCTGAAAGCGATTCGGATGTGGGAGAAGAAAATGCTCCAGCCTTTGATTTTGCTCTAGTGGAACCCTTTATCAATGCGGTAAAGGACGCAATCCAATGGGAGGAAGTTCCAGAGCCTCCATCTAAAGCAAATAAATATTTTCCACACCTGAAGAAATAATTATCAACCTTCCCCTTAATGGAAGAAATAAAGGAAGTTGTGACAGATGAATGGCAGAAGGTGGATAAAAGACCCTCAGCTTACAATCGTTTTCACAAATTATACCCACTTGCTGAAGCAGATGCCCAGCTTTTTGATTCGCTTCCAACGGTAGATGCTTCAATTATGAGATTAGCCAGGAATACAACACTGCCTCTAGAGGATGCGGTCTCTTTCAGGGATGTACTTGATCGAAGGATCGATTCAGATCTAAAAAAATCTTATCAAGCTGCAGGAGGGGCATGCAAGCCAGCAGTAGCCCTGACTTCAATCTCTTGGGCTACTAGAGTATGATCAGACAATATTGAGACAGCCCTCAGACAGGGGGTGGGGTCTAACGAGATCATCAAAGCACTAGATGAGCTGAAGCTAGCCTCAGATTTCATGGCGGAGGCCGCCATTGATGTCCTAAAGTGTTCCTCCAGAGCTATGCTGTATTCCATCACTGCCAGAAGGGCATTGTGGCTAAAACCATGGTCAGCCGACCCAACCTCAAAACAATCAGGGTGTCGCATACCATACAATGGGAAAGCTCTGTTCGGCGACAAAATGGATGCAGCGATTACCAGAGTCACAGGAGGGAAAAGTGGTCTAATTCCCCAGGACAGAAGCAGGAGGAAAAGATTTGTGTCACGTCCAGCTGGTCAGCAGAGAGCAAGAGACTCCAGAACGTACCGTCCGGGCAGGGAGTACAGAAGAGGCTGGAAGGGCTCGCAGGCAACTTTCTTGAAGGCGGGGAAGCCGAAAACCTCAACATCCACGGTTGAGGGCCAGAAGTCTTTTTGACTCCCTATCCACCCAAACCGCTCCAATAGGAGCTCGACTCAGGGCGTTTGCCCAGGTTTGGGTGGAGAATTGTACAGATCAATAAGCAGTCTCCACTGTCATTCAGGGGCATTTCTGGACATTCAGAAAACGCCCCCCACCCTTTTCTTTTCAGCCAACGAAGATACCAACCTCCAAAGAGAAGAAAGAGGTCCTTCTTCAGTATGTGCAAATTCTTATCCGGCAGCAAGGCAGTAGTTCCAGTTCCGGACTTGGAAAAACACTCAGGGTTCTATTCCCCAGTCTTTTTGGTCCCCAAAAAATCGGGCGGCTGGAGGCCCGTGTTGGACCTGAAGAGGTTAAACAGGTACATCCGTACAGAGCATTTCAAAATGGAATCCTTAAATACAGTGATTCTATCAGTACAGCCAGGGGATTGGATGGTCTCTATAGACCTTCAAGACGCATATCTCCATATACCTATCCTGCAGCAGTTTCAACCTTTCCTACGTTTCAAAGTAGGCGATTTACACCTACAGTTTCAATGCCTGCCGTTCGGGATCTCTACAGCTCCCAGAACCTTCACCAAGGTGCTAGTGGCAATCCTGGCTCCTCTTCAAGAAAAAGGGATTCGAGTGCTTCACTACTTAGACGGCATCCTCATTCTATCCCAGCACAAAAGGAGCCTAGAAATGCATGTACGGCTGGTCCTAGACACCCTGAGCAAGTTCGGGTGGTTAATCAATTACTCGAAAAGCCAGCTCACACCTACACAAAAGATGACATATCTAGGAGCACTTTTCAACACTCCAGAGAGGGCAGTTTCACTTCCCCTAGAAAAGATTCCTGTCCTGAAGGAAGGTAAAGAGAGTATTGGCAAGCCATTCCATGTTGGCATCAGACTGTCTGAGTCTCCTGGGCTCCCTTTCCTCTTGTATACCCATGGTGAAGTGGGCCAGGTGGCATCTGCGGGGATTCCAACTGGGCTTTCTGGCACAGTGGAAGAAGAATCGCCTGGATCAGAGGATATTAGTCACATTCATAATGAAGTCCAGTCTCTGGTGGTGGACGAGACCATCCAACCTGCAAGTTCACTGTTCCCTAGGGCCCATCTCATGGACCATTCTTACATCAGACGCAAGTCAGTTGGGCTGGGATGCGCACTTTCAAGGTCAACTAGTCCAAGGGAGATGGCAGTTCAATTCGGAGATGGTAATATCGAACATACTGGAACTAAGGGCGGCATGGATGGCAATCCTACATTTAGCCACCTACCTCAGAGGAAAATCCATACTCCTACAGATGGACAACAAAGCGGCAGTGGCCTATGTCCAGAACCAGGGGGGAACACACAGCAGGTCTCTACTCAGCGAAGTGACGCCCATTCTGACCTGGGCCGAGATGAACTTAATCAACCTGCGGGCCTCATACATCCCAGGGTCCGAGAACCAGTTAGCCGACCATCTGTCAAGATCATTCGTCAACAACGAGTGGTCCCTGAATCCCAAGGTTTTCGAATTGGATATGCCAACAGTGGGGCACCCCCTAAATAGACCTATTTGCATCTCCACTCAACGCGAAGATGCCTCTATTCTTCTCAAGGTTCCCGTTCCCAGGGTCAGCGGGAGTAGACGCTCTAGCCCAGCCTTGGAAATTTCAGAAAGGATACGCATTTCCTCCGACTCCTCTGATATTGAGGTTTCTTCAGCGCCTGACGACGGAGAAAGTCACAGTCTTGGCAGTAATCCCATACTGGCCCAAGAGACCGTGGTTCACACTCCTAGTCAACTTGGCTGTGTGCAAACCACTTCCTCTTCCACACCTGAACGACCTTCTACAGAAAGTCTTCCACTAATTCCACCTATTACAGAATATGGAGAAAATTTACAGATCTGACAGAACTTAATCATTTCGATCCCCTAGATCCTGGGGTCCAGAATGTGCTTCTCTCCCTACAGAATGGCTTGGATCTAGGTTTAGGTCTAAACACTCTTAAGGTCCAGGTCTCGGCTCTCTCAGCCCTGACAGATACACAATGTACTTTGAACCCTCTGGTCAAACGCTTTTTGAAGGAAGTCCTGAGATTGCCACCTCCCAGGAAAGCATTATACCCCAAATGGGACTTGACGATTGTACTGGATGTCCTATCAAATCCTCCCTTTGCTCCCACAGAAGATTGCACCCTAGAGGACATTTCCTTAAAAACAGTATTCTTGATTGCCATCACCTCGGCTCGCAGAGTATCGGAAATTCAAGCTCTAGGATCACGGGAACCTTACATCACCTTCTTCCCGGACAGGGTGGTTTTGCAACCCATCCATCAATTCATTCCTAAGGTACCTTCTCTCTATCATCTTAATCAGGAATGGGTTCTTCCAGCATTTGGAGAAGATCCAGAGTCTTCAAGATTACATGAGTTAGATGTAGCCAGATCCCTGAGACACTATTTAAACTCAACACAACAGTTTCGCAAAGATCAAAGACTGTGTGTCATCCCAAAGGTGCCAGAAAGGGAATGGCAGCATCCAAGACGACCTTGGCAAGCTGGATCGTAAAATTAATCCAAAGGGCCTATCGGGCTAGTGGTCTGGCAGTCCCAGATGCGGTCAATGCGCATTCCACTCGGGGAATGGCCTCTTCTTGGGCAGCATTGGCGCGTGTCTCCCCTGAGACAATTTGCCGAGCAGCTAGTTGGTCGTCATTCAACACTTTCATGTCTCACTATAGTGTAGACCCAGCTGTTCTTACTTCCCGGGAATTTGGGGAAAGAACCTTACAGATGTCAAGGCTGTAGTTTTCATTAAATTTCTTATTGCAGTACCCTCCCTGTAAGCGAGTTATTTACCATTGGTATGCTGCCATGGAGGCACCAGGAAAACGGAAAATTGAATACTTACCTTTCCGTAATTTTCCTTTCCTGGTGCCTACCCATGGCAGCACACACCCCCCCTTCAATAATCCTTAGTTTTCTGAGATCTAGTTACAAAAATGATGGTGGGGAGCAACAACTCTTTTATTTATAGAGTTAAAGTGGTCCTGTGGGTTAGTCGGGGGCGGAGCAACCAACCATTGGTATGCTGCCATGGGTAGGCACCAGGAAAGGAAAATTACGGAAAGGTCAGTATTCAATTTTCCATTTTCCATGAGCGATTCAAGCCTCGCTTTCAGATCGCTCTACTGCAGGGTAGGCTTCCCAGTCCTGATTGCAGACTGACAGCGGTGAGAGACGGCGGTGCGGAGGAAGGTCTATGTGGACAGCTTTACCCTAGATGCCTGCATACTTAGATGTGCTTCTTTTAATCATCAACCATGTTAGTTGCTAAATGTTGTACCTTCATTAAATGTAACCATATTGCTACACTTAGATGCGCCTCTCTTCTTTTTTATACTCTGAAGCTCCTGCTGGAATTTGCTTCTAATCCCCTTGTGGAGGCTTCCATTTGTTGATGGACATTTTATGGTTACACAACCTATCACATTGCTATAATCTTTTTATATGGATAAACTTGAAGGACTTATGAATAAATGGTTGTGGAATGAAGCATTTGAGTTTCCATTATTTCTTATGGGGAAATTTGCTTTGATATACAAGTGCTTTGAATTACAAGCATGTTTCTGGAACTAATTATGCTCTAAATCCAAGGTTTTACTGTATTTTTAGTGGAGTGGGGATAATTACTGAGCTAAACCCAAAAGTGGTTCGGATGTCAAGCAGCTGTATAAAAATGTGACAAACCTATATAGAATCGGAAAGGTAAATATTGCAGCGCTAACCAAGCAAATACATAAATGAAAGGGGTGGTGCAGAAAAATAATGCAACAAATCAGATATACAAAGTGTCCAATAAATGTACATAAACTCAGTGAATGAGTAACCGAACACCAGGGGGCCCTGGAAAATGTGAAAAAATATATATACAGATGTGTGGGTTATAGTCCAATCAAGACAAATGGCCAAAGTATGGAGCTCAGCAGGGTCCAGGACTTCCAGGGTGGGATCCAGAAAAGAGACGGAAAACCTCCAAATGGACCTCCAATCCTTGGTGCATCAAACTGGATCTTGGTGGTAGGATCAACAGAACTCCGGAGCCACTCTCAGCGAAGCATTATGTGGAAAAATAAATTGTATCCACATGGTGTAGATCAAAAAAAGATGGTATTTTATTTCTAAAAACCAGCATACAAGTATAAAAGTGATCACAAAAATAAAAACTGGGCAATGTGGAGAGCGATAAGCCTAAAAAACCCTACGCAGGGGCATATGATGTTGCTTATTCCATGTCGCTGACATAGGAGTCCACCCGTTCCGGTAAGGGCACATGCACTTCTTTATTATTGATGATGCAATATCTTTGATGTCCACCATATCTAACAGTGTTCGGGTCTTCACCACTCTTCACTAGAAGATCAGCCTTGATTGGACTATAACACACACACCTGTATATATATTTTTTCACATTTTCCAGGGCCCCCTGGTGTTTGGTTACTCATTCACTGAGTTTATGTACATTTATTGGACACTTTGTATATCTGATTTGTTGCATCATTTTTCTCCACCACCCCTTTCATTTATGTATTTGCTTGGTTAGCGCTACAATATTTACCGATTTTACTGTATTTATTCCTATTTGCAATTTATGATTATTTCTAATTGTATGCCCCTTCTCTTTTAACGTTGTGTATGCCCCAATTCTTGTGCTATCTTTCCTTACGTATCTGGGATTAAAAGTACCATTTCTATCTTTGCAGATGACACCAAGCTATGCAGTGGAATAACATCCTTACAGGATGTCTCCAATTTACAAGCTGACCTCAATGCACTGTCTAATTGGGCAACTAAGTGGCAAATGAGGTTTAATGTTGATAAATTATTATTATTATTATTATTATTATACACAATTTATATAGCGCCAACAGTTTACGCAGCACTTTACAATGTAGAGGGGGGACAGCACAATTACAGTACAGCTCAATACAGAAGGGACAAGAGGGCCCTGCTCGTAGAGCTAACATTCTAAAGGGAGGGGGTGGTGGTACAAAAGGTAATAGATGCAGGGAATGATTTGATGGGGGTGGCTTGGGGACAGTTGTTAGGTGGGTGTGGGATAGGCTTCTCTGAATAAGTGAGTTTTCAGGGATCTCCTAAAGGTGGATAGGTTAGGGGCTGGTCGGCAGGGAGTTCCAGAGGATGGGAGAGGCTCTGGAGAAGTCCTGAAGGCGAGCATGAGAGGAGGTAACAAGGGAGCTAGAGAGCAGGAGGTCCTGGGAGGACTGGAGGGGTTGATTAGGGCAATATCTGCAGATGAGGTTGGTGATGTAGCTGGGGGCGATGTTGTGGATGGCATTGTATGTTGTGGTTAGCATTTTGAATTTCATACGGTGCGGTAGGGGAAGCCAGTGAAGGGAATGAAAGGATGTGGTCTACTGTGTTGAAGGCAGCAGAGAGGTCTAAGAGTATGAGTATAGAGTAATGGCCATTGATTTTAGCAGTTAGTAGTTCATTGGTGAGTTTTATTAGGGCAGTTTCAGTGGAATGTTGTGGACGGAAGCCAGACTGTAGGGGGTCGAGAAGGTTGTTGTCCGTGAGGTAGTGACTCATTCGGTCATAGACAAGGCGTTCGATGAGCTTGGAGCCAAATGGGAGCAGGGAGATGGGTCTTAAGTTATTCAAACAGGTGGGGTCTAGTGAGGGTTTTTTAAGCATGGGGGTAATTGGTGCATGTTTGAGCGGGTAAAGGTGACGGAGGAGAGGGAGAGGTTGAAGATGTGGGTTAGGGAATTTAGGATAGAGTGGGCAAGTGGTCGCAGTAATTGTGAGGGGACAGGTAGTGAGGTGGGCCATAGAGAGGAGTTTATCAACTTCATTGGTGGTAACTGGGCAGAAGGAGGAGAGTATTGAGTGTGGTGTTGGACCTGATGTGTTGGGGAGGGGAGGAAGTTGAATGCTGGATATCTCCTTGCGAATTGTGTCGATTTTGCTTTTGAAATGGTTGGCAATCTGTTGAGTGGTAAGCAAGTTGGTGGGTGGGGGCAGTGGGTGGTGAAGTAAGGAATTAAGGGTAGAAAAGAGTTGACGAGGTTTGGATGAGAGTTTAGTAGTAGGTTTGTTTAGTAGTGTGGAGGCAGGAGTTGTATTTGAGAAGGGCAGATTTGTAGAGGGTAGTCTTGCAGGGATTTAGCTTTACGTCATGCTCGCTCAAGAGCACGGCTGCGTCTCTTGAGACTTCTGGTGTCATCTGTTTGCCAGGGTTGTGGCAGATGGGGGCTGGTTCTGCTTGTAGAAAGAGGAGCAAGTACGTATAGGGAGGATGACATCGTGTTGTTGTAGATGGAAGTGGTTAGGTCTGGGCAGGACAGGGGTGCGATTTTGTCGTAAAGGCCATCAGTAGCAAAATGAAGACGGGAAGGGTTGATGTTGCGAAGGTTTCTGTGGGTAGTGGTTTGTGGGTTGGAAGCATGGGAGGTAGGAGACAAGGAGAGTGTGAAACGGATAAGGTTGTGATCAGAGAGAGGAAAGGGGGTGTTAGAGATGTTACAGGGAGTGCAGCGATGGGACAATACCAGGTCAAGAGTATTGCCGTTGGAGTGAGTGGTGGTTTGTGTCCATTGTGTTAGGTTAAAAGAGGTTTGTTTGAGAAGTGGTTGCAGTATTAACATTGATCGGAATGTTAAAGTCCTCTAGGATGATGGCAGGTACTTCAGAGGAGAGAAAGTAGGGTAGCCATGCAGAGAAGTCATCAAGAAAGCGCGACACTGGTCCAGGAGGCCGAGACCCTCAGACAAGCTGGAGATAAAAAACAAATGCAGTGCACTTCGAAAGAGCAGGGGCAAAGAGAGGGAGATGTGGGAAGAACCTGGAAGGTGCATTGTGGGGAGAGGAGAAGTCCGAAGGCCACCTCCTTTTCGTCCACTGGGTTTGGTGGAGTGAGTCCAGAGGAGGCCACTGTGGGACAGGGCAGCTGGAGAGGTAGTGTCAAATTCCTGGAGCCAGGTTTTGGTAATGGCAAATAGATTAAGGGATTTGGAGAGGAAAAGGTCATTGACAGAAGCTAGTTTGTTGAAGACTGAGTGGGCATTGTAGAGGGCACATGAAAGAGGGGAGCTGACTTGTGGAATCGGAAATTGGGATGAGAAGGTGGGAGTTATGACTACTGTTGGAGGAGGTAGACCGCCAATTTTGGTGGTGGGAATTGGGTGTGGGAGGGCCGGGGTTTGGTGCAATGTCCCTAGACATTAGGAGTAGTAGGAGGGTGAGGGTGATAAGACAGGAGTGGGATTTATAGGAGGGCAGTGGAGTGGAAGTGGTGATACTGTGTGGGCTTAGAATGAGCAGGAGGTGATAGGTGCAGTAATATTGAGTGGGCAAAAGAGAGGGAGATATGTACATGTATATTGATATATGTTATGATATCAACATGATATGTTGATAAATGTAAAGTTATGCACTTGGGGGCATGCATCTTACATACTAGGGGGAGTACAACTGGGGGAATCCATAGTGGAGAAGGATCTGGGGGTTTTGGTAGATCATAAGCTCAATAATAGCATGCAATCCCAAGCTGCAATTTCCAAAGCAAGCAAAGTCCTTTCTTGTATTAAGAGAGGTATGGACTCCAGGGAGCGAGATATCATTTTGTCCCTGTACAAATCATTAGTAAGACCTCATCTGAAATATACAGTTCAGTTTGCGCGCCAGTTCTCAAAAAGGATATCGGGGAACGGGAGAAAGTGCTGAGAAGGGCAACCAAACTGATAAGAGGCATGGAGGAGCTCCGCTATGAGAAAAATTTGAATGTATATGATCAACATGTACAAATGCATAAGTGGTCCATATAGTGAACTTGGTTTTGAGTTATTGACTTTAAGGTCATCAGAGGACAAGGGGGAACTCTTTACGTCTAGAGGAAAAAAGATTTCAAATACAGAGAGGTTTCTTCACAGTAAGAGCTGTAAAAATGTGGAATAGACTCCCTCCAGAGGTGGTTCTGGCCAGCTCAGTAGATTTCTTTAACCACTACTGGACCTTTGACGTTAAATTCCGTTGTTATGGCAGCAGATAGCTGGCATAACCCCTGGATTTTTTTCAACGGCAGGCGGTCCGCTTTGAGATAAAAATGGTCTCCGTGGCAGATTCGCCATAAGATCACTTTTATCGGTGGCGGGAGAAGTGCCCATCCCCCTACCGCCGCACCTCGGTTGTCTCCGCCGCTTACCAGATCCGTCGGTAGCGGTGGAGATGATTCGATCCTATCCCCTGATAGGCAGGAAGTCGAGTGAGGCAATGATGGCCCCCACTCGACTCCATACCACTGGATAATGGCAGCAATGTCAAACGTCACTTCCGCCCAATGGCCTCAAAGGAACAATTTTTTTTTTTTTTTTACCCCAGATCTCACATTAGAGGTCCTGTCATGCTTTTTTTTCTATTACAAGGGATGTTTACATTCCTTGTAATAGAAAGAAAAGTGATCCAATTTTTTTTTTTTAAGGACAGTGTAAAAATAAAAAAAGTAAAATAAATAAGGAAAAAGAAAATTGAAAGTGGTCGTCCCTCTGAACTCCCTCTAAGCTCGCACGCAGAAGCGAGCGTATATGTAAGTCATGCCCACATATGAAACAGGTGTTCAAACCACACATGTGAGGTATCGCCACAATCGTTAGAGTGAGAGCAATAATTCTAAAACAAAAACGAGAACCCGCTCCAGGTGTCTACTTCCTAGTGATCTCTCCCCTCTCCAGGCGTGGGTGCTGCCCAATATGCAACCATATGCAAGAATTTGAACAGAAAGGTCCGGATGGCCGCACTCCAATGAAAAACAATTTCTTCATTGTTATAATAGATCCATACAGCAAGGATAAAACCACTGACACGTTTCACACACATAAGCAGGTGCTTATTCATAGCAATAATTCTAGCACTAGAACTCGTCTAACTCAAAACTGGTAACCTGTAAAAAAAAAATTAAATGTCACCTATGGAGATTTTTAGGTGCCAAAGTTTTTTGCCGTTTCATGAGATGGCGCAGTTTTTAAGCATGACATGTTTGGTATCAATTTACTCAGCGTAACATCATCTTTCACAAAAATTGGGCTAACTTTACTGTGTTCTTATTTTTTTTATTTAAAAAATGTATTGTTTGATTGAACTACTAGATGGACTTGTGTCTTTTTTCAACCTGACTTACTATGTAACTATTTGACTTGCACCACTCTACTAGATTAGCCACCTCTTCCCTGTAATGCTTCTTTTCCCCTCTTGTGATGCAACCTACTATGGTGGTATCATCTGCAAATTTGATGATGCTATTTGTAGAAAGCTAAGGAGTACAATCACAAGTGTATAGAGAGTAAAGGTGACTCAGTACACAAACTTCTGGTACATCTAATTACACGCTGGAAAGAAACATGCTTACCAAATCTGACCACCTGTGGGTGATCTATCAGGAAGTCCTTTATCCAAGAGCAAAGGGATGGGGGCAAATTCAGTTTTAACATCTTCTCCACCAATAAATCTGGTACAACGGTGTTGAAAGCCGAACTATAGTCAATGAACAACAATCTTGCATAATTGCCAGCGTGTTTCAAATGACTTAAAGCCACATGTAGTGCAAGAGCAATAGCGTCCTCGGTTTTTCTATTGGCTCTGTACGCTAATTGGTGAGGGTCAAAACTACCTGGTAAGGTATCATTGCTTACAATGCAGGGTCAGCGAAGGCCTGGCCACAACCTGAAACATCGAAGAACATTTGCTGCCAGGGGAGCAATGGATAAGGTAAGTATAACAGTTTTTTCTGTTCCCCATAGACAAAAACTAGCATATAACCCTTGCAGTGAGGGAATCACTCACTACAAGGATCAGTTTTTATTTTACGCAGAGTTGAGCTTTAAGGTAAACACTACACAGCAAATGATATAGTCTCTGAGAATACACTGCTTTCCCTTTAATTATGGGAGTATGCGTCATGCGTGCATGTGTGATTTCAAGTATAAATTGGCTGTATTTTGTTTTCTTTTAAAAGAAACCTAAAAAGAATCACGGTTGACGTCACAGCACTTCTCTGTTAATCGCACTGCAGGAGCATTGTGATAGAGTGCTCAGCTATGGAGTGCTCTTATTATTAAGGAACAGCTGTGGTCCAGGACTAAGCCTAGAAAATAAGTTGAATGGTTTCGTGGCTTTGTGCTGCACTGCGGCTGTTACTGATATCTGGTGGTGCCAACACTGATTGTAGCTTTGACCCGTGAAGAGCAGGTGCCATTTTAAAAACACACTAGAACAAAAAAACTTTTAAACCTGCATTATTCCTGGGACTTAAAGATTTCAAAAAAGCAAAATCCACTTTGTTTAAAAAAATAAATATATCTATATATAATTGCTATACAAGCTAATTTGTTATTCAGTTCTGTGTAAAATCATCACTGTAAATCATACCAGGCACTTTCCACCTTTCCTGCCCAGTCCAATTTTCAGCTTTCAGTGCTGTCACTTTTTAAATGATAATTGTGCAGTCATGCTACACTGTACCCAAACAAACCTTTTATCATTTTGTTCCCATAAATAGAGCTTTCTTTTGGTAGTATTTGATCACCTCTGCATTTTTTTTTCTTGCTAAACAAATAAAAAAAGACCTAAAATTTAAAAAAAAAAAATTGTTCTTTGTTTCTGTTATAAAATGTTGTAAATAAGTAAGTTTTCTCCTTCACTGATGAGGCTGCACTGACCACTGACGGGCACTGATGAGGTGGCATTGATAGGTGGCACTGATGGGCACTGAATGGCTACACTGATGGGTACTTATGGATGGCACTGATAGGCGGCACTGATAGGTGGCACTGATGGACACTGAGTGGCACTGATAGGCATCACTGATGGCACTGGCAGGCACTGCTGATGGGCACTGATTGGCATCATGTCTGGGCACTGATTGGCATCATGTCTGGACACTGACTGGTATACCTGGTGGTCCAGGGTGGCATACCTGGTGGCCATCCATGATCCGCATCCCTGGTGGTCCTGGGCGAGCATCCGTGGGGGGGGGCTGCACTGATAATCAATTGGCCCAGACCCCCCCTGTCAGGAGATCAGCTGATTGGCTCTTCTCTCTACTCGCATCTGTCAGACGTGAGGAAAAGCCAATAAACGGCCTTTTCTGTTTACACTGTGATCAGCCATGATTGGACACGGCTGATCATGTGGTAAAGAGCCTCCATCAGTGAAACATTGCACCACCGATCGCCGCGCTGTGCGCCCTCACGGGCACACGCCAGCTGTTACATGATGTCCACTCAGAATAACTGAACCACCACCTGACTGTCATTTTGCTATAGGTTGGACTGGAAGTGGTTAAAAAATATGTTACCCCAACATTTCATATTTCTGATAGGTGTCAGTTGTACCATGTACCTGTATGAAAAAGTATCCTGTTATTTGCACTGTTTACTGGTGCTTCTGCCAACTCTATTTTCCTATAAACATTAAGCACACTAGGCATGAGAGCACAGCGTTGTCAGTTTTCTAGCTGTACTGGGAATTCTGCTCTCCTCCACTGATTAGACTTGTGCTGGCATGCCTCCCCCCCCCCCCCCCCACAGCACAGCCATTCACTGGGAAGACCAGTGTGTTGCTGTTTCTCTTCCCCTAGCTCTGTGAGCTCCCTATGCACCTGAGAACAGAGGGGTTTTTTGTATGTATGCACAAATGTTTTGACTTTCATTTCTATTTTAAACGGAATGGGTTGTTTTACAAGGTGAAGGTTCACATATACTTTAAGTTGTCACATTGCCAGCACAGGTATATAAATAGTACTCATACATAGAACATGACACATCTCAAAAACTTTACAATGAGGTATACAGAACCGCACAAACCATATCAGGTATGAACTTAACTTAGACTAAATATACACAATTCCCAAAAGTGTCAAAACCTCAAGTGCACTAAGTGTAAGACCTACAACATGTGTAAAGTATTTGTTAACTAATAAATGAGGTAGGGTCGCTTATTGAGCAACAAGGACAATAGGGGGTAGAGATGGTCTAAATACAACCCACGCTGAAGTGAGACTGGGGCATTAGAGGTGGTGGGGTGCATGGAGGATAAACCATAAAGAAATATGGGCCAATTTGTTAGAGGGTTGGCAAAGAGGGGTAAGGGGGGTGGAAAGGAGGGAGAGGGAGGGAGCGGGTAAGATATAAGAGATATCGCTGCTTCTTGAGAGGACCCCAGGTGGAAAGAAAAGTTATTGCTGCCTGAGAGCGTGATGACCGTGTATGGATGGTTGCAAACTTTGCAATCATGCTCCCTTACTTTTATGTTTTAGGGGATTGAGGCAGATGCCTCTCTTTAAAGTATGTATCCGTAAGTGTGAAGTAGTACCAAGATAAAACCAAACTTCTTTAACTTCCGGTGGAGCTGGAGTGAAACGTAAGCTCATATTTTCTGTGTAAAGAAGGTGGTTTAGGGTTCTGGGCATGCAGGCTCCAGAGTATTAGGTGCAATAAATTTAGCCCTGGCTATATATAAATAAAAAAAATAATAAAACTTCATGTGGCTTTTATTTTTCCAATCTTTTATAGTTGGCGATGGTAGATCTGGCTATCCTCAGGAAGGCCCATATGATGCAATTCATGTAGGTGCAGCAGCTGCTAAGATGCCACAGGGGGTAAGTATAAAAAACATAATTCTGTAGAATTGTTATTAAATTGTATCTGTAGAATGTAATGCCCTATAATTGTCTTTTAACCTTGAGCATCAACATATTTCCTCCTGGAAACCTGGAGCTTAGGGATCCAGAGGACAGCATTTCACTGTCTGTAGATAGCAACAGAAATAGTACATAAGGGCAAGGCTTTATAAGTATGGAGTTGAACATATCCCTTCACAAATACCCTCGAACACCCTTAACTAAAAAGCATACCTACTTGTATACCTTACCAATATTTCTTACTCTGTTTTTGCAGGATATTGTTTTCCCTCAACAGTGCTGGTGCTTTTTAAAATTCCTCATCATTATGTGTAACTCCAGCCAAACAGTTTATCTTAATTATACAGTACAGGATTTAGGATTTGTATTCATAGACCATAGGTTATATGCAGGCTACCTTCAGGTGATTGGACACTGGCAAAAATAACTTGCTAAGGCCGCTCCTAGAGTACACCCATATAACCCCACCCACATCAAGGCATGCTTTGAATATAACTGCTTTGGGAAATTGTTAATGCAGAGCTAAAGTTACCTTAGATTCAACAGTCCACATCCCTCAGCAGTGCTGGTCTTGAGCCATCTTCATTGGCCAGCTAAGGATGACATCACTTCTAAGCAAGCAAGTACAGGAGTTTAGTCATCCTGGTACACAGGATCCATGCCAGAATGTAAGCTGAGCTGTGCTTGTGCAACTCGGTATACATTCTAAAGAAAACTGCAAGCAGGCAGGTAGGTTTATTTTATAGCATAAGATACATTGCATATCTCTTCTGATTTAACTCTTTCTCAAAACTGTTACATTAGGGGCTCATTCACACCATACGTGCATGAAAACTGATGGGAAAACCGTACAGATTTAATTTGCAGAAACATCAGTTTCACATCAGTTTCCATCACTTTTCATGCACGCTGACATCAGTTTTCATGCGTGTCAGTTATGTGCCCTATTCACACCAATGTCGATGTCAGGTCAGTTTTTTTTCCCGTGCAGAAATCTGCATACATGTTGCAGATTCCTGCACAGAAAAATTCTGCACGTGATACCAGTGTTGTGGTGTGGACAGGGCACATAGAGGTTTTTTTGTGGCCTTGCAGGACGCATGCAGAAAAACTGACGTCTCTGCACCATAGTGTGAACGCGGCCTAAGGCTTGCTTTGAATGATAACTTTTAGGGCACTTTCACACTGGGGCCGCGCTGCGTTAGCTTTTAACCCCCGCTAGTGGCCGAAAAAAGGGTAAAAGCGCCCATGTTGCAGCGCTGCCGAATCACTTTTCAGGCCATATAAATCAAGATATGTGGTTCTGAAAGGAGTTCAATGTATATGATGGAATGGGGACTGGGATAGTGCGGTATAAGTATAGTAGTTTCGTCAGTATTGTCATTTTCGTAGCAGTGATCCTTCCCATCAAAGAGAGGTGGGGGTGAGACACACTATTGGGATATAGTTGGCAGAGTATAGGGCCTGGTAAGAACAGGTGAGATTAATTCCTAGGTAATTAAGGTGGGAAATTATAATGAAACATTTTGCTTCAAGGAAGTGACCCCTCCGTGTCAGGAAGTGTGATTTTAAGGGCCATAGAGCTGTTTTCATTAATGGAGAGACCTGATATGTTCGCTTAAGGGTAGAGCGAAAATTAGGTACAGTTATGTGGTTGGGTTAGAGTTAGAAGTAGGTCTAAGATTTAGAATATCAGGAAGGAAGGATTTCTGTACAAAAAAGTGATTGATGCACGTTAAACGACTATGGGGCGCTGAATAGTCTCAAGCTCTGGGGTTCACCTCTCGCCATGCATCCACCAAATTATATTCTGTTAAGAGGTCATTAAAGCATTGCGATTGGGCAGATGTTTCCGGGTCATGAGATAATAAAGAGGTAGATGAGGACCTAGTTAGATTCCCGTCAAGGTCCATATTACTATATGGTCCCCCCACAGATGCTCAATAGGGTTTAGGTCTGGAGACAAGCTTGGCCAGTCCATCACCTTTACCCTCAGCTTCTTTAGCAAGGCAGTGGTCGTCTTGGAGTTGTGTTTGGAGTCGTTGTTATGTTGGAATACTGCTCTGCGGCCCAGTCTCTGAAGGGAGGGGATCATGCTCTGCTTCAGTATGTCACAGTACATATTGGCATTCAGTATTCCCTCAATAAACTGTAGCTCCCCACTGCTGGCAGCACTCATGCAGCCCCAGACCATGACACCCCATGGTATTGGCCACCATGCTGCAACTCAGTTTCAGGGTCTTGGAAATTTTCTTATAGCCTAGGCAATCTTCTTATAGCCTAGACCATCTTTTTGTAGAGCAACAATTCTTTTTTAGGTCCTCCAAGTTCTTTGTCATGAGGTGCAATGTTGAACTTCTAGTGACCAGTATGAGAGAGTGAGTGTGGTAACACCAAATTTAACACACCTGCTCCCCATTCACACCTGAGACCTTGTAACACTAACAAGCCACATGACACCGGGGGGGGGGGGGAATGGATAATTGGGCCCATTTGGGAAATTTTCACTTAGGGTTGTACTTACTTTTGTTACCAGCAGTTTAGACATTAATGGCTGTGTTGCGTTATTTTGAAGGGACAGCAAATTTACACGGTTATACAAGCTTTACTCTTGCTACTTTACATTGTAGCAAAGTGTAATTTCTTCAGTGTTGTCACATGAAAAGATATAATAAAATATTCCCAAAAATATGAGGGTGTACTCACTTTTGTGAGATACTTTAGTAGGACATCATTTGTAGGAAAATCAAGAATAGACCTCAAAGAGGTACAGACACCAGCCCAGGGAAGCCACGAGGGAGGAAATCGGAATAAGACGTTTTAAGGGGCTGAGGGTTGTGTGGTAATATTATCCTGTAAATTAAAGGAGTATTCAATTATACTGTAAGTTTAAATAGGGATTTACCCCTGGGTGACTTCCAAGGACAGGCGCGACCCATGTAATTGTATGTAACTTGTATCATAACAAAAGGCTAATAGACAGGAATAAATATGCAACAAGAGTGACATCTACATGTATGTCTACGAAAAATATGAGGTAATCTGAAATCCCTTTTAGGATATAGCAGTGAGGCCTTTGCCAACTCACAGAGATCACAGGGGATGCCATTAGGCAGAGGGGAAGTAATATGTGGGAGCCGAGTAAAGCATTAAACAGAAAGGTAAGGAGCATAGTTCTGCATCAAGTGTGAGAACACCCAGTCAGATAGTCACTGTGGGGGGGGAATTACCCTCTTCAAGTAAGAAAAATAAAAACATTGCTGTCACACTTTGAATGACAATTGTGCGGCCATGCAGCACCGTATCCATATGAAATATTTATCACTTTGTTTTCACACAAATAGTACTTCCTTTTGGTGGTATTTAATCACCACTGGGTTGTTTTGTTTTTTTTTTTTTGCTAAATAAAGGAAAAAAGACCAAAAATTTTGAAAAAAAACTAATTTTTCTTTGTTTCTGTTATAAAATTCTGCAAATAAATAATCCTCCTTCATAAATGTAGGCCAAAATGTATTCTGCTACATTTCTGCGGTGAAAATAACCCAAATCCGTGTATATTATTTAGTCTGTAGGAAAGTCCACAAACTATGGTATATACAGCGCGTAAAATACGTATTGGACATGTCACCATTTTTCTAGGTAACTCTATTTCTAAAGGTGCTATTGACATGAAATTTTCCCACATGTAACAACCCATGCAATGCATACATACCAAGAAACCAAAACAAATAAGTGAAAAATCCTTTTTTGGTAATGACAGCTTCAGGACGCCTCCTGTATAGAGAAAGTAGTCACATGCATTGCTCAGGTGTGATTTTGGCCCATTCTTCTACACGGTCTTCTAATCTTGAAGGTTCTGTGGGCCTCTTTTATGAACTATGATCTTTAGTTATTTCCATTGATTTTCTATTGGATTCAAGTCAGGTGATTGGCTGGGCCATTTTAGCAGCTTTATTTTCTTTCTTTGAAACCAATTGAGCATTTCTTTGGCTTTGTGTCTGGGATCATTGCCTTGCTGAATTGTCCACCCTCGTTTTCATCTTCATCATCCTGGTAGATGGCCGCAGATTTTTATCAAGAATGTCTTGGTACATTTTTCCATTCATATTTCCTTCAGTGATCTGAAGTTTGCCAGTACTTTATGCTGAAAAACAGTCACACATCATGATGTTCCCACCTCCAAAGTTCACTGTTGGTATGCGTTGTGCAGCCTAACTGTACAGTATGGTGTTTTTGGGGTGATGTGCAGTGACATTTGACCTCTAAACATGGTGTGTATTATGGCATCTAAAGAGTTCAATTTTGTTCTCATCTGACCAGACTATATTCTCCCAGTACTTCACAGGCTTGTCTAAATGTTGTGCAGCAAATTTTAATCGAGCTTTAACATGCTTTTTCTTCAGCACTGGAGTCTTGCATGGTGAGCATGCATACAGGCCATGGCGGTTGAGTGCATTACTTATTGTTTTCTTTGAAACAATTGCACCTGCTAATTCCTGGTGTTTCTAAAGCTCTCCACAAGTGGTCCTTGGCTCCTGGACAACTCAGAAAATGTGCTGTGTCTTGCACTCAGTGCCAGATCCAGCCTCCACACATCCGAAGGGTTCCCTGTGACGTCAGTCACACACTTGCCCACCAGGCTTGTCGGCTCTGCTTCCTCCGCTCGCTCCATGAGCGCAAGACACAGCGGCACTGGCTCCAGCCTTTGCATTACTTGCACCGTTTAGGAGATATTTGCTATATACGCTGCAGCCAACGTCATTGGCACACTGAAGGAATGGGCAGCTTGTCCTGTTTCTTCAGGGCCATGACCGGCAGCTCCCGCACGCATGTAGCACCGGAGCCCGCGAACCCGTAAGTAACTCCGGTAAAAATGCCGACCTGTGAGGGGTGTGCCGGCGCCGATTCAGGGCATCAATCTAAGGTAAGCATTTTATAATGAGCTATTATGTGAGACATACTACCTCATTATGCCTTTGTCTTGCAGGTTGTTTTTTTTTTTGTTTGTTTTTTTGGGAGGCTTACAACCTCTTTAAATCTTCATGCCGCGGACTTCCTGTCTTGGTGTGGGATGGAGCGGCTCTAAACAGAGTTCCTGGGCAGCCTGCAATGACTGAGGTGAGGGAGGGTTTTGCCCTTTGCCCAAGTAGTAATAAAGGAAAACTGGGGAGCTGATAGTGCCTGTTCCCATGCAGGCTCCTTAGTAATAATTTTGCCCCTTTTAATAAGTCATTGCAATGCTACCCATTTTCTTGCCCTTTTAACCTGTGCAGCATTAGTGTCAACTTACTGTCACCCTATTAAAAGGACAGGAATATGGGTGAGATTACAATGACTTATTAAGCACTTAAGCCCAGGACCATCTCCTGAATCCTGTTTTTGTTTTGTTTTGTTTTTTTTTTTTTTGCCGAGTAGCAGTTTATTATGATGGGGCTAATGAACCGCAAGTTAAGTATTTGGTTTATGGTTGTGGCAAATGTCACATGGTCGTGACACAACCCTTTTCAGCTGTGGCACATGTGAACGGCCTCCTCCAGCTGTATTCTAGATTAGGATGAGCAGCTACAAGAGGCAGTAACATCACAGCAGAGCTTCCTGTTTTTGCCACCCCCTGACCGCTCACGAGAAAAAAAGTATTAAAGGTGGCAAATTTTTCTATCTGAAAGAACTGACCCTTTAACCACTTCAATACTGGGCACTTTTACCCTCTTCCTGCCCAGGCTAATATTCAGCATTCAGTGCTGTCACACTTTGAATGTCAATCACATGGTCATGTAACACTGTACCTAAAAGAATTTTTTATTATTTTTGCACACAAATAGAGCTTTCTTTTGGTGGTATTTAATCCACTGTTTTTTTTTATTTTGTGCAATATAAGTTAAAATTTTGGGGAAAAAAACACCATTATTTTTAGTTTCTATTATAGAATTTTGCAAATAAGTAATTTTTCTTCATAAATTTAGGCCAAAATTTATACTGCTACGTATCTTTGGTAAAAATAACCCAAATTAGTGTATATTATTTAGTCTGAGTGAAAAGTTATAGAGTCTACAAGCTATGCTTTGTATTATTGAAATGTATCTATCATGATGTGGTGACTGCCTATCTCACTTCTTGAGGCCCTGAAGTGTCAGGACAATACAAATACCCCCCAAATGACTCCGTTTTGGAAAGTAAACAGATATTAAGCAAGAGGCATTGTGAGTTTTTTGAAGTTGTAATGTTTTTCCACAATTCTTTGGAAAATGTAAGAATTTTTTATATATTTTTTTACACAAAATTGTCATATTAACAAGTAATTTCTCACACACGGCATAGGCATACTTGCAATTACACCCCAGAAAACATTTTGCTACTCGTGCTGAGCACGGCAATACCACATGTGTGAGACTGACCACATAAAGAGGCCCAACATTCAAGTAGCACCTTCAGGCATTCTAGGGACATAAATTACACATCTAATTTCCTGACTACCTATCACATGTTTGAAGGCTCTAGAGCACCAGGACAGTGCAATTACAGAAAAAATGACCCCATTTTGGAAAGCAGACACCCCAGTGTATATTCTATGAGGCATAATGAGTCTTTGAACATTTTTTTTCCCCACAAGTTTTTGGAAATTGTGGAAAAAAAAGGAAAACTTTTTTTTTTTTTTTTTGTTTTTTTTTACACAAAGTTGTCAATCTTTAAGATATTTCTAACAAACAGCATGGACATACCAAGAATTACACCTCCAAAATACATTCTGCTACTCCTCCCCATTATGGGAATACCACATCTGTAAGAATTTTTGATGTCTAAACAAATTATGTACCCATCTTTGCAACCTGTGTAACACAAAAATGAGCAAACATTGTATAGAAAACAATGCACTGTGATGGTCGCCCCCTGTATGGCCTCATTCACACTTGCTTTCAAAGCACATTACAGCGCCTACAGCCTTAACATGCTTTTTTTATGTGTTTTTGATGCTTCTGTGATGCTTTGGTGGTGCTTCAATGATGCTTCGGTGGTGCTTTAATGATGCTTTGATGAAGCTTGACAGATGCCCTGTGTGTGTGTTGATATCTCATACCTGCAATACCTCCTAAACAAAGCAACATAATTTTGTATGGAATTGTTTTCAATAAACTTAGATTGAACAGAACAAAGTAAAGCTGAATTACAGCCTCTCAAAAGCTGCTGGGGCTTCAAGCAAGCTTTGTCATAGACTTCTATGGAGGCTTTGAAGATACTTTTGCCCCGTACACTTGAGCGGATTTTCCATCGGAAAAAACTTGGATGGTTTTTCCGACGGAATTCCGCTCAAGCTTGGCTTGCATACACACGGTCACACACAAAAGTTCTCTGAACTTTCGACTGTCAAGAACGCGATGACGTACAACACTACGACGAGCCGAGAAAATGAAGTTCAATGCTTCAGAGCATGCGCCGAATTGGTTCCGAGCATGCGTGGGAATTTTGCGCGTCGCAATTGGTACAGGCAATCGGAATTTCCGATCGGAACTTTTTCTGACCGAAAAATTGAGAACCTGCTCTCAATCAGGAAATATCTGATAAATGGACAAATTTGTGTAAAAAAAAAAATGCATTTTCATTTTTTTTCCTCATTTTCCAAAAACTTCTGGAAAAAAATGAACCGTTCAAAAGACTCATTATGCCTCATAGACTATACGTTGGGGTGTTTGCTTTCCAAAATGGGGTCATTTTGGGGGCAATTCCATTGTCCTGGTGTCCAGGGCCTTTAAAAGTGTAATAGGTGGTTGAGAAATGAGATGTGTCATTTGTGCTCGTAGAACGCCTGAAGATGTTACTTCAATGTTGGGCCTTTGTATGTGGCCAGGCTGTGTAAAAGTCCCACACATGTGGTATCACCATACTTGGGAGAAGTAGCAGAATGTATTTTGGGGTGTAATTTGTTGTATGCATATGCTCTGTGAAAGAAATAACCTGTTAGTATGACAATTTTGTAAAAAAAAAAATCTTCATTTTGCAAAGAATTGTGGGAAAAAATTACAACTTAAAAAAAAAATCACCATGCTACTTACTTAATACCTTGGAATGTCTACTTTCTAAAAAGGGGTCATTTAGGGGGTATTTGTACTTTCCTGACTTGTTAGTGTCTCAAGAAATGAGATTGGCACCATAGTTTGTAGACTCAATAACTTTGACAAAGACCAAATAATTTACACTAATTTGGGTTATCTTTACCAAAGATATGTAGCAGTATAAATTTTGGTCAAAATTTATGAAGAAAAATTACTAATTTGCAAAATTTTATGACGGAAACAAAGAAAAAGGCATTTTTTTCACAAAATTTACGGGCTTTTTTATTTATAGCCCAAACAATAAAAAACCCACTAGTGATTAAATACCACCAAAAGAAAGCACTATTTGTGTGAAAAAAAGGATGCAAATTTCATATGGGTACAGTGTTGCATGACTGAGTAATTGTCATTCAAAGTGTGAGAGCGCTGAAAGCTGAAAATTGGTCTGGGCAGCAAGGGGGGTGTAAGTGCACTGTATTGAGGTGGTTAACAATAACGACAAAAATATTAAACTATCATGGCAAATTGAAGAGGACACTATCTCTTTCCTAGATTTGGAAATATCCCGAATAAAGGATAAATTTGTCACCAAGACTCATTTTAAGAACGTTAATCATAACAGCTACCTACCGATTAAAATTGCCATCATAAAAATTGCCTGTTCAATATTCCAAAAGGACAGATTATGCGACTTAGACGCAATTGTACTGAATTAGGGGACTTCCTTATACAGGCCAATAAGATTGGTGACAGATTTATACAAGACAAGGAATTAAAGGGAAAATCCTGGAAGTAACACACATGCATAGGGGAGATTTAATTAAAGACAAAATACTTGATTGCCAACAAGACCTAGCCCATAGTGTTGGACTATAATGTCCAACACAAAAAAATATAAAAAATAATATAACACCATTGGCATATCTTGAAGTCGGATAGACTCCTTCAAGGCTTATTACCTAAGAGACCTAGGTTCATATATAGGAGAGCCCCCACTCTTTGTGACCAATTAGTTAAGAGTGCAATTGACCCTCCAAAAAAGTTTCACATTCTTCACTGGCAAAGGTTTCTATCCTTGCAAAATGTGTTATGCATGCACCCGAACAAAACGTCCCAACGAAAAGAAATTACAGTTCCAATCCACCAGCAATGGTACCTCTTACAATATTAAGGAATTTATTGGGTGCAATACCTAATACCCTCAGCCAACTTGAATCTAAATGGATCTTTCAGATGGATACTTTTGCACCTAACGGGCTTAACATTGAATTTGATTTAAACTGTTTTATCAGTGATTTTTAGTTGCTCATTACACATCTCCCCTCTCTACCACTGTATATACTCTTGCATTTCCTACTCCTAGATCTGTTATCTCCCATTCCCCCCTGTTCTATGTGATAGGAATGGTACATTTTTCCTCATACTCAGTCTGTAATTGATATTTTCAGTCACTGTATCTTTTATTCCTATGTCATTCTTGGTATCCCTGTGGCTCCTTTTATTATTATCTTTTTTCACGTCATTTTATTTAAATGTTTTTTCCCAGACTATTGCAACGCGTCTCCATCGTTGGCCCCTTCAATGTCAGTTCTGGACATTACATATGTCTATTTCCTCATCCCCGTTTTTTGGGATTTTTAATTATTTACCATACTATTTGGCTTTTGACTACACTGGCCTCTATGTTCTTCCACCTGTTCCGTCTGGTGTGAGTCTGCATTGTGTTCAGTGGTGTTCCATTAACTGCAATGTTAATACATGCAGAAACCAACGAAAAATGGCCGCCATAATGTTACCCTATGGGAGACTAAGGCAAAATGGCAGACGCCATTTATTTCAATGGCGGACCTTTCGAAAATGGCCACCGGCTATTCAATTCAATACACTATTTATTTAAAGACAGAAAACACAGCCTAATGTCAGCCTGATGAAGTCACGTGATGTGACGATACACGTTGGGATTGGAGCAATAGGAATTACCAGGAACTGACAGAAGCATACGAACTCGGCGCTTGTGGATTGTCGCTGTTTGCTAATTTTAAAAAGTGAGTTTTAGTTTACCTTGTTACAATAAATTTTCCCAACGGGATTACGCTATGGGCATCTCTCTGTTATATGCTTAAACCCTATATACCGAGATTACTAGTGAAGGGATCTAAATATCAGACACCACCAGGATTGGGTGGAAGCATACGATCTCGGAGCTTGTGGATTGTTGGCATTTGTTATTTTTAAAAAGTGAGTTTGTTTATTTTTGTTTGTCGCAAACAAATCCTCCTATATGGGATCACGCTATGTGCTGTTTTCTCTTATATCTAAACCCTGCATACCGAGACCACGATCGAAAGAAGGTTCATTTGACCAAGAGGGAACATTTGAAGACTGCTACCTGTGATTTAATTCATGCTGTATTCCTTACGGCAGTTAAGGGAAGCGGCTTGCACACACAGAGGTGCCATTAATTGAAGATTGGACAGGCACTGGTTTTTTTACTGTTTCACGATGGAGGGATTCATTATCTGTGTGGAAAATCGCTTAGACTGTTACAGTATAATACCTTTTGGATCACATCGTTCAATTGTTGAACCATTATTATTTATATTGATTGCAGCTTCTCTCACTGTTTATTTGGTTGTGCACACTGGACTTTCATCACTTTGTTTCACCTGTTTTATATTGGCTTGTTTATGGCATATGTTTTACAATTCGTCATTATTTTAATCACTTTATTCAATCGTTTGTTTTAAGCAAGTTTTGCCTATGTTAATCTTCACTTGTTATTTCAGTTAGTTCGCTGGCACAAATTTGCACTTACACAGCGCAACACTATTATTTATATACCCTCACAAGTTGCACTGGTGGTCCCTGACATGGTGGTGGTCCCTGACAAGCGGCACTGGTGGTCCCTGACATTCAGCACTGGTGGTCCCTGACATTCGGCACTGGTGGACACTGATAAGCTGCACTGGTTTGCATTTATATTAAATGCATTAAATGAATGAATTTCATTTAAATTTGTTTATTAAATGCATTGAATTAATATTATATTAATATGCATTTTTATTAAAATGCTTTGCATTTATAAGGCTGTAACCTATCATACCGTGTGTTATGTATGGCTTGCTGGCTGCAGAATGAAGGGTGTGATTTATGTTGAAGTGGGCAAGTTCACATTTACATGTACAAGCCTAGTGTACCCTCCCATATTCACTCCCAAGTATTCATTGGAAATGAAGGCTGATTACAGTTAGAGAGGGAGAAGAGGATATGATGCAATCACTCTTCTCATGCTGCGTACACATGATCGGAATTTTGGTCGGAAAAAGCTATGATGGTTTTTCCAACGGGATTCTGCTCAAGCTTGTCTTGCATACACACGGTCACACCAAATTCCAACCATCAAGAAGGCGGTGACGTACAACACGTACAATGGCCCTAGAAAAAGGAAGTGCAATAGCCACTGCGCCACCCTTTGGACCTTATATTTTTGTCTTTACTCCTTAAAATAAATGTTATACTGATGTTGGCTAAGAATGTTTGTATCTAATCTGTTTGCAATGTTATGTGCAAAAGTAATTTTTTTTTTTTTATGTTTTGACTCCACAGTTTCCTTTAACGCCACAGGAATGGCTAACTGTGGCATCCCAGTTTGCCGAGCAGTGGAACTTTCCCAAATGCGGAGGGGCAATCGTTGGGAAGCACGTCCACATCGTCTCACCACCCCACTCGGGGTCATACTATTTTAATCATAAGAGGTTTCATAGTATTATGTTAATGGCGGTGGTGTCGGCAACATTTGAGTTTTTATATGTGGACGTGGGGAAGAATGGACGAATGTCGAATGGTGGAGTCTTTGCCCAGACTGAGTTCTACCGACGTCTCCAGAGTGGTGGCTTGGGATTGCCACCTGCAGATGAGAATGTCGAAGGACTCCCATTTGTTTTTATCGCTGATGAAGCATTTGGTCTGGATGATCACATGATGAGGCCATTCCCCCAGAGGACCCTCACCCCGGAGAAGAGGGTTTTTAATTACCGGCTGGCCAGAGCCAGAAGAGTCGTGGAGAATACCTTTGGGATAATGGCCAGCCAGTTACGCCTATTTCTACCGGCAATAAATATGATTTATTGATATCCCCTGATGGCAGATAGCACATGTTGACACACTGTGTGCATCTTCAAATTTGGCTTTTAAACTGTATTAAAACTTTAGTTAAATTTTCTTTAAAAAAAAAATGTGTAATATTTTTTAGACTTAGATTCTCCCTAATACATCAATCAAGTTCTTCATTCTTTGTTCAATCTCCTTCATTTTTTCCTTTTATGATATCTAAATCCCGACTACAAAACATTATGTTCTAGATTAGCCTTTGTGCACTGTCATTCGTGAAATGAGTAGATTGTTCTTCCACAACATGCACATCACCTAAAATAAAAAAACACACCATGTATTATAAATATGCAGGCATACATCTATTACCTGAATCTGTGGTGTCAGACACTGACTTTTGTGGTGACAATTTCAACCACTTCTTCCACCTCTCCTTCCTCCACGTCCTGAGGTTTTGGTGTCCTCTGCTCCCCTTCTTCCTGAGGTGGGGGTTCCTGGTGTCCTCAGAGGTCCACAGTCTTTTCTCCCCTATGAGAATGAAAAAAAAGATATACTTAGCACACAAATATTTGTGGCCAGAAATATGAATGTCAAACGTTGCTTGGAAGTGGGGTACAATTGTCTGTTTGGGCAGAGTTCCAAGTTGAAGACATGATTTATTCCCTTAATAAAGCTGGAATACTTACCTTTTTTGGACAACTTTCACACATGTAGACACCCCTAGTATCCACTGGAGCACCTGTGTTGGACACCCTAAAAAGTTTGTTCTGGTGTCCCACACTAGTGCTCCTGAGTCCAGATGCTGAGTGTCCTCTCCTTTCATTACACTGAATCAAGTTTGCAATTCATTCTAGTTACAAACACATCTAGACAACAAAGTCCTAAACTTCTTTTACTACAAATTAGCATGACCAAATATAGTTAACCCTGTATCTGGCAAAAACATTGTATTTAGTTGGCACGATAGAACGATGTGTATTGCGACCGATTAATGTGCCCACGAACATGAAAGTAGCCATTTTTAACTGTACAACAGTAAAGAATAGCACATGGAGCAACATGCAAGTAATAATAATAATAGGAACACACAACAAATACTTACTTTTTAGAAGAACTCTCTTGATTCTTCTGTACTAATCCTGCTCCCTCAATTTCAGGTCTGACCAGTGTTTTCTCAATTGCTCCTTGGATCATCGTACCCCAGAATTCCAGTGCAGACTCTTTACAAATTTAGTCATGATCTTGGCCTTTCTCACATTTGGGTAAGGTCCATACTTCCCATCATAGTCGGCCCTCTTCAAGATGTCCACCATATCTACAAAGGACATATCTGAGGCCTTATATCTTCTCCTCCGGGATCGGGACGTTTCTAACTCCGGGCTTTCCTTCTCGTTACTGCTATTATCACTCACCTGCTGTGTCTCCACCATGTCATCTCCCACTGCACCGAAAGAGAAGGGACTGGGAATATTCTAGAAAGAACGTCAGGGGCGGGCGGAGTTTCACGCATGCGCAGAGTATATAAAGCTAACATGCGTGTGTCGTACCTACGTTCTATGTGCGGAGAAAGGAGGACCGGAAGCACCAAACGTTATAACAAAGGTAACATTTTAACTTAGGACATCAGTGGCCTATACTGATTCTAGATTGAGGCCTAAATTGGAATACGATTAAGAGAGTTTAGCCTGATATTAGTGTTTTGGTCTTGTGTTTTGTCTTTCAGCAAATATGAAACAATTCAAAGACCCTGAATTCATGGGCCAGTTCATTGACAGATACAGGGATATGAGAAATTTGTGGGAGGTTAAAAATCCCTTATATCTCAATAAACCAGCTAGGAAGGCATCGCTGGAGAAACTGCTGCAATTTGTGAAGACGCAGGTCCCCGACGCAGACTTAGAGTTTGTGGAGAAGAAAATTAGTAGCTTGAGAAGCACGTATAGGAAGAAGTTTAATAAGGTCCAGGCTTCCATGAAATCAGGAGCAGCAGCAGAGGACGTGTATGTACCCAGTCTGTGGTACTACAACAGGATGCGGTTTCTGGAAGACCAGATTGAAGCCTGGGAATCACTTTCTACACTTCCATGCACCCTTCCCTCAACCCCAGCTGAGGCTTCCGAGGACCAACCTGGGCCTTCCATCCTGGAAGAAGTTGAGGAGCCCAGCTGGAGCCAGGTATAGTGTATTTTAACATATTTATTGTCCGAAAATTAATGTTGTTAACTAGATGTTATTATTGATAACAAATGAGTGATTTAACAAAAAGTGTTTTACATATCAATAGGGGCCAAAAATGATTGTGACAAGAATGAAAATGCTAGGCTCAGAATGATGGTTTGATGAACCAAAAACTAAAACTATGTCCCTTTTTCATACACAGGAAGACCTCAGCCAGGACGAGGCTCTGGAATGTGGCAGACAAGAGGAGGCAGGAGTAAGTGTCAGCCAGGAGGTGGTCAGGCCCAGTAGCCTCACCCAATCCCAGGTGCCTCCCCTCCGCCTTACAACAAAAAAGGCCAGGAAGGGGAGTAACGTGGAGAAGGCAGCACTGGGCCTCGTTAACCACTTCAGCCCCGGAAGGATTTACCCCCTTCCTGACCAGAGCACTTTTTACAATTCGGCACTGCGTCGCTTTAACTGCTAATTGCGCGGTCATGCAATGCTCTACCCAAACGAAATTTGCGTCCTTTTCTTCCCACAAATAGAGCTTTCTTTTGATGGTATTTGATCGCCTCTGCCGTTTTTATTTTTTGCGCTATAAACGGAAAAAGACTGAAAATTTTGAAAAAATATGATATTTTCTACTTTTTGTTATAAAAAAAATCCAATAAACTAAATTTTAGTCATACATTTAGGCCAAAATGTATTCGGCCACATGTCTTTGGTAAAAAAAATGTCAATAAGCGTATATTTATTGGTTTGCGCAAAAGTTATAGCGTCTACAAACTAGGGTACATTTTCTGGAATTTACACAGCTTTTAGTTTATGACTGCCTATGTCATTTCTTGAGGTGCTAAAATGGCAGGGCAGTACAAACCCCCCCCAAATGACCCCATTTTGGAAAGTAGACACCCCAAGGAAATTGCTGAGAGGCATGTTGAGCCCATTGAATATTTATTTTTTTTGTCCCAAGTGATTGAATAATGACAAAAAAAAAAAAAAATTTACAAAAAGTTGTCACTAAATGATATATTGCTCACACAGGCCATGGGCATATGTGGAATTGCACCCCAAAATACATTCAGCTGCTTCTCCTGAGTACGGGGATACCACATGTGTGGCACTTTTTGGGAGCCTAGCCGCGTACGGGGCCCCGAAACCCCAGCACCACCTTCAGGATTTCTAAGGGCATACATTTTTGATTTCACTCCTCACTGCCTATCACAGTTTTGAAGGCCATAAAATGCCCAGATGGCACAAACCCCCCCCCCCAAATGACCCCATTTTGGAAAGTAGACACCCCAAGGAAATTGCTGAGAGGCATGTTGAGCCCATTGAATATTTATTTTTTTTGTCCCAAGTGATTGAATAATGACAAAAAAAAAAAAAAAAATTTACAAAAAGTTGTCACTAAATTATATATTGCTCACACAGGCCATGGGCATATGTGGAATTGCACCCCAAAATACATTCAGCTGCTTCTCCTGAGTACGAGGATACCACATGTGTGGCACTTTTTGGGAGCCTAGCCGCGTACGGGGCCCCGAAAACCCAGCACCACCTTCAGGATTTCTAAGGGCATACATTTTTGATTTCACTCCTCACTGCCTATCACAGTTTTGAAGGCCATAAAATGCCCAGATGGCACAAACCCCCCCCAAATGACCCCATTTTGGAAAGTAGACACCCCAAGCTATTTGCTGAGAGGCATGGTGAATATTTTGCAGCTCTCATTTGTTTTTGAAAATGAAGAAAGACCAGAAAAAAAATTTTTTTTTTCTTTTTTCAATTTTCAAAACTTTGTGACAAAAAGTGAGGTCTGCAAAATACTCACTATACCTCTCAGCAAATAGCTTGGGGTGTCTACTTTCCAAAATGGGGTCATTTGGGGGGGTTTTGTGCCACCTGGGCATTCCATGGCCTCCGAAACTGTGATAGGCAGTGAAGAGTGAAATCAAAAATTTACGGCCTTAGAAAGCCTGAAGGCGGTGCTTGGTTTTCGGGGTCCCGTGCGCGGCTAGGCTCCCAAAAAGTCCCACACATGTGGTATCCCCGTACTCAGGAGAAGCAACAGAATTTATTTTGGGGTGTAATTTCACATATTCCCATGGCATGTTTGAGTAATATATCATTTAGTGACAACTTTGTGCAAAAAAAAAAAAAAAGAAAAAAAAATGTGTCTCTTTCCCGCAACTTGTGTCAAAATATAAAATATTCCATGGACTCGACATGCCTCTCAACAAATAGCTTGGGGTGTCTACTTTCCAAAATGGGGTCATTTGGGGGGGTTTGAACTGTCCTGGCATTTTATGCACAACATTTAGAAGCTTATGTCACACATCACCCACTCTTCTAACCACTTGAAGACAAAGCCCTTTCTGACACTTTTTGATTACATGAAAAAATGTATTTTTTTTGCAAGAAAATTACTTTGAACCCCCAAACATTATATATTATTTTAAAGCAAATGCCCTACAGATTAAAATGGTGGGTGTTTCATTTTTTTTTTCACACAGTATTTGCGCAGCGATTTTCAAACGCATTTTTTGTGGAAAAAACACACTTTTTTAAATTTTAATGCACTAAAACACACTATATTGCCCAAATGTTTGATGAGATAAAAAAGATGATCTTAGGCCGAGTACATGGATACCAAACATGACATGCTTTAAAACTGCGCACAAACGTGCAGTGGCAACAAAATTAATACATTTTTAAAAGCCTTTAAAAGCCTTTACAGGTTACCACTTTAGATTTACAGAGGAGGTCTACTGCTAAAATTACTGCCCTCGATCTGACCTTCGCGGTGATACCTCACATGCATGGTGCAATTGCTGTTTACATTTGACGCCAGACCGCCGCTTGCGTTCGCCTTAGCGCGAGAGCAGGGGGGACAGGGGTGCTTTTTATTTATTTATTTTTTTCTTTATTATTTTTTTGCTTTTTTATCTTATTTTTAAACTGTTCCTTTCATTTTTTTTTTTTTTAAATCATTTTTATTGTTATCTCAGGGAATGTAAATATCCCCTATGATAGCAATAGGTAGTGACAGGTACTCTTTTTTGAAAAAATTGGGGTCTATTAGACCCTAGATCTCTCCTCTGCCCTCAAAGCATCTGACCACACCAAGATCGGTGTGATAAAATGCTTCCCCAATTTCCCAATGGCGCTGTTTACATCCGGCGCAATCTAAGTCATAAAATGCTCGTAGCTTCCGGTTTCTTAGGCCATAGAGATGTTTGGAGCCACTCTGGTCTCTGATCAGCTCTATGGTCAGCTGGCTGAATCACCGGCTGCATTCTCAGGTTCCCTGTTGAGACAGGAGAGCCAGAGAAAAACACGGAAGACGGTGGGGGGGGGCATTCCCTCCCACTGCTTGTAAAAGCAGTCTAGAGGCTAATTAGCCGCTAGGATTGCTTTTACATGAAAGCCAACCGCTGGCTAAAAAGAATGATACCAAGATGATACCTAAACCTGCAGGCATCATTCTGGTATAACCACTCAAAGTCGTGAATGGCGTACCTGAAGACAAAAAAATGGTTAACAATAAAGCACAGTAAACGGTAAAGTATAAAAAATTGCATACCTGAAAAGCAAACATGATAAAACATAATAACAATAAAACATTGCAGAATAGAATACAGTAAAAAAGAGCAGAACAATAGAGAGAGAGAACAATAAAACGACAACTATTTTTTTTTATTTTTGTTTGTGTTTTTTTTTTTTTTTTTACACTTTTTTTTTTGTAACTGTAACTTTTATAACTGTAACCAGTTCCAGGTTCGGGTCTCTCAAAATGCGATGGCATCTTGGGAGACCCTGTGAAAGTGTGCCTAGTCTGTGCAATGCTGTACCCTACGCTAATACTCAACTAGTGTATGGTAGCGTTCAAAACATTCACCAATGCAAAGACCAGGATTATCAGGACAGGAGGGACAATAATAGCGAGTGTCACGCCTATATCCGCGCTTGCTGCAGACACGACATCTTTTTTGGGGGGTTCGTTGGGTAGGGGTACTCGGGAGGACATAAAGAAAATGCCTCTCATGCAGCCGATGCATTTGGTTGGGGATGTGAATGGGGGAAGTACGGGCGCTGCAGAAGCGGTGGGTTCCCAATTAGGATTGGCGAATGCAGCAGGAAGGGCACTATGGGCACGACGGGCCTGTGTTTGTCTTTTTGGTGGCAGCGGGACACTACTTGTGCTTGCCACCTCACCAGCTTGAACTGCACTTATGGGACTCGCCACGTCACCACGTGTTACTGCAGCGCTGGTTTGACTACGACCGGGGTGTACTAGGCCGCTGGTGCTTGCCAGTTCACCAAAACACTACAAAAAAAACTGTTAGCGATCGCAGGGATCAGGCCTGACTCTGCGAACGCTGCAGTTATGCGTTTAGTGTTTTGTAAGTGACAGTGATCGATCGATACTGCACTTGGGTGGGCTGGGCCGGGCCGGGCGGAGGGGCAAAACGCAGGTGCTAGCAGGTATCTGGGCTGATCCCGCTAACACTGCGTTTTTGGGAACCCTAAACTGCTGGGGACGCTAGTATAGATCTGATCGGATCAGATATTGATCCGTTCAGATACTATACCACTAAGGGAGGTGTACGCTGCGTGCGTGGGTGTTAGCGGTACTGGCGCTAATCTGACGCTGCCTGGGGCTGGTGCTTGCCAGTTCACCAAAATGCTACCAAAAAAACTGTTAGCGATCGCAGGGATCAGGCCTGACTCTGCGAACGCTGCAGTTATGCGTTTAGTGTTTTGTAAGTGACAGTGATCGATTGATACTGCACTTGGGTGGGCTGGGCCGGGCGGAGGGGCAAAACGCAGGTGCTAGCAGGTATCTGGGCTGATCCCGCTAACACTGCGTTTTTGGGAACCCTAAACTGCTGGGGACACTAGTATAGATCTGATCGGATCAGATATTGATGCGTTCAGATACTATACCACTAAGGGAGGTGTACGGTGCGTGTACGGTGCGTGCGTGGGTGTTCGCGGTACTGGCGCTAATCTGACGCTGCCTGGGGCAACGCATATCACCGCCGGGCGATCAGGGGGCTAAACCTTTATTCGGTAATAAACGGCGGGTGCCCTGACACTATAAAAAATAAACTAACCAGCGTCACCCGTAACGGTTATACGGTGATCAGTGGTGAAAGGGTTAACTAGGGGGCAATCAAGGGGTTAAAACATTTATTAGATAGTATATGGGGGTCCCTGTCGCTATAAAACACTGACGGCGAACCTAAATATTTACGTCCCTAACTAGCGTCACCAGTGACACTAATACAGCGATCAGAAAAATGATCACTTAGCGACACTGGCGACAGGGGGTGATCAAGGGGTTAAAACTTTATTAGGGGGGGTAAGGGGGGTACCCTAGACCTACAGGGGGGTAACAGTAACTGTCCTAACACTGCTAACTGTCACAAACTGACACTATGCAGTAATCAGGAAAAAAAAAAAAAACCTGCTTGGTGTCAGTTTGTGACGGGGGGGGGGGGTGATTGGGGGGGGATCGGGGGGGGATCGGGGGTGTAATGTATGCCTGGCATGTTCTACTGTGTGTGTTTGTGTTGTGCACTTACTTACATGTCATCTCTCCTCGGCGCTGGAACGGAAACTGACAGCCGAGGAGTGATGACATCACATCCTCTGCCTCTGTGTACTATACAGAGGCAGGGGATGTTTCCCATTGGCTGGGAGCGATCGCGAGGGGGGGGCCACGATCGGATGGTCTCCCCCTCGTCTGTCATCGCTCCCAACCAAATGCCGACCGCAGCTGGCACAGGGGGGGGGTCCGATCGGACCCCCAGCCCGCGGGAAGGCAATCACGTACTAGGTACGTGATTTTGCCTGCCCGTGCCGCTCTGCTCACGTATATAGGCGTGAGGCGGTCGGCAAGTGGTTAAGGACGCTAATGCGGCCCTGAAAACACCCCACACGCTGAAGATGCCTATGGCTGCTATGTAGCTGCAAAATTGCAGCAAATGGAGGAGGGCCAACGCTTCATGTGTGAAAATATTTTTCAGGCCCTTCAGAAGGGGTTGAGGGGCCAAATTAGTGAGAACATGCACTTATGTGCGCTCGCCCATCCTCCTCCTCCTCCTGCCACAAGTCCACCTCCAGAGCCACAGCCTCCAAGGAAGGCTGCAGGCAAGCGTGGAGGGAAGGCTGCAAGGAAGACATGAAATTGATGGCTTGGTTTCAGTCTGGTCTGACAGAAGACGCAGGCTGTTGTAGTACCACAGCCTGGGAAATATATGTCATCTTCTGCTGTTCCTGATCTCTGTGAGTCCTGGATCAGATTGTGCTCCCTTAACCACTTCCCTACCAGGCCAATTCTGACATTTCTCTCCCACTTCTCTCCTCCTGTAAAAATCATAATTTTTTTGCTAGAAAATTACATGGAACCCCCAAACATTATATATGTTTTTTAGCAAAGACCCTAGAGAATACAATGGTGGTTGTTGCAACTTTTTATCTCACATAGTATTTGCGCAGGAATTTTTCGAATGCGTTTTTTTGGGGGGAAAAAACAGTTTTGTGTTTAAAAAAAAAAAAAAAAACAGTAAAGTTAGCCCATTGTTTTTGCATATTGTGAAAGATGAAGTTACGCCGAGTAAATAGATACCGAACATGTCACGCTTCAAAATTGCACACGCTTGTGGAATGGTGCCAGTGTTCGGTACTTAAAAATCCCCATAGGCGAAGCTTGAAATTTTTTTACTGGTTATATGTTTTGAGTTAGAGGAGGTCTAGGGACAAAATGATTGCTCTCACTCCAACGTTCGCGGCGATACCTCACATGTATGGTTTGAACACCGTTTTCATATGTGGGTGGGACTTGTGTATGCGTTCGCTTCTGCGTGCGAGCACACGGGGACAGCGGCACTTTAAAAAAAAAAAAAAAATTATTGTTAATTATATTTTCTTTTTTTTTATTTTGACACTTTTTAAAAAAAAAAAAATTTTGATCACTTTTATTCCTATTACAAGGAATTTAAACATCCCTTGTAATAGGAATATGACATGACAGGTCCTCTTATTTGTGAGATATGTGGTCAATAAGACCCCATATCTCACCACTAGGCTGAGAAGCCTGAAATAAAAAAAAAATTAAACGATCACCGCTTCCCAGCTGAAGCGGCGCCCTTTTTTTGAATGGAGAGGCCGGGCGTGACATAACATCGCGCCCGGCCTCCGATTGTCATAGAGACTCTGGCAACCATCTGATCCGCCGAAAATCTCTATGATCTAAGTCCGGCGCCGGCGGATCCGCTCTCCACCTCACCGATCGTAACGGTGAGTCGGAACGTCCCCTCTCGCCTCCGATAGGAACGATTAAGCAGCGGAACGGCCGCTATGATCATTCCTATGGTGTAGAGATTAGCCGGCTGAAATCGGCAATATCTGAATGATGTCTGTAACTACAGGCATCATTCAGATATACCCGCTCAAAGCCCAGGATGTCATTTGACGGTGGGTGGGCGGGAAGTGGTTAAATATGGACTTCTCAGGCTACCAATTTTTAGTTACAAAGAGTTTATGTGTACCCTGGGGTACAAAGGCTTCACAAATTCAAGCAGTTTCTCCAGCGTTGCCTTCCTCTTTATTTTGTTATGAGCCATAAGTGGTGGTACAGCCTACCCAATGTAATGGGGGGTTAATGTTTGCAGTGGCCATGAAGCAAAACATTGCAGCCTTGCCATATGTTCAGACCTAAATAGCTGCATGTCTTTTAGGTGTGTGGTCGAAGGTCAGTAAAACTGCACCCAACCATCGGTTTTAACCACCCTCCTGGCCACCTGTGTGAATGAGCCCCTAGGAATGTGCATATCCTGGTTAATATAAAACAAAATAAGATTGCTGTCACACTTGTCCAAAATTATGTATCTAAACTACAGACTATTCCACAGTTATATTCTTTTCATTTGCAGTACTTAACTGTTGTTTTTGTTTGGCAGCTGCTGAATGAGTTGAAGCCAGGAGGAAGACTGGTCCTACCTGTGGGTCCAGAAGGTGGAAGTCAGTTTCTGGAACAGTATGACAAGGATAGTGATGGGAACATAACAAGGGTTCGCTTAATGGGTGTCATGTATGTTCCCCTAACAGACAAAAAGAGACAATGGCCACTGTAAGAAAATGTATATACATTTCTACAAACATACAATGTAGTAACCTTAACTAGAAATCATAATTGATGTTCTGATAGATGCTAACCAGGAAAAGCTGAAATTTGGTTGCCATTGTTAAGTCTATATTATTGCTTTTTGCAATTATTAAATAAAAGCAAAACATATACCGTATATACTCGAGTATAAGTCGAATTTTTCAGCACATTTTTTTGTGCTGAAAGTGCCCCCCTCGACTTATACTCGAGTCAAGCACTTTTCTGCAGCAAAAAGTTTCATTTTCCGACCCGACTTTGGGGCCCCGTATCTCAGGGCCACTTAGAGCTAGGTACCCCAAATTTGGTGTGCAAACCCAGTGGAACTGGTACCACAACATATCCAAAGCTGAAGTTCCTAGCACTAAGTGGCCCCGAGATACGGGGCCCCAAAATCGGTTCAGAAAATGTAATTCTCTGCTGCAGAAAAGTGCTTGACATTTTCTGAACCGACTTTGGGGCCCCATATCTCAGAGCCACTTGGTGCTAGGAACCCCAAATTTGGTGTGCAAATCCAGTGGAACTGGTACCATAACATATCCAAAGTTGAAGTTCCTAGCACTAAGTGGCCCCGAGATACGGGGCCCCAAAACCGGTTCGGAAAATGTCATTCTCTGCTGCAGAAAAGTGCTTGACATTTTCTGAACTGATTTTTGGGGCCCTGTATCTTGGGGCCACTTGATGCTAGAAACCCCAGCTTTGGAAATGTTATAGTGCTAGTTCCACTGGGTTTGCACACCAAATTTGGGGTCCTTAGCTCTAAGTGGCCCCGAGATACAGGGCCCCAAATTCGGTCAACTGTGTCCATCTGCAGCAATGTCATTTTGGGACCCTTTGGGTTCAAAGACCCCAAATTTTGGCTGCAGCTAGGGGGCATCTAGGAACCCTTAACTACCGAGTTTGAAGTTCGGGGGACCTATGGCTGCAAATGGGCACAGTGAGGCTGCAAATGTGCATTGTTGACCCTCTTTTCCACTTACAGTAGCTGTGCATTTCTCACCCTCGTCTTATACTCGGGTCAATAAGTTTTTCCCATTTTTTTTGTGGTAAATTAGGGCCTCGACTTATACTCGGAACGACTTATACTCGAGTATATACGGGTATTTATTTTTTATTTATAAAAAATAAATAAAATAAAAAATAAAAAAAATTATTTATATATATATATATATATATATATATATATATATATATATATATATATATATATATATATATATATATATATATATACATATATATATATATATATATATATATATTAAGTATTTGAAAATAAATATTATGCTTGCTTGATTCAACTTCTCTGAATTGAGGATTAAAAGAGTTTACTTTGTTTATCTTGCCGAGTTTTCATTCATTCTCAAGGGACATATTTTCAAAGCCCAACCTATGTTTTGTCTGTGTTATATTATTACATGTTCTCTTTCTTTGCAGATTGTAAATGATTCATAGACCATATATTAAGAGAAACACATTTGCCCACAATCAGATTCTAGCTGTCATTACTCCAGTGCAGATTCAACAAATGAAGTTAAAGGCAAACTCCTGCTTTTGCAACATATTACATGTTACACCTGTATTTAGCATGTAACATGTTGCTAAGTAACACAACCCCATATTTCCATAGATCGCTGGTCCAATGCTTTCCAAGCTACTGTGAAAAAAATTAAAACACACATTTTTGTTTCTACAAAAACACAAGCATTCATACATTTTTTTAAAAGTGAACTTGGCCTCTAGGGCCAATTCACACCATTGCGTTGATCTGCGTTTTAATTGCAATTGTAAAATGCATATCAGTTGAAGGACAACTAAAAAAACAATTTCCAATGTGTCCTATTCAAACTATAACGCTGACATGCATGTCAGTGCATGTCAAAATGTATGTGAACGGACACCAGCACGTGTTAAAACACAACAAAAATGGATGGAAGTGCATTTTCCATAAACTTTAGCGTAAGTCAGTGTGAATTGGCCTTTAATATACTGGATCTCATGACCAATTTGCCTTTTACTTTAGCCCATTTTTCTATAAATTAAAAAAAATGATGACATAACTGAGCGAAGAAATATGATTTCAGCGGCTTCTGTTTATATCAATAATAATCATTAGCCCATTACAGAATTGTGTTGTATACAGCAGAGTGTCCAAATGTTTAGAACTTTTCCCTTTACAATGGTGGTCCTTGGTTTGTTTCCAACTAGGGACAGTAAACCTCACCATACACCGATCAAAATTTGTCTGGTCAAGGAGAGAGCAGCTGAATTTTAACCAGTGTGTGGGCTCCCCTGCTTGACTGAAGTTGAATAAACAATAGGTTGGAAAATGTTCCATCAATCAGCGACTGCAGTCAATCAGCTGCAGCCGCTGATCAATGTATTCTGTCAGCTGTGGGTGCCTCTGTTAAAATATAATGTCCCAGCAAAGAGGATTGATTCCTACACCTTGTTTATGTATGGCCAATTTTAGGTGAATGGAGTTTGTATTTAGCTAGTAGCAGTTAGTCGCATTCAACTGGACTTGTTTTGTGATGTTTTGTAGCTTTTTTTAAGCCATAGGCTTGGAGAAGCTTTAAAACATCTTCAACATTACCAAACAAATCCAGCTGAATGTGACTAACTGCCATGACCTGGGTAAATAGGTTTGTATATAATTTCTGTGCTTTCATGGGTCTCTTCCCAAAAACATATTGTTAAGCTTGGTATTTAAATCAATGTGCGTATTGCATTGATGAGTATGATGGGGATTGTAAGCTGAAAGCTGAGTGGAACATGGGTTTGGTTCTATTAAAATATGTAATATGTTGTCACAAGATCAATGCAGGAAATTAACAATCCATTTTGTAAAGTTACACATTTAAGTTGTTAGTCATCTTAAATATGTTTTTTTCCTTCTTCTATAGGAATGAGCTTTGAATATTGCTTGGTGACCTTCAGGATAACAAGTTGATGAAAAGAGTAGTTTTGACATGTGATTTCAAGATGGTACAAAGATATGTCTCAGGAGGCAACACTAAAGCCATTGCTAAGAAATACAGCAGGGTCAAAGATTATGCAGGACTGCATAATTTCTACATCTATAAATCTGTTGATATAACCCGATAAAATGAAAAGTGTAAGAATTAAATAATTCAGCAATTTGAAAACATATATAAAAGTAGAAATTACCCTTTTGTTTATAAATCTAAAAACAAATTCCCAAGCCAAAGATGGTCCACTTGAGTAAACTGTATGTTTGTATAAATGAATAGCATGGGTAACTTACATGAAAATTATAAATTTATCATAAATATATGAAAATGCACAATTTTCTGGTTTGATTAAGTCTTTCTGACAGATTTATTAAATTAGTTTAGCAGAGCAGATAACAGGTCTTAAAGGCAGATGTGTACAGACTATATGTGTATATGACTTCTGATCTCAGATGGGGTCTCTGGGATTTTTAGGGTTTATAGAAAACTATATATAAGCAGCAATTTGTTAAGAACAACATCTTTTGGTCTGTATTAAGAAAAACATTTATTGCAAAATTATTGGTGTCATATATTTACAACGCTTAAGAAACACCATGCTACCTTGCATGTAATGTTATGTATAGTATGCCAAAGAGCCTTTGATATGAAATTCTTCTGCTTATTAAATTCCATCCTGCTGGTCACTGCATCAAATAATTTTCCATTAAAAGCAGTAGGCCTGACATGCATGGTAGAGAGACAGTTTGGACATGTACTGAGCTCATTGTTCAGATGCGAGTACCGTATGGTTATTGAAACTGTTCTCACACAATCAGCTCTATTCAATAAAATGCCTTTAGTAATCACTGCATTTCTAATCTGTATAGCAATTAAAATTGCTTTTCATTCATTCTCTTACCTAGCAATCATCCTTTTTTTCCAAATGACAGTCAAGTTTGAACTTGACTACTGGGTTATGGGTATGTGGGGTTCTAAACTGAACTGCATTGCAGGACCTTTCAACACCTTGAGAATAATGCTGGTCACACACATGTCCTCTTTAACCACATTAACTCTTAAAGCTTTCCCATTCAATGCCACTCTTACACATTAAATCTAACTGAACAATTTCATAAATGTACCCAGAACTATGTAGTGTGAGTGTCTACCTGATTGGATATAAGGTCCTCGGACGACATTTTTGACAGTTGACAGTTTTGTTAAATCTAAAGGAGATTATACAGGGGGGTTGATTTCTGTAAAGTGCGAAATCTGGTGTACATATAGTTACAAAGTAGACGAGGTTGAAAAAAAGGCACAAGTCCAACCTAGTCCAACCTATGCTGATGGCCAATCGGCTTCTAACTTCAGCTTGTTCATTTAAGCTTTGGCAAAATAAAAATGGAAGCTGATTCGTTTCTATGCAGAGCTACACCAGATGTTGCACTCTCCAGTTTTGGTACATCAACCCCAATGTATGTATGAAAGCTTCAGTGCTCAGTTACTTATGATGCCAGTGAAAAACAAGGTGTGGGGGGGGGGCAACAATTAACCACACATGCAATAGATGGTACAATCTTTTTTAGATATGCATACGATGCATTCATTTTATATCGAGTCAGGTCCTAGTTGTTTTTGGAAAATCTAAAGGAATACATACAGTTAGATTGTAAGTTATTTAGCTTAACTCATGTTCCCACTGTCACCACTCTGAGATCTAATGGGATTAAAAAGGTGAAATACAATACCCAGAAATCCGCCAGCAAAAATGGATGTCTAGAAAATGGCAGAACAGGGAAAGCGCTAATTACACTGTATGTTAGGGCTCATTCAAATCTATGCACTGCTGTGCAATAATGAATGTGCATTATGCCGCATATGTTAAGTTGCATTGCATTAAGCCAGCCCAATTGTTTGAATGGGCTGTAGCACACCACAACGCAGTGAGAATCGGACCTGCGCCATTTTTTCTATAGCAGTACACCACAATGTATTTGCATTGCCTTATGTTGTGGTGTGCTGCAATGCAAGTGTCCATTCAAAATTATTGATACTGTGGTACGTTCCTTGTGGTGCATAGTTTACCACACATTACCAAATTGCATAGATCTGAATGGGTCCTTTAAAATTATTGAAAGTACACATTTGCTTCCTGAAAGTTTGATAAAGTGGGGAAATTTGACTAAGTGGAGTCAAAAACTGGAGATTATAACAGGAGTCTTCTAACCTGTAACATCTAAAATTTCCAGTTAGTAATATTATTATTGTAACTGGGATAATGAGTGCTAGCATGGTTGAAGGGGTTGTGCAGTGCACAGTGTGGTGCACGTATACAGTAAAGGAGCAACAGCTGCAGGCTGAATACCGCTGTGACAGATGTGAGCAGTTTGCCATTCTGAAAGCTTACATTAGAGATCTGGTGGAGCAAATTGCAACACTGGGCAGAACTGACAACCTTGAAAGGGGTCTTCTGCTCACTGAGCAGGTGGTTAATGGGGTTGATGTGGAGGGGTAAGTCAGGATTATCAGGTAGGAAGATGGGTTTCTGTAGTCAGAGGGAACGGTAGGGCTCACAGAAAAGGAAGGCCAGCCCTGGGTTTAAGTACCCAAACAAATTTGGAAAGTTGGGTGAAGATATGGGGGTGGCAAACTCAGAGGTGGCAGCCCTAGATGTCACTGCTATCCCTAACAGCCAGTAGAGCAGCCCATATAGTAGGGTTGGTGAGGGTAGTGCAGGAAGGCCTAGACAATTGGTGGCAATAGGGGATTCTATGATCAGAAAGACTGAAGAATAAAGTTTCACCGGTTCACCTCAACCAAATGGTTTGCTGTCTCCCTGGTACCAGGGTTCGAGATGTGGTGGACCAGGTTGATAAATTACTGGGAGGGGCTGGGCATGACCCAGCAATTTTGGTCCATGTTGGAATGACAGAATACATGGAAGGTGGATGCTCCTTAAGAATCAATTTAAAGAACTAGGCTGCAAGTGGAAGGGAAGGATCTTCAAGGTGATGTACTCTGAAATATTGCCTGCGCCATGCAGAACACAGGAAAGACAAGGGGAGATTAGAGAACTGAATGCATGGCCTAAATGGAAGGGGAACTGCTGGGCTAGGGGAGAAGTTTATGGGAAGGCTGAAGGAGTATTTAAACTAGGATTGAAGAGGAAGGGTGAATTAGATTATAATGAGTCAGGGGTCGGTCCCTAATGGTGGGGGGAAGATAAGGGGGGGAGGGGCTATGGCAGGTGATAAGAAGGTCCCCATGTTACAAACAGCCATTGGAAATGGTACTCCTTAGGAGAGACAGAGTAAAACAAAGGTGGAGGTGTCTGTCTCTATTTGAGAAGTGATCTCAAAGCGAGTATGAATGAGGACCTAGTTGATGGAGAGTGTTATGAGGCTGAAGCATTATGGGTGGAATTGCATATGGGTGTGCATACTACAAAGTTGTTGTTTTTTTTAACTTTATAATCTTTATTGAAACATTTTTCATTATACATCTTACCATACAATCACCCATCTCCACTCACCCCCTCCCCCTTCCCCCATCAGTCAGGAGTAAAAATAGTAAACATATGGGGTACAAGCTTCTCGAATGTTTGAGTGGGAAGCCCTAATATCTTCCACCCAACCCCCATTCTATTATTCCAATCTCTCCCAGCCACCCTGCACCGACCAGACAGCCTCCACAGTCACAACTGTCCATCTCACCTTCCCATCCAACACCCAAATACCTGGTCTATAATTCCCAGTACCTCCCTCCAGTAGCGAAATAGCTTCGGGCACCTCCAGAACATATGGATTAGGTCCCCCTCTGTTTCCCCACACCTGGGGCAGCTGGCATCCAATCTGCGACCAAACAAAAAAGCTTTTGGCGGCTATAATAGGCTCTATATAGTAGAAACAATTATGACATCCTCTAGGATGGGGAGAGCGAAACCAATGGGGCAAGTTCCAGGATTCTATTCCACTGTGCTTCAGTTATGCTTCCCACATCTTTTTCCCATCTCCTCCTACATGGTGGAGCTTCTGTCCCTCCCAGACTCCCTTTGTATATATATATGGGTATACTCTCGATATTAGACCTTTCAAAATCCTCCCTCTAAACTGTTCTCCCAGGGCATGCCTAATCTGTAGATACCTAAAGAAAGACTTGTTCGGTATTGCATATTGTTCTCTCAGTTCCTGGAAAGATTTCGAAATACCATTTTTATATAGCTGGCTAATGAAATGTATTCCACACCTTTCCCATTCCTTGATTGTCCCCATCTTCTGGACTTCCCCCAGATTCCTATTTTCCCACAAAGGGGTATAATCTGTGAATCCCCTATACCTCAGTATTGCCTTCGCTGTGTCCCATACTCTCACCATCAAACTTAAAGTAGGAAACCCAGAAGGGAAGGAGCCTGCCTCCATGGCTTTCACCATTAATCTATGCGGGGTGTTTTGTAGCAGCATCTCCCTGCCCAAATCTCCTTCCTCCAACCTATTACACCCTCCCATATGCTGGAGTTGTGACACTAAAAAGTAACTCAAAGGGTTTGGAAGTGCTACTCCTCCTTCCTGTCTTTGTGTACTTTACAATTACAAACAAATTCTTGCCGGGCAACCCCTCCAGATCAATTCTCTAAAAACCGTGTCTATCTTTTGGAACCACTTTTTATACACCCACACTGGGAAGTTATGCAATGCATACAGAAGTCGCAGCATCCATAGCATTTTAATTAGATTACATCGACCCGCTACGGATAATGGAAGTCATTTCCATATTTGAATTTTTCCCCTAAATTTAACTAGGAGCGGGACAATATTATCCATAATATATTTGCTGGGATCTCTAGTAATATTTATTCCCAGATATTTCATTTTATTCACTATTTGAACCTGGGCAACCTCCTCAGGCCGGGGACTTTCTAGGGGATCCACAGGTAGCAATACAGATTTTTTCCAGTTTATAGTAAGCCTAGAAAGTTGACCAAAGTTTTTAATAATATCCATAGCCTTCAATAGGGAGTTCTGCTTGTCTGCATATAATGCTACCTTTTCTTCCACCCCTCCCCTTCTGAATCCTCTTACCTCGGAAGAATACCTAGGGGCTATTGCCAGAGGTTTGATTGCGAAGGCAAAGAGGAGGGGTGACAAAGGGCATCCCTGCCTCGTCCCCCTCATCAATCGGAATTTATCAGAATATTCGTTATTCACCTTTACATTTGCCTCTTGCATTGTATACAGCATTTTTACCCAGTTAATAAAAATCGGGCCAAATTGAAATTCTGCCAGAGCACTCCACAGATATTGCCATTCGAGGCTATCAAAGGCCTTGGCGTCATCCAAGGACAAAATGGCCCTTGCTCCATCCTCATCTGTTGGGACCTGAAGATTTAAATATACCCGCCTTATATTTGTACAAGTAGATCTTCCAGGTATAAATCCCGACTGGTCAGGGTGGACCAGTTTCTGTATGATTTTATTCAACCTAGCCGACAAGACCTTCATAAAACATTTTTATATCTGTACTCAGAAGAGATAGGTCTATATGAAGATGTATTAAGTGGGTCTTTATATATCACTACTATAGTGGATTCCATCATAGATGAGGGAAGCTCTCACCCTGTCATCGACCAGTTCAAGACCGCAGCAGCTCCGGGAGCAGCACCTTCCCGTAATGCCGGTATGTGTAATGCCCGGGAGACCATCAGGTCCTGGGGATTTCTGACCCACAATCTCCTGTGTGACCCGCTGTAGTTCCTCTATTGTTATGGGTAGATCCAATTCCTCCCTGTCCATCTCAGAGAGAGAAGGGATCACCAAACCCCTGAAAAAAACATCAATTTCTTCCTACCGGGAGCTATACAAATCCTCATAATTTTCTCTAAACTTGTCCACTATTTCTGGCATATGTGAAGATACCCTACCCTCCCCTATGGTGATCTTTGGAACCACAGATGGGGGCGAGTTTGTCTTAACAAGGTGGGCCAGCATTCGCCCTACACTCTCCCCCTCCCCAAAGGCAAGTCACTTCTGAAAAAGTTGTTTGTTCTTTACTTTCCTAAGCATCATTAACCAATAATTCTGTTGTTCATCTACCCAGGCCCTGGGTCTATCAGGTGTTGGGTCATTAACATATTGTTCTTCCATTATTGTCACCCTCTCCCCAGCCACCTTTTCCCAATCCTTGGTCTGTTTTTTAATTTTTGACACTTGTATCGTTATACCTCGGAGGAAAGCCTTCAAGGTATCCCATACCAACCCCTCCGAATCGGTACCTCTATTTAAATCAACAAATTCTCTTAAGTCCATTAATACCTCATCCGGCTCACCTATCAGGTTCATCCAGAAAGGGCTTATTTTCCACTCCCATTCTACTGACACTGTCACTGGAGAATGGTCCGAGAGACCTCTTGACATGTAGCTTCTCTCCTCACACAGAAGTTGTATGAGCTGTTTTTTACAGCTTTTTACTCACTGATCACCAGTGTAAAACACAAATGTAAAACACACATGTACACAATGTAAAACACACATGTAAAACATGTACACAATGTAAAACACATGTCCCCACACACATGTTCCTACATAGTAAAAACACCTGCCCCCCACAGATTTAACAGTAAAATCACATGTCCCAATGATTATCTGTACACATATGTCCGTGATCACCTGCGCACGTCTGTACATGATCATCTGCGTACATATGTCTGTGATCACACAAATTATTATACACTTAACGGTTTTTTTTTACCAAAGACATGTAGCAGAATACATGTTGGCTTAAATTTATGACAGAATTCGATTTTATTGGATTTCTTTTAAAATAGAAAGAAGACAGTATTGGGTTTTTTTTTCAAATTTATGCTATTTTTTCGCTTATATCGCAAAAGATAAAAAACAGAGTTGTGAATAAATACCACCAAAAGAAAGCTCTATTTGTGTGAACAAAATGATAAAAACTTCACTTGGGTACAGCATAGCATGACCGCGTAATTCTCATTGAAAGTGTGACAGCGCTGAAAGCTGAAAATTGGTCTGGGTACGAAGAGGGTGAAAGTGCCCAGTATTGAGGTGGTTAAATTACACACAGGTGGACTCTGTTTACTAATTAGGTGATTTCTGAAGGCAATTGGTTCCACTAGAGTTTAGTTAGGGATGTCAGAGTAAAGGGGACTAAAATACAATGCACGCCACACTTTTCACATATTTATTTGTAAAAAAAATGGAAAACCATTTACTATTTCCTTCCACTTCACAATTATGTGCCACTTTCTGTCCATCACATAAAATCCCAATAAAATACACTTACTTTTTTCTGGTTGTAACATGACAAAATGTGGAAAATTTCAAGGGGTATGAATACTTTTTCAAGGCACTGTACATGTAAAACTTATGTAGGGAGATTTGTTTCATCGTTATGTATCATCTTAGGCTATTCACTTCACTGGGTATAGGGGAGGGTTTACAACCACTTTAACTTTGAGAGCAAATTCTCCACAGCTAAGGGGTTCTCACTCATTTAAAGCCATTGTTTCTAAATTTTAGGGACTCTTTAATGACAGTACCACTGGAATAAAACCAACACGGTGCCTATATCCACTTACCGACCGCCTCAGGACGATATACGTTGGCAGAATGGCACGGGCAGGCAAAGTAACGTATGGGTACATTACTTGCTTCCCACGGGCGGGGGTGCCCGAGGCAGTCGGGATCTTTCCCCGAGCAATCAGAGGTGAGGGGGAGGCCATCCATTCGTGGCCACCCTCTCGCGATCGCTCCCAGCCAATGACATTCTTCCTCTGCCTCTGAAATGTAAACAGCGGCAGAGGAAGTGATGTCATCTCTCCTCGAGTCGGTCTTTTCCGTTCCGGCGCCGAGGAGAGAAGACATCAAGTAAGTGCACCAAACACCACACTAACAGTAGAACACTCTAGACACACATTTCACCCCCCGATCACCCCCCTGTACCCCCTGTCACAGTGACACCAATAGCAGTTTTGTTTTGTTTTCTGATTATTGCATTGGTGTCAGTTTGTGACAGTTATAAGTGGTAGGACAGTTAGGATTAGCCCCCTTTAGGTCTAGGATACCCTATATAGAGAGTGATGGATAAAGGGCGCGTGATCAGTTGCTCACATCAAAAATATAAAATTTATTCATATGAAAATAGAAGCAAATAAAAGCAAATAAAAACAATTAAATAATGCCAATACTACGTATCAATACAAACAGGTAACAAAATATAAAAAACATGGAAATTTAGAATTAAAAATGGGTTAAAAGTATCATGAGCCCATATTGAGGCGGGTGTTTAGAATTGTCTGACGCGTTTCGAGGATAACCTCTTCATCTGAGCCTTTTGAGAACCAGGGCACAGTCTCTATGGGCCAGTAGGCCAAAATATGTACATCAACATAATGGCTAGTTGGAAAAAATGGCCTGAAATGGGAAATGCGATTTTCTGTGTTCCATACCAGTCCACGTACAAGCGTTCTAGGTGGAACAGAGATCAGAAAATATATATATATATATATATATATATATATATATATATGTGTGTGTATACACATATATAGATATGTGTGCATATTTATACACACATACACAAGCACACACGTATGTACAGACAATATAAGTATAAAAAATATATATATGTATAAAAAGACAGAATTCCAGCTAAAAATACAGTATGGAGCACATGGCAAGATACTGTATACTGTATTTTTAGCTGGAATTCCGTCTCTTTATACATATATGTATATATTTTTTATATATATATTGTCTGTAAATACGTGTGTGCTTGTGTATGTGTGTATATATATGCACACATATCTATATATGTTTATATATATATATAATCTCTTTTCTGATCTCTGTTGGAAACGAATTACGGTTTCTGAATTTAAGATCTTTCTGGGCCTTTCCCTTAACATGGGCATAACTAAAAAGAGTGAGTTGTGGTCATATTGGTTCACCATATGCCCTTGTTCTCTGCTTCCATGACCAGGGCACGATAAGAGCAGATTTTGCGGTTCATGCACTTCAACAACGATTAACTCTGTCGTCCTCGTGGAGACCCTGGATACGATCGGCTCTACAAAATTCGGCCCCTCGTAAACCACTTCAACCAAAGTTTTGCAGACTTGTTTACTCCCCATCAAGTTGTCTGCGTTGATGAGTCCCTGATTAAGTTTTCTGGCCGCTTGTCATTCAAACAGTACCTTCCCAGCAAGCGTGCCAGATACAGGGTCAAGATGTATAAGCTCTGTGACAGGGCCACAGGCTATACATGTAGTTTTATGGTTTACGAGGGCAAAGATAGTCACATAGAGCCGACAAACTACCCTGACTACATAGGAAGCGCTGGCAAGATTGTGTGGGACTTGGTGTCACCCTTATTCGGAAAGGGGTACCACTTGTACTTGGACAATTATTACACGAGTGTGCCACTTTTTAGTCACCTTTTTGATCATCAGATTGGAGCATGTGGCACCGTGCGACCTAATCGCTGGGGCTTTCCCCAGCGGCTTGTAGATTCCCATCTTAGGCTGGGGGAGAGAGCCTGCTTCAAGTGTAATAACTTGCTTGCTATGAAGTGGAGGGATAATAAGAATGTTTTCGTTCTTACCTCCCTTCATGCAGACACGACGGTCCAAATTCCTACGGCGACTGGTGTTGTGGAGAAACCCCTCTGTGTTCACGAATATTACCTTAACATGGGAGGGGTGGACCTGAACGACCAGTTGTTGGCGCCGTACCTAGTTGCCCGTAAGGCCAGACGCTGGTACAAAAAAGTGTCTGTTTATTTATTTATTATTTATTTTATTTATTTACGGTGCTCCACCTCACCTTCTCCAACCAAATGCAGTAAACCAGCTGCACGAGAAGCATTTTCCGTATGTCCTCCCGAGTATCCCTACCCAACGAGCCCCCCAAAGAAGATGTCGTGTCTGCAGCAAGCGCGGATATAGCTGTGACACCCGCTATTATTGTCCCTCCTGTCCTGACAATCCTGGTCTTTGCATTGGTGAATGTTTTGAACGCTACCATTCACTAGTTGAGTATTAGCATAGGGTACAGCACTGCACAGACTAGGCACACTAACACAAGGTCTCCCAAGATGCCATCGCATTTTGAGAGACCCGAACCTGGTACCAGTTACAAAAGTTATAGTTACAAAAAAAGTGTACAAAAAAAAAAAACACAAAAAAATATATTAAATAAAAACCAAAAATAGTTGTCGTTTTATTGTTCTCTCTCTCTCTCTATTCTCTCTCTCTATTGTTCTGCTCTTTTTTACTGTATTCTATTCTGCAATGTTTTATTGTTATTATGTTTTACCATGTTTGCTTTTCAGATATGCAATTTTTTATACTTTACTGTTTACTGTGTTTTATTGTTAACCATTTTTTTATTTTCAGGTACGCAATTCAGCTACAGCGCAGATTTATTTATCTTGACAGCAACAGCACTTGCTCCCATGATACATAAAGCCGTGACTCCAGCGCTGTCGGAGGTGATTTCACCACCACAGTTACATACTTCAGCATATATGCCGAAGCATGGGGGCAGCAGAGGGCGGAGGAGCGATTTGCTCCTACCTTATGCGGGAGGATGCCCCCATGCTTCGGCATATATATATTTTAGGCACAAGTTGCGTTAAATGTTTTATTTTTTACTATGTTTTTTTTGTATTTGCTTTGCAGGTATGGTAAGTCTTATGCCCCGTACACACGGTCGGACTTTGTTCGGACATTCCGACAACAAAATCCTAGGATTTTTTCCAATGGATGTTGGCTCAAACTTGTCTTGCATACACACAGTCACACAAAGTTGTCGGAAAATTCGATTGTTCTAAACGCGGTGACGTAATACACATACGTTGGGACTATAAACGGGGCAGTGGCCAATAGCTTTCATCTCTTTATTTATTCTGAGCATGCGTGGCACTTTGCCCGTCGGATTTGTGTACACACGATCGGAATTTCCGACAACGGGTTTTGAATAAAGTAAATGGTGATTGCGCTGTGACAAGAAGGGAAGGAAGAAGGAGGAAGGGGAAGGGGCTAGCTCAAATGTATAGAGAGGTGAATGAAAAATGATCAAATTATACAAAATATAAAGGTATAATGAGCATGAGGGCTAGTGCCATACTAGCACATATGTGGTAACTCAGCAAATACTTATCAAAAGAAAAATCTTAGTGTAAAAGGGCTAGTACCATACTAGCACATATGTGGTAACTCAGCAAATACTTATCAAAAGAAAAATCTCAGTGCAAAAGGGCTAGTATCATTCTAGCACATATGTAGTAACTCAGCAAATACTTAATGGTGACTCCAAGTAAATAAATAAATGGTGAACAGTCCCACCGCCTTGTAGTACAAAGTGCTCAAACAATGAGTCATCAGTTCCAAAAGGCAAAATGGAAAAATTATACAAAATATAAAAGTGTGATGAAATGTAATAAAGTGCAGTCTAATGAGCACTAAATCCGAATAAACTGAAGAAACAAAATAGCCTAAAACGTATAAAAAGCTGTAAAATGAGTGACAAATACAGTGTGGGTACAAAAAAAAAAAAAAAATTGAACAAAATAAAATATATAAATCAAACAAAGTCCATGTGCATGAGGGCTAGTATCATACTAGCACATAAAAAATATTGTAAATACTGACACAAAAGAAAAAATCTCAGTGCAAAAGGGCTAGTATCATACTAGCACATATGTGGTAACTCAGCAAATACTTATTGGTGACTCCAAGAAAAATAAATAAATGGTGAACAGTCCCACCACCTTGTAGTACAAAGTGCTCAAACAATGAGTCATCAGTTCCAAAAAGGCAAGTCCACAAGCCACAGGAAAGGGAAACAAAGTCTTCAGTGGGGACACCTCTGTGCTCGCAAGCAGCTCACCTTACTGCTGCAAGACAATAGCTTGTAATCCAGTAACAAATCACCAGCAAGCAAGGGTCCCATCCAGTAGTTCAGGCAATTCGGGTGGTGGGTGTGCAGGATGGTATATAATAAACATAAGCAGACAGTATATAGTATAACTCCGTGGCGGCCAAAGTGGAAAAAGGGACAGGACACAGAAGGGGGGTGGACTCACTTTTGTAAAATGAGTGTGGGCATCAATCCAACGAACGCCGAGTTCGTATACCTCAAAAAGGGTGTCTTCAAACCGTCCCCATTTCCTCAATGCTCGTCGCAATGGGATGCATATATGTGGAGTATTGAAAGAGAGTGCACATAGCGTGATCCCGTATATAAATCAGTTAATTAGGTTAAAAACAACATGGTACACTTACATTTAGCAGAAGGCTATAGTAAAAAACATCCATGAGCGCCGAGCTCGTATCCTATCATCAGTCTGTGACAGTTCCCGTGCTCCAAACCTCACGCGTATCGTCACGTCACGTGACTTCATCAGAGGATAACACGGGATGAAGAGTCAATGCTTTTATATGGTCTCTATGTAATGGGCGTTTGGCGGCCATTTTCTCGCCTGCCACTACAAAAATAGACGCTCGGCGGCCATTTAACCGAAGCCCGCCACTACAAATATGGACGCCTGGCAGCCATTTTCCCGAAGCCCGCCACTTTACTGGGCGAACCCAGCACTGGACAAGTCCGTCGGCCATTTTGTTGAGGTCTCACTCTTATATTAAAAGAGGTACTAGTAATCATAGTCATGCTTAATAAAAAGCAGCCAAAAGGCGCAGCAAGCCGCACACACTGCAAGGTGCATAGCAGCCAATTAATATATGTAGTCCTGGGAGAAAAAAATTTAATAATCTGGGAAACATATAGAAAACTAAAATAGTGTATAAGAAGGGCAAATATACAGTAAAAACGAAAATGCAAACATCAGCAAAATTAAGAAAAAAATATAGACTAGTGGTTAGTCCAGCGGGAGAGGGGGCATCCAATAAATGTCAAAAGTAATGGATAATATAAAAATTGTTTAAAAAATATATGGAATAAACAGATATCAAAAAAAAATTTTAATACTGGAGCTCGGGGAATATCACAGGCTCACTGAAAGGGAATGCATAAAGTAAATACACTAAAATTAAAATATGTATATATGACAGTGAGAACAATATAGCAAAACCAAGAAGATAAAAAATTTTTTAAATACATATAAGTAAAACTAATCAGGAGAGTATATAAGAAAATCAGTAAAGGATTAAAAAAGGAGGAGAGGATGTGGGACCCGGTGAACATAATCGCATGGGGTGCAGAATATTAATAGTCGCTAAGAAAGCAATTCAGGTCAAACTCGATGTTAAGCCCTTTGGGTACAAGAGTGTCCATAGAAAAGATCCATTGGGACTCGAGTTGACTTAAAATCCTCACTTTGTGTCCCCCACGCCATGGTTTGGTATAGGGCACAATACCCCAAAATCTCAGATGGCTAGGGTCTTTATTGTGACATTTATCAAAATGCCTAGAGACATTGTGTTTGTCATACCCCTTTTGAATGTTTTGAACATGTTCCTTGATACGAATTCTCAATAGCCTTTTGGTGCGGCCAATGTATTGGAGGCCACAGCTGCACTCCAATACATAGACCGCTCCCTCAGAGTTACACCCAATAAACTCGTTGATCTCATATTTTGTGCCATTGCTGTTTGATTGGAAAGAAAACACTTTTTGGTTTGGACGTTTAGTGCGGGTACAGGCATAACATCGTTTACAAGGGTAAAAACCCTTGCCTGTGAAGAAAGAAAATTGTTTCTTTGGAGGATCAATCACACTTTTAACTAACCAATCTCTTAGTGTGGGTGCCCTTTTGTAGATAAATTTAGGTTTATCTGGTAGCACCTCCCTGAGCCCTCTATCAGATTTCAAAATATGCCAGTGTCGTGATACGATGCTTTCGATCTTCTTATATTGGGAATTGTACTCAAAGACTAGGGGCGCCTGGTCCTGTTGACATGTTGGTCTTTTGTCTTCGAGCAATACTCGTCTTTGCATTTGTCCTACTTCTTCGATTTTTTCTCTTATAAACTCTTGACTGTAGCCTTTATTTATTAATCTTTTTCCAATCAGACTGGCCTGCATATAGAAGTCTTTTTCAAGAGTGCAATTACGTCTTAGTCGCATGATCTGGCCTTTAGGGATGTTAAATAGCCAGTTTCTGTGATGGCAACTTCGCAGAGGTAAGTAACTATTACGGCCGACGTTTTTAAAGAAGGTCTTAGTAATGAATTGATTGTTGATACGTGAAATTTCAAGATCGAGAAACGGAATAGAGTGTTTCTCTATTTGCCACGTTAATACAATATTTTTGGTATTGTTGTTTAATTTGGAAAAAAATGAGATTAAGAGGTCACGATCACCTTCCCAAATGATAAAGATATTGTCGATATACCTTTTGAATAGGCGTAATTCCTTGGGTGGGTCCGTAAAAACAATTTCCTCTTCCCATTGGGACATAAAGAGTCCTGCGACGCTGGGGGCGAATTTAGCCCCCATAGCTACTCCTGTCTTCTGTTGGTAAAATTGTTTGCAGTACCAGAAATGGCTATGTTTCAGGCAAAAGTCGAGACCTTTAATGAGAAATTTCCTCTTAAAGCAAGGGAGTTTGGTGTATTTTCTGAGGCCCCATTTCATCGCCTCACATGCTGCAAAGTGGGGTATGATCGTATAAAGTGATGACACGTCTGCTGTTGCCATCCACACAATACCAGTATCTACTCTGTTTTCACGTATTTGAAGCATTTGTTTCGTATCACGCAGATAGGCCTTAGTGCTTTGTACAGCCGGTTGAAGATATTTGTCGATGTATTCGCCCAATCTTGCTGTGATTGATTCTATACCGTTAACAAACGGTCTTAAAGGGGGATCGGCTTTGTCCTTATGGATTTTCGGTAAAGCGTAGATAATTGGGGTTCTGCAGGCTTCTGGAACCAGATATTTTGTTGTCGGAAAATTTTATATCCTGCTCTCAAACTTTGTGTGTCGTAAAATCCGATGGAAATGTGTGATGGAGCCTACACACGGTCGGAATTTCCGACAACAAGGTCCTATCATACATTTTCCATCGGAAAATCCGACCGAGTGTAATGTTACTTTGTTTTATTGTTAACCATCATTTGCTTAGCAGGTACGCCATTCAGTTGCAGCGTGGATTTATTTAACTTGACAGCAACAGTGTTTGCTCCCACGATACATAAAGCCGTGACTCCAGCGCTGTCAGAGGTGATTTCACCACCAAAGTTACATACTTCAGCATATATGCCGAAGCATGGGGGCAGCAGAGGGTGGAGGAGCGATTTGCTCTTACCTTATGTGGGAGGATGCCCCCATGCTTCGACATATATATATTTTAGGCACAGGTTGCGTTAAATGTTTTATTTTTTACTATGTTTTTTTGTATTTGCTTTGCAGGTATGGTAAGTCTTACTGTTATACTGTAATGTTACTTTGTTTTATTGTTAACCATCATTTGCTTAGCAGGTACGCCATTCAGTTGCAGTGCGGATTTATTTATCTTGACAGCAACAGCGTTTGCTTCCACGATACATAAAGCTGTGACTCCAGCGCTGTAGGAGGTGATTTCACCACCACAGTTAAAAAAAGAGCATATATGCCAAAGCATGGGGGCAGCAGGGGCGGAGGAGCGATTTGCTCCTACCTTTTGGGGCGGATGCCCCCATGCTTTGGCATATATAAACAGTGCATGTATGCCCATCATTATAAGTGGGTGGATGTAGGGAGGTATTCTAATGGTGGGCATACCCAGCGATCAATCTCTTTTTTTGGTTCAGCCCACAGGCTGCATGAAAAAAAGTTTACAATATATGCCCAACAAGGACCAACAACGTACTGGTATGTTGCTGGACTTTGAGTGGTTATACCAGAATGATGCCTGCAGGTTTAGGTATCATCTTGGTATCATTCTTTTCAGCCAGTGGTCGGCTTTCATGTAAAAGCAATCCTAGCGGCTAATTAGCTTCTAGACTGCTTTTACAAGCAGTGGGAGGGAATGCCCCCCCACCGTCTTCCATGTTTTTCTCTGGCTCTCCTGTCCCAACAGGGAACCTGAGAATGCAGCCGGTGATTCCACCAGCTGACCATAGAGCTGTTTAGAGACCAGAATGGCTCCAAACATCTCTATGGCCTAAGAAACCGGAAGCTACGAGCATTTCATGACTTAGATTATATTAGAATACTGTGTGAAAAAAAATTAATGAAACACCCACCATTTTAATCTGTAGGGCATTTGCTTTAAAAAAGTATATAATGTTTGGGGGTTTAAAGTAATTTTCTTGCAAAAAAAAAAAAAAATTTTCATGTAAACAAAAAGTGTCAGAAAGGGCTTTGTTTTCAAGTGGTTAGAAGAGTGGGTGATGTGTGACATAAGCTTCTAAATGTTGTGCATAAAATGCCAGGACAGTTCAAACTCCCCCCCCCCCCCAAATGACCCCATTTTGGAAGGTAGACACCCCAAGCTATTTGCTGAGAGGTATAGTGAGTATTTTGCAGACCTCACTTTTTGTCAAAGTTTTGAAAATTGAAAAAAGAAAAAAAAAATTTTCTTGTCTTTCTTCATTTTCAAAAACAAGTGAGAGCTGCAAAATACTCACCATGCCTCTCAGCAAATAGCTTGGGGTGTCTACTTTCCAAAATGGGGTCATTTGGGGGGGTTCGTGCTATCTTGGCATTTTATGGCCTTCAAAACTGTGATAGGTAGTGAGGAGTGAATCAAAAATTTACGCCCTTAGAAATCCTGAAGGCGGTGATTGGTTTTTGGGGCCCCGTATGCAGCTAGGCTCCCAAAAAGTCCCACACATGTGGTATCCCCGTACTCAGGAGAAGCAGCAGAATGTTTTTTGGGGTGTAATTCCACATATGCCCATGGCATGTTTGAGCAATATATCATTTAGTTACAACTTTGTGCGAAAAAAAAAGTTTGTAATTTTCCCGCAACTTGTGTCAAAATATAAAATATTCCATGGCCTCAACATACCTATCAGCAAATAGCTTGGGGTGTCTACTTTCCAAAATGGGGTCATTTGGGGGGGTTTTGTGCCATCTGGGCATTTTATGGCCTTCAAAACTGTGATAGGTAGTGAGGAGTAAAATCAAAAATTTACGCCCTTAGGAATCCTGAAGGCGGTGCTTGGTTTTCGGGGCCCCGTACGCGGCTAGGCTCCCAAAAAGACAAACACATGTGGTATCCCCATACTCAGGAGAAGCAGCTAAATGTATTTTGGGGTGCAATTCCACATATGCCCATGGCCTGTGTGAGCAATATATCATTTAGTGACAATTTTTTGTAATTTTTTTTTTTTTGTCATTATTCAATCACTTGGGACAAAAAAAATTAATATTCAATTGGCTCAACATGCCTCTCAGCAATTTCCTTGGGGTGTCTACTTTCCAAAATGAGGTAATTTGGGGGGGTTTTGTACTGTCCTGCCATTTTAGCACCTCAAGAAATGACATAGGCCGTCATAAACTAAAAGCTGTATAAATTCCAGAAAATGTACCCTAGTTTGTAGACGCTATAACTTTTGTACAAACCAATAAATATACGCTTATTGACATTTTTTTTTTACCGAAGACATGTGGCTGAATACATTTTGGCCTAAATGTATGACTAAAATTGGGTTTATTGAAAATTTTTTATAACAAAAAGTAGAAAATATCATTTTTTTTCAAAATTTTCGATCTTTTTCCGTTTATAGCGCAAAAAATAAAAACTGCAGAGGAGAACATCCCACATCCATGCACAGGTGGACGTTACACTTCCGAATGCAGTGTTCCGACCGGAAGTTACACTTACAAATGCAGTGTTGCGACTTACGAACAAACCTACAGTCCCTATGTGGTCGTAACTCGGGGACTTCCTGTAGACCTGTTAGTTTAACTTCTATAGTTGGGAAAATGATGGAGAGTTTAATAAAAGACCACATAGATGAGTTTGCTAGAAAAAAAAAATAACTGTTTTAAGCAAAGGCCAGTGTGGATTCATGAAAGACAAATCTGAATTATTTTTATGAGGATGTGAGCAAAACCTTGGACAGAGGGGTGGTTGTAAGTCAAGTATACTTGTATTTTGAAAAAGCGTTTGACACAGTTCCCCACACATGGCTAATATGTAAGTTAAAGTCTTCAGGCTTGGAAAAATCAGTTTGTTTCTTTTTTTAATCAGATTCTTTTTATTTTTATATACAAACAACAACAAAAACAACATTAAAACAATACCATAAAATTATCCAAGCAGAATCATAAACAAAAACAGACATTACAAAAAAAAAGAAAAAAATGTAGGAGTTCGATAAACCTTATAAAGGATAAAGATCTGGGTCAATCTGTGTGATGGAGAAAGGCATACCCGAGGCACAGACCGGAGAACATCCTCCCAGATCTCATCCGAGATGGGACCAAGATCCTGTTCCCATCCGGCCCTGGAGCATATGGGAAATTTCAACAAAATCTAACAACACCCTATATGTAACAGAGGTAAGACCTTTTGTTTGTACCTTGCTTGTACGATCTTGTCAAAAACAGGGGTAGGGGGAAAGAGTATCTCAGCAGATGAAAACTGGGCATGCAATGCACGTCTCAATTGGAGGAATTGATAAAACCAATTTGATTGTAAAGAGAATTCTTCCCTTAACTCTTCAAAGGACTTAAGTAAACCGTTCTCGTACAGTTGAGCTAAAGTTGTTATTCCTGATTTTCCCCACCTCTGAAAGCCTCTAAGAACTGAAAGTTGGGGGAGTCTATCATTATCCCATATCGGGGTATATCTAGTGGGGTATGATATGCCCATCATTTTTTTGACTTTATCCCATATTTTACACATTAGCTTACAGGTGGGTATATCCGCATATGAAACATTCCCTTTTACCCCATCCAAAACATGGAATGGTGACCGACCCTTAAATGTATAGGAAAATAATCTTCGAGCAGGAAGGGGTAACTGTTCAAGCTCCCATCCAGCAAAGTGCTGTAATTGTGATGCAAAGAAATACATCCTTGGGTTAGGAACTGCCAGTCCACCCGCATTTTTAGGATGTTGAAGTCTCTCCAGTTTAATACGAGGGGTTTTATTCCGCCATATTAAACGCCTAAATATACTATTAATCTTAGAAAAAATCTGTAAAGGTATCCAGATCGGAGCATTATTTAAAAGATACAAAAGCTGAGGCATCCATATCATTTTTATTAGATTAATACGGCCTATTAAGGAGAGAGGGAGTTTATTTCAGATTTTGCTTTGGTCTTGGAATCTAGCGAGTAGTGGAAGTAAGTTATCTACAATATACAACTGAGGGGGATCAGAAATAACTATGACCAAGTATTTTATAGAAGACACAACCCTGAGCTGAGAAAGTGAGGGTGGCAATAGGTCCTGGGGAAAATCTAAGGGCATCAATATGGAATTCTCCCAATTTATGCCTAACCCAGAAAACCTACCAAATTCCTTAACATATTTCATTACTGCCGGTAAAGATGAACTGATAATTATTCAGAAAAAGAAGATCATCTGCATATAATAATACCTTTTCCTCCATTTCTCCCCTAATCAGACCAGTAATATCAGATGAGGCCCACATAAGACAAGCCAAGGGCTCTATAACTAGGGCAAAGAGCAGGGGGGACAATGGGCACCCCTGTCTAGTGCCCCGGCAAAGTCTAAAACCTGGAAGATTGGAGGCCGTTAACCCTAATTGATGCCATAGGAGCTGCATATAGCAACCGTACCCATTGGCAAAAATTATTACCAAACTCAAATTTTTTCAGAATGGCCCATCGGTAAGGCCATTCAGCACTTTTGAAGGCCTTTATTGCATCCAGTGCCAGAAAGGTACGATTTGGATGGTCCAGGGCTGGAAACTGCATATTTAAATATGCACGTCTAATATTAACTGCTGTTGACATATTGAGCATAAATCCTACCTGATCTGAGTGAATAATTCGTTTAATAACCTTATTTAATCTGGTAGCGAGTACTTTGGCAAGAATTCTAACATCTGTAGACAGTAGGGAAATTGGTCTATAGGTTTCAAGATTTAACAGATTTGTATCTTTTTTAGGTATAACTATTATAACAGAGTGACCCATACTGTCTGGAAGCTGACCTATATGGAAAGCCTCATTTAGTGTATTAAGAAGGGCAAGAAGCATCTCCTTGTTATATCTTTTATAGACCTCTACAGGGAGACCGTCGGTCCCTGGAGCTTTGGAATTAGAAAAACTAGCCACCGCACTCTCCAATTCCAATAGAGTAAGTGGAGCGTTGAGGGTCTCCCCCTCTTCCGCTGAAAGGGCCAGGAGATTAATAGTAGTCAGATAAATAACTCGGCTAACGTATAGCCTGCCCTAGAAGTATATAGATCCTGATAATAGGACTTAAAGGTGGATACAATGGGACTAGTCTGGTTAATAACCTCCCCCTCTCTATTCATTAAGGCCGAAACGTGTGGGGTTGGATTGAGACCCTTCTATCTGAGCCAACAGTCTACCATTCATCTCTCCCTCTGCCCAACTAAGTCTCTTCTGAAAGAAGAGTTTATTCCTCGCCCTGGATTCCAACAGTTCATTCATCCTTTTTTGAGATGAAAGCCATTCCTGTTGGGCATCAGGAGAGGGATCCTTGATTTATAGGGCTTCCGCTGCAAAGGTATGGGCCTTTGCAAGTTCAAGCTCTCTACGGGAAGCAGTTTTGATGACACTAATTTTTTGGATCAACAGTCCCCGAAGATAGGCCTTGAGAACATCCCATACAACCTGTATGGGAACAGAGCCCAAATTAAGAGACCAGAAATCCATAATGCAATAGCATCCTCTTTGGGAAATAGTTCAAGCCAAAGGGGGTTCAGCTGCCATGGCATATTGGACACCCGATGCCCTGATGTTAAGGTGACTATCAGAGGGGAGTGATCTGAAATTCTATCCTATCTTCTACTATGCATCGTATAAGATCTGCTGCCGAACACAGAGCTAAATTAATTCTGGAAAATGAATTGTGTGTTTTAGAATAGCATGTTTAAGCACATTCTTCAGGATGTAACCTCCTCCATATGTCGTAGAACCTTAATTCCCTGCATAGTCTTCCAAGAGGGGAAAGATGTTCAGAGGTTATTGACCTTGGAGCTGAGCATCTGTCCTGCTTCAGATCAATTACATTGTTGAAATCTCTGAGTACCAATATTGGCACCTGGGGGGAGGCCCCCCCCTGCAAAGGAAATAAGCTGACGGAGTATTTCTGGATTATATGTAGGTGATATATATATATAGCAGCCAGAATTAACTCAAGTTCATCCAACTTACATTGTAAACAAATATATTTGCCATTTACGTCTACTGCATGAGAACACTATGCCACTATAAACTAAAACAGAGACCCCCCTTGAATGGGGGATAAAGACTGAATGATATGCTTCTCGAACAGAACAACGTTTCAAAAATCTAGTCACATTGCATGTGGCATGTGTCTCCTGCAGACAGACGAGGGCAGAACAGAAAGAGGAAATATAATCAAAGACAGATTGTCTTTTTAAAGCATTATTCATTCCCCTAACATTCCAAGAAAAAATTATAATTGATCGATTTACCATAAGTACAAAAGTAAAATGAAACTACTAGCCAGCCAACCCGCACTAAGTGCAATAATATATAGACCATAGGTATAAAAGATAATAGATAGTCCAAGAAAAAAAACAAAAAACCCCTACCCCCCCCTTCCACAAAAAATCCATTTGTAAATGGGTAGAAAACTGGCTAAAAGACTGTATTCAGAGAGTAGTGGTTAATGATTCATACCCTGAATGGTCTAAGGTTATCACTCGTGTACCTCAAGGTTTCAGTCTTTGCAGATGACACCAAACTATGCAGTGTAATAATGTCCTCTATTGCCAGCGAGGGGCCCGGTCTGCTGCCGCTGTCTCGTCGCCGCTGTCTCGCCGCCGCTGTCTCTTCTTCTCTTCTTCTCTTCTTCCCCGATGTTGACACGACGCTCTCTCCAGCTCGAATGCTGTGTGCGAGCTGCGGAGCCATTTATATAGGCGGTGACCCCGCCCCCTTACGACGTCATGATCCCAGCATGCGCAGGGACTCTAGCGTCATAAGGGGGCGTGACCCCAGAGTCCCTGCGCATGCTGGGACAATGACGTCGTAAGGGGGCGGGGTCACCACCTATATAAATGGCTCCGCAGCTCGCACACAGCATTCGAGCTGGAGAGAGCGTCGTGTCAACATCGGGGAAGAAGAGAAGAAGAGACAGCGGCGACGAGACAGCGGCAGCAGACCGGGCCCCTCGCTGGCAATAGAGCTGGAAGAAGATAGCGGTGGGGCCCGGAGAAGAGGCCGAACACCAGGAGAAGAGGCGGAACACCGGGAGAAGGCGGAAAGAGACCCCGGAGCTGACTAATAAATTACTCCTAAAACCTGTGTACTGTTTTTTTTTATATTGACACTTTTCCCTAGTTGAATGGGTAGGGGTACCATGTACCCCAAACTCGTTCACATAGGGTGGGGGGCCGGGATCTGGGGGCCCCCTTATTAAAGGGGGCTCCCGGATTCCGATAAGCCCCCCGCCCGCACACCCCGACAACCAACGGCCAGGGTTGTCGGGAAGAGGCCCTTGTCCTCATCAACATGGGGACAAGGTGCTTTGGGGTGGGGGGGCCCCGCAGGGCGCCCCCCTCCCCCAAGGCACCCACCCCCCCATGTTGAGGGCATGCGGCCTGGTACGGCTCAGGAGGGGGGGCGCTCGCTCGTCCCCACCCCCTTTCCTGGCCGGCCGGGCTGCTTGCTCGGATAAGGGTCTGGTATGGATTTTGGGGGGACCCCCACGCCAATTTTTTGGCGTAGGGGTTCCCCTTACAATCCATGCCAGACCTAAGGGCCTGGTATGCCCCTGGGGGGGGAACCCACGCCGTTTTTTTCATTTAAAATTTGGCGCGGTGTTCCCGCCTCAGGATTCATACCAGACAGCTGTCAGCACTGCCTGTCACTCATCGCGGAAGGAAAACAAAGTTTTCCTTTCGCGATGAGTGAAGCATCTCGGCGCTGGCTCCTGCGACGGGGCTCGCAGGTGTCAAATCTCGCCGAGAAATGCGCCGAGATTGACACAATCTCGCGGTCACCTACTGTACAAACCAACCTCAATGCACTGTTTAATTGGGCTACTATGTGGTTTAATGTTGATAAATGTAAAGTTATGCAATTGGGGGCTAAAAATATGCATGCATCATACATACTGGGGGAATCAAAATGTTTTGGTAGATCATACGCTTAAAAATGGATGGCAGAGAGACATCATGCATGGACCTGATGAATTTTACTACTAGGGCACTTACATGTCCAGGCATCCAGCGATGTGTGCACCGATTCAAGAATTGGCTCTTTGGTGTTGGCGCCGCCATCTCGGCTAAGGGAAACCAGCAGTAAAGCCTTGCGGCTTCACAGCCAGTTTTCTATTGTGAATGCGTCGGCTGCCGAAAGTGGGAGCGGTAACCTGTCAAAACCAAGTACCTGCCCCCCCCCAAAAGGTGCCAAATGTGGCAGTGAAGGGGGAGGAGGCAGACAAGGGGAGCTTCCCCATTTGGGTGGAGCTCCGCTTTATGGTCATCACAAAGGACAAGGGGGCACTCTTTATGTCTGTGGAGGAAAAGAAAGGACAAATATGTGGCCTCTCGGCGGGTGGGCCTTGAAGCCAAGTGCTCGCATATTTGCATGAATTGGTGATATACAGCTGTGCCCAGAGCACGTGCCTTGCGGCTAACGGAAAGCTCACGATCGTTGCTTGCGATCGGTAGCTTTCCGAACATGTGAAAGCCAATCACGCGGCCCCCACCTCCCAGCACCCTAAACCCCTTAAAAGGACGGGGGGCTCCGGCTTCAAGGGTTAATCTCCAAATACTGGAAGGCTTCTTCACAGTACAGGGGTCTCCAAACTTTTGAAGGGCCAGTTTACTGTTCTTCAGACTGTAGGGGGCCTGATGCCCTGACACCAGTGGGACTAAAAAATGTCCCATTGTCAGTTGGAGTAATGTCTCTGGCTTTGGAGTAAAAAGATAATAATTGCCCCATCATTAGTGTCAGTGGAAGAAATAGTTTCCTTTCGTTGGTGTCAGTGGAGAGAATCATGCCCTATTGTTGGTATCAGTGGGAGGAATAGTGTTTCATCATTTAGATAAGTGGTTCTCAACTCCAGTCCTTGGGACCCACCAACAGGCCAGATTTTAAGTATTACCTTGGGGGATATGCAGACTAGAATACTGCAATCACTGAGCAACAAATGAGATCACCTGTGATGTATTTCAGTTATCTTGCAAACCTGGCCTGTTAGTGGGTCCTGAGGACAGGAGTTGAGAACCACTGATTTAGATCATTCGGAAGAATAATATTCCATCACTGGGTGTCAATGGGAGGAATTATGCCCCATTGTTGGCATCATTGGAAGGAATGGTGCCTCAATTGTTGATGTGAATAGGAGGAATAGTACCTTTTATCAGTAGGAGGAATAGTGCCCCAAGGGCCAGATAAATGCAAGCAAAGGCCTGCAGCTTGGAAACCACTGGTATAGTACATTAGATAGCTGAAAACTGAATTTAAAGTGTTACTAAACCCACAACATCAGTCTGCATATGCAGTAAAGCATGATTGTTATACTCACAAGACGTTAATCCTCCACATAAAAAGGCTGTTTGATCCTGTCTTCTCTGATCCTCCCCTTCTTCCACTGTCCCCAATCCATCTCCTGATAAGACAGTCTTTAGAGTCACTCTGCACATGCTCAGTTTGGTGTGTATGGCAAGAGAGTTTTTTTTTGGGGGGGGTGCATGTGATCAGCACAGGGCCAATCAGCACTGTCCAGATAGAGGGTCAGGGGTCCTGTAGCCTCATAGGACAGTCAGACTAGAATGAAAACTCCTACTAGCTTTAACCAGACACTGATAGAAGTCATGTGACTGCTATATACTGCTGATGAGAAAAGGTATTTAGCAGTTTACATTTACTAAAATAATTACATTTCCATGTTCTATGTACTGTGGGAGACCGGATATAGTGAATGCAGGGTCCTGGGATTAGTAACACTTTATTGCTTATGGCAAGGCTTTACTGAATTCTGGTGCTAATTGAACATTTGTACATTTGCACTCACATCATTGGGTTTAACTCCCACTACCAACATGCTCAGTTTTTTGCTATTGTCTCCCTGCTTTGCCTTATCCAGGGAAGGGTTCTCCACAGCTATACTGGATTTCATTGGAAAAATTGCAACTATTGTTGACTCAGAGCACAGAGTCTGTAAGCATGCGTCTACACTTTCTCTTCCAGAATCTTTTTCAAACATTCCTGCAGCTATATTAGCCTTTAGCCCTTTTGATGTGGATGCTGTCTCTTGCAAATCCTTTTTAGACAACTTTGTTTATAAGGAGCCTTAATCAGCTGATCTCGCTTATAGGCTTAAATAAATCATATTGGCTTTTAATGATGCAGTGGGAAATATTTTTAAAGCAGATCTCCAGCTTTTAGTGAGGTGTGCACTGTATAAACTGTATATAGCATCAGCTACATACAACATACAGCTCTGTGTTTTGGCAGCAGGACAGGAGTTTCCCGTTCTGTTCCCGAAACAGAATGGAGCACTACTCATTGTTTTAAAGGGAGCTTTGTTTTCTATCAACGAATACTAAGATTTTTCTGATTTGTTGACGTGAAGATCATGACATCATCCACCCCCCTTTCATTCATTAAATCTTCAGTTCACCCCTTCCTCTGTTGTGAGAGGAAGAGGAGGGCTCACCAATGTAAGCAGTACTACATTGCTTTGACTGGTCATCACAGGATATGAAAGTAGACTTCTAAAATGCTTCATGCACACAAGGGGGAATAGTCACAGAAACTATGACTAAGCACCTGTATGTACAAAACTTGTTAGAAGTCTTTGCTTATCTCCGATGCATTTGATTTTATGGATCAATAAAGAAGCCATTTTGGAGTACGCTGGTGTAGCATTATCACACCTCCCAATAGTCCTGGATTGTGCAGGACTGTACAACATTTAGACCCTACTCCCACAGCCCTTTGTACAGAGGCTGAGTTCTCCTTTACACTGTGTCCACAGCTCATTTACAGTATATGTCAATTGCTGTAAGATTTGCATATAAATTAACTTGTGTATAAATGAGCCAACTGTGGGATTTGCATATGACTGCACTTTACTGATTTATTCATATACAAATCCCACTGCAACTCATTCATATAGCAAGCTCCTTGTCACTTCAGCCAAGGGAAGGACTCCCTGCAGCTGCTGCATCTCTCCAGTCCACCGGACAGTGAGCTTAAAGTTGAATTCTATTCCATTTTGGATAGAGTAAGGGAGGGCTATAACCCCTGTCAGTTTATTTTATGCCATCTGAGTTCCATTGGAGAGATTTCCCTTCACTTCCTGTCCCATAGCCAAAACCGGAAGTGAGTGGAAATCCCTGAAAATTAAAGGAATTCCTTAGAGACCCCTAGGTCACCAGAACTAGTGTCCCCATTGGAAGATTTCCTCTCTATCACTTTTCTGGGGACAACCCAAAATTTGGGATTTTCTTTTACTTTCACTTTCAATTATAACAGTAAACAGGAGAAATAGAGAACGTGAATCTCCCTAATGGGGCTCAGACAGCAGTAAAAACCGACAGGGCATCTAATCTATCTCCACTCTATCCAAAACTAAAAAAAATTTAGTTGTACTTTAAGGGAGAAGAGGTCTGTACTGCAGAAGGGAGCTCTGTACTAGAGCGGAGGCTCTCTACTGGTGGGGAGGGAGAAGGTCTGTACTAGAAGAAGGTATGTACTGGTAGGGAGTAGGGATGAGCTTCGTGTTCGAACCGAACGCATGTTAGACTCGAACATCGCCTGTTCAGTCGTTCGCCGAATTACGAACGATATGGGCCGTTCGCGCCAAATTCAAATGGCGCGTCACGGCCCATAATTCACTGCGGCATCACAGTGCATTGCTGGCTGATGATTGGCCAAGCATGCACTATGACCCGCATGCTTGGCCAATCACAGCGCCATCTGTACAGAGAGCCGCAATTGGCCAAAGCCAGGGTGGCTTTGGCCAATTATGGCTCAGGGGGTTTAGTACACGCCCCACACTATATAAGGCCACCTGCACGGCGGCCCTGTGTAGTGTGTTCCGGCGTTGAGAGAGAGAGATAGATAGACAGAGATACATCCTAGGTGTTGTGTGTGTGTGTGTGTATATATATATATATATATATATATATATATATATATACACTGTATTCAATTTAGCTAGATCCGTTCCTGTTTTTCTCTTACTACTACTGACAGGCAGGCAGGTGTTTTTACAGTATTTACAGCTACCTGAAGAAAATTGCTGGTGTTCTTCTGATCCTATTAGTCCTATTAGCTACAGTATTTACAGTTAGTGTAGTGCGTCCTCTGCACAGTGTGCACCTAAAGCTACCTGAAGAAAATTAGTGGGGTTCTTTTGATCCTATTAATACAGTACCGCAGGCAGCTGCAGTATTTACAAGTTAGTGTAGTGCGTCCTCTGCACAGTGTGCACCTAAAGCTACCTGAAGAAAATTAGTGGTGTTCTTCTGATCCTATTAGTACAGTACCGCAGGCAGCTGCAGTATTTACAAGTTAGTTTAGTGCGTCCTCTGCACAGTGTGCACCTAAAGCTACCTGAAGAAAATTAGTGGTGTTCTTCTGATCCTATTAGTACAGTACCACAGACAGCTGCAGTATTTACAAGTTAGTGTAATGCGTTCTCTGCACAGTGTACACCTAAAGCTACCTGGAGACAATTGCTGCTGTTCTGTTCCTATTAATACCACAGGCAGGCAGCTACAGTATTTACAGTTAGTGTACTGTGTCCTCTGCACAGTGTGCACCTAAAGCTACCTGAAGAAAATTAGTGGTGTTCTGATCCTATTAATACCACAGGCAGGCAGCTACAGCATTTACAGTTAGTGTAGTGCGTCATCTGCACAGTGTGCACCCAAAGCTACCTGGAGACATTTGCTGTTGTTCTGCTCCTATTAATACCGCAGGCAGCTACAGTATTTACAGTTAGTGCACTGTGTCCTCTGCACAGTGTGCACATAAAGCTACCTGAAGAAAATTAGTGGTGTTCTTCTGATCCTATTAATACCACAGGCAGGCAGCTACAGTATTTACAGTTAGTGTACTGTGTCCTCTGCACAGTGTGCACCTAAAGCTACCTGAAGAAAATTAGTGTTGTTCTTCTGATCCTATTAATACCACAGGCAGGCAGCTACAGCATTTACAGTTAGTGTAGTGCGTCCTCTGCACAGTGTGCACCTAAAGCTACCTGGAGACAATTGCTGTTGTTCTGCTCCTATTAATACTACAGGCAGGCATCTACAGTATTTACAGTTAGTGCACTGTGTCCCCTGCACAGTGTACATCTAAAGCTACCTGCACGGCGGCCCTGTGTAGTGTGTTCCGGCGTTGAGAGAGAGATGGATAGACAGAGAGACAGTGTAAGTTAGAGTAGGCAGGCGAGTCAGTTAGCTGCACTTACAGCGTATTGTGTATATATATATATACATCCTAGGTGTTGTGTGTGTATATATATATATATATATATATATATATATATATATATATATATATATATATATATATATATGATATATATATATATATATATATATATACACACTGTATTCAGTTTAGCTAGATAAACTGAAGAAAATTGCTGGTGTTCTTCTGATCCTATTAGTCCTTTTAGCTACAGTATTTACAGTTAGTGTAGTGCGTCCTCTGCACAGTGTGCACCTAAAGCTACCTGAAGAAAATTAGTGGTGTTCTTCTGATCCTATTAGTACAGTACCGCAGGCAGCTGCAGTATTTACAAGTTAGTGTAGTGCGTCCTCTGCACAGTGTACACCTAAAGCTACCTGAAGAAAATTAGTGATGTTCTGATCCTATTAATACCACAGGCAGGCAGCTACAGCATTTACAGTTAGTGTAGTGCATCCTCTGCACAGTGTGCACCTAAAGCTACCTTGAGACAATTGCTGTTGTTCTGCTCCTATTAATACCACAGGCAGGCAGCTACAGTATTTACAGTTAGTGCACTGTATCCTCTGCACAGTGTGCACATAAAGCTACCTGAAGAAAACTAGTGGGGTTCTTCTGATCCTATTAATACCACAGGCAGGCAGCTACAGTATTTACAGTTAGTGTACTGTGTCCTCTGCACAGTGTGCACCTAACGCTACCTGAAGAAAATTAGTGTTTTTCTTCTGATCCATTTAATACCACAGGCAGGCAGCTACAGCATTTACAGTTAGTGTAGTGCGTCCTCTGCACAGTGTGCACCTAAAGCTGCCTGGAGACAATTGCTGTTGTTCTGCTCCTATTAATACCACAGGCAGGCAGCTACAGTATTTACAGTTAGTGTACTGCGTCCTCTGCACAGTGTGCACCTAAAGCTACCTGAAGAAAATTGATGTTGTTCTGCTCCTATTAATACCACAGGCAGGAAGCTACAGTATTTACAGTTAGTGTACTGCGTCCTCTGCACAGTGTGCACCTAAAGCTACCTGAAGACAATTGCTGTTGTTCTGCTCCCTAATAATACCACAGGCAGGCAGTTACAGTATTTACAGTTAGTGTACTGCGTCCTCTGCACGTCCTAAAGCTACCTGAAGACAATTGCTGGTGTTCTCATACTAAAAATACTACAGGCAGGCAGTAGCCCAGAGAGAGGGGGTGCCCAAGAAGGACAGCAATCTGGCGGTCATGTTCCCCCAGCTGCTTCATACTGCCAGCTTTGCTCCAGTGATGAGGAGGGAGGGGATGATGAGGTCACTGACTCCACGTGTTTGCCTGAGAGGAGGAGGAGGAGGCATATCACCAACAAGGCAGGATGCCCTCCAGGAGCCAGCTTAAGGGCAGCACACCGACTGCATCACACCGCAGAGCTCTGCATGTGCAGGGCGCTGCTGTCTCTGCGTGTTATTCCAAAAGTTCTTTGTTGTGGGCCTTTTTTGAGACAAGTGCATCAGATCCCACCACTGCTATTTGCAACATATGTCTCAAGCGTATCTCGTGGCCAAAACATCTCCCGCTTGGGCACCACATGCTTGACCAGACATATGTTGACCTGCCATGCAGTTCATTGGCAAGCGTACCTAAAAGACCCACACCAAAGAACAAAGAGGACCTCTCCTTGCTCCTCATCAGCTGGGATCTTCAACCCCACTATACCTTCAGTCCTCTCTGAGACCTGCACTGAGAGGAATGAAGGTGTAGAATTAGGTGTGCCACAGCCAAGTACTTGGGAACAATCTGCTATCGGTACACCAACGTCAGATTGTACCAGGCAAATTTCCCTGCCCCAGCTGCTGCACCGCCAAAAGAAGTTCGCTCCCAGCCATCCACATGCCCAGTGGTTGAATGCTAGCTCGACTAAACTGCTAGCACTTTTCAGTTGGTAGACTCTGCCCCCTTCCGTGAGTTTGTGGAATGTGCAGTTCCTCAGTGGCAGGGTCCCAAACGCCACTTATTCTCACGGAAGGCGATTCCGGCTCTCTACTGGCATGTGGAAGGCAATGTCTTGGCCTCGCTGGACAGGGCGGTCAGCGGTAAGGTGCATATTACCGCTGACTCATGGTCCGGCAGGCATGGACAGGGACGTTACCTATCTTTCACAGCGCACTGGGTGACTCTTCTGGCAGCTGGGAAGGATGCAGGACAGGGTGCAGTAGTGTTGAAGGTTGTTCCGCCACCACGCCTCCAAAATACTACTAGTGGTGATTCTGCCACCCCTCTCTCCTCCACCCCCTCCTCTTTTTCCTCCATGGCCTCTTCCTGTGCTGATTTGACTTCGGAACCAGCGGTGCTCCGTAGGCATTCAAGGGGCTACACAAGCATGCAGGTCAAAAGATGCCATGTGGTGTTTGAGCTGGTGTGCTTGGGGGACAGGAGCCACACTGGGGCAGAGATTCTGTCAGCTCTGCAGGGGCAGGTTCAGAGGTGGTTGACGCCACGCCAGCTTAAGGCAGGTATGGTCGTTTGTGACAATGGCACCAACCTCCTCTCCGCCCTCCGACACGGACAACTGACCCATGTGCCCTGTTTGGCTCACTTCCTTAACTTGGTGGTGCAGTGGTTCTTGGGCAGGTACCCGGGCTTACGGGATGTCCTGAGGCAGGCCAGGAAAGTCTGTGTGTATTTCCGCAGGTCATATAATGCCAATGCTCGGCTGGCTGACCTCCAAAAGGAATTTAACCTGCCCAAGAACCGCCTAATCTGTGACATGCCCACCAGGTGGAAGTCAATGTTGACCATGCTGCAGCGGCTGCACATGCAGCAGAGGGCCATCAATGAGTACCTGTGCGACTATGGCACCATGACAGGGTCAGAGGAGCTTGTTTTTTTTTCCCCATGCCAGTGGGCCATGATCAGGGATGCATGCACTGTCCTGTCACCATTTGAGGAGGCCACGAGGATGGTGAGCAGTGACAGTGCATGCATCAGTAACACTGTCCCTCTTGTCCACCTGTTGTAGCACACGCTGCGTGGAATAATGGACAGGGCACTTGAGGCAGAACAGAGGCAGGAAGAGGAGGACTTCCTTAGCTCTCAAGGCCCCCTTTATCAAGACAGTGTTCCTGCGTGCCCGCCGATCACACAGGAAGAAGAGGAGGATTGTGTCAGCATGGAGGTGGAGCCTGGCACTCAGCATCAGCAGCAGTCTTTAAGGGATCATTTACAGTCCCAAGAAACCCATGGACTTGTACGTGGCTGGGAGGAGGTGGCTGCGGATCATGTCGTCCTTAGTGACCCAGAGGACTCCGGACCGAATGCTTCAGCAAACCTACGCTGCATAGCCTCCCTGATCCTGCAAAGCCTGGGGAAGGATCCTCGTATTCATGGTATCAAGGAGAGGGATCAATACTGGCTGGCAACCCTCCTTGAGCCACGTTACAAGAGTACGTTTCCGGACCTTATCTTGCCATTGCAGAGGGAGCAGAGGATGAAACATCTTCGGGAGGCCTTGCAGAAAGGTCTGTGCAACGCGTTCCCAGAGACTGGGAGGTTACAAACTCCTGTTCCTGGACATCATGTTGCTGAGGCTTCGGTCAGTCAAAGAAAGAGCAGTGGAGAAGGTGGCCGTCTCAACGATGCGTTCAGACAATTTTTTAGTCCGCAGCCCGAAGATATGATCGGTTCCAGCAACCATCGCCAGCATCTGTTTTACATGGTGCAGGAATACCTAGGGGCAAGATCTTACTTGAACACTTTTCCCACCGAAAATCCTCTGGGTTGCTGGTCAGAGCTTGCACAGTATGCAATTGAGCTACTGGCCTGTCCTGCATCCAGCGTTCTTTTGGAATGCACATTCAGTGCTGCTGGAGGTTTTGTAACCGTTCACAGGGTGCGCCTGTCCACCGACTCTGTCGATCGACTGACCTTCATAAAAATGAATCAGTCTTGGATCACCACCAGCTACCAAGCACTTGATTATGTGCAAACGAGAAGATCTGGACAGCCGCACTCCAGGAATTAATAATCCAAGTTTCTTTATTTTAAAATCAGGAACACATCAGATACAGGACATCATAGGAGGAGTGTACAGATCATAGGCTAAAGCGTTTCACACTTGTCCAAGTGCTTACTCATAGCTGACCATACCACTTGATGCTGATGTAAACGAATAATTTTTTTTGAAATGTCAGATCCCTTCAAGACTGCTGAGTGACTATCCTCTTCCTCCTTAATGATCATGCTGATAGCTTGTAAGAATATTTTTGGTTCTGGGCGCTGCCACCAGTGGCTAAGGCCCAATTTTTCAGCCCCTGTTTAACAGGGACGTGTAATTACAATTTTTGATGCAATATTTTGCAAGCAGGGTTCGTTGCTGCACTCAACTAGAGTATTTGTGAGGGGATGCAGTGTTGTGGCACCAGTGCCTAAGGCCCAATTTTTCAGCCCCTGTTGAACAGGAGCATGTAATTACAATTTTTGATGCAATACTTTGCAGCAGGGCTCGTTTCTGTGCTCCAACTAGAGTATCTGTGAGGGGTTGCAGTGTTGTGGCACCAGTGCCTAAGGCCCAATTTTTCAGCCACTGTTTAACAGGGACGTGTAATTACAATTCTTGATCTAATATTTCACAGCAGGGCCCGTTTCTGCACCCACCAAGAGTAACTGTGAGGACTTACAGTGTGGTGGCACCAGCACCACCATCACCACCGGCCCAATTTTTCTGACCCTGTTCAACAGGGGCATGTAATTACAATTCTTGATCTAATATTTCACAGCGGGGCCCGTTCCAGCTCCCACCAAGAGTAACTGTGAGGACTTACAGTGTTGTGGCAACACCACCACCATCACCACCGGCCCAAATTTTCTGACCCTGTTCAAAAGGTGCATATAATTACTATTCTTGATCTAATATTTCACAGCAGGGCCCGTTTCTGCGCACACCAAGAGTAACTGTGAGGACTTACAGTGTTGTGGCACCACCACCACCAATGGTCCAATTTTTCTGACCCTGTTAAACAGGGGCATGTAATTACAATTCCTGATCTAATATTTCACAGCAGAGCCCATTCCTGCACCCACCAAGAGTAACTATGAGGGCTTACAGTGTTGTGGAAACACCTAAGGCCCCAATTTCTGCAGAGTACATAGGGCAGGCCCCTACTTTCAAACATCCAACTTACAAACGACTCCTACTTGCAAACGGAAGGAGACAACAGGAAGTGAGATGAAATCTACCCCTAGGAAGAGAAATTCTCTCCTGTAAGAGTTAATATGGGAAAAACATGTCTCCTCTCCACTGATGCTTTATCACCAATCCTTGTTTCACTAAAAACCCCAAATTGTCAAAAAACATTTGTCATTGGGAAAGAAAGTGAGGTAAAATCTTCTGAAGAGGTGCACAGACAGCAAAACAAATGTCACAGGGGTGATAACCCTTCCCTATGTTTTCCAAAAAGCTTAAAAATAGATTTTTTGGCTGGAGCTACACTTTAAAAATGTACCAGTTCAAAATTACAAACAGATTCTACTTAACAACAAACCTACAGTCCCTGTCTTGTTTGCACCGCCTGTATACTGCTGTTCAGAGGGCCTGGGGCCCCACGCCTTTCCTTTTTTTAATTTGGGTGCGGGGTTCCCCTTAATATAAATACAAGACCCAAAGGGCCTGGTAATGGATTGGGGGGGGGTACCCATGCCGTTTGTCTCACTGATTTTCATCCATAATACCGGACATTACATTAAAGCCATAAGCAGTTTTAAATGACTTGTGCTCTTTAAAAAAGTCTTCCTGTTGAAATTAGTCAGAGCACGATACCACGGCAACCATTATCACGTGAGGACGCAGTGTGCTTCTAGCCTGAAGCTTCAGACACGAGAGGGAGGAAGTGCGGATCAGCTGTGCCTGGTTGACACGCAGTGCGCTCCAAGCTTGTAGTTGTATACTAGTGGAATGAAGGACTGATCAGCTGTGAGTGTGTATCATCCATCCAATCTGCAACCAGTATCCTTGTGCTTTGAGAGAAGTAGTTTGAGTTATCCACTATTACCAACCAACTGAAAGCTAGAAGGCTATCCTTTGTAAGGAACTGCGCCCACTGATTTTTACCATGTATTTATTTATTAGTTTTTTTTTTTCTCTTATTTGTGACTTACAATAAATTATCAAAACGGTACTGGACTATTCGGGGTCTCTTTTTTACATGTGGACATTGTTGCTGTTATCTGATCATCAACCCTGGAGGACTTCGGGAGTAATCAAAGAGAGGATTTGATCCAAGGCTTGTTAACCTCTTGGCTACGGTGAGTTTGAACCCCTACGGGGTGTGTGCAGCACAAGGTGTCCCAATAGATGATGAAAGGTGCACTTATCAGATCTACTATTCATATAAGGGAATCCAGACTGAGCTCCAACCGCTGTGTCTTTGTTGGAATTTACCTGCCTGCATGTGTTTTGCTTGCATTTACAAGACTCCCATGGGAGTCTATGCCGGAAGTGGGTGCAAATACCTGTCTTAGACAGGTATCTGCACCCCCCTCCCCCCTAAAAGGTGCCAAATGTGACACCGGGGGGGGAGGGTTCCGAAAAGCGGAAGTTCCATTTTTGTGTGGAACTCCGCTTTAAAATCCCAAAATGGCAGCAGGTGACATCGTCCAAACGAAGCTCCTCCCCCATACGCGTTACGTTCGAATGAACTTCCTCAGCGGGGCAGGGCCACGACGTCACCTCATGTCTTATTTAAAGTGCACGGTTGTCATGCCAACCTTCAAACAACTGCAAGTCATGATACTCGCGGCTCATTAATAGATAATGGATATGACAGTTGGTGGGTGCTGACGCCTCAGACCACAGTCAACGTTTTAAAGAACCTGTTATAAAAATAACAAACCTTCAATGCAGGCAATACCTGCCTGAAACACTCCAGCGGGAACCGAACAACTGCCCCCTGCTGGATGGTCATCAAACCAACAAAAATAAACATAAAATTTCAATTTAAATGTTTTTTTTAAAAAACATGAATCAATTTAAAAAACGGGTCGCCCGATGCCATGCAAAAATTATTAAAAAACACTCATAATTATACAATATAAAAACATGCATTTAAAAGAACTCATAAAATAATCTCAAATTACATTAAACCAAAAAAGCATATAGAGCAGGAAGAGAAAAAAAGAAGAAAAAGGGGGCAAAAAATTATTTATCTGAAATAAAACAATTGAGATCAAAATCAACATTTAACCCTTCAGGAGTTAAAACTTTCGTCTCCACTATCCAGAAGGATTTTCTTCGGCTGATCTGTCGAAAGTAATTACCACCCCTCCAATGTCTGTCTACCCTCTCAATGCCCCAGAATTTCAGACATTGGGGGTCTCTATTATGGCATTGTCTGAAGTGTCTAGACACACTATGGGTCCTTAAACCTTTTTTAATATTATTCACATGTTCCCCCACTCTAACCCCAAGGGGGCAGGAAGTACGGCCTATATACTGGAGTCCACAATCGCACCCCATCATATAGACCACTCCCCGTGTACTACAAGTTATCAAGTTTTTGATTTGATACGCTCTTTTGGTAGAAAAGGAAGTAAAGTCCTTTTTGATGTTGAATTTGCTGAATGTTAAAATCCAAAACTATTTTGAATTCGAACTTGCCTATCCTCTTATTGGCAGAGTCCAAAACCAAATTGGTCCTATCAAAAAGGCCAACCTTCTCAATCTCATTATGTATGGTCCTTATGATAGTCCTTGTTTTGGAATCTTTCAGCAAGAATCTGGGATTGTGTTACAAAATCCTCATTAGAGGTGCAATTGCGCCTTAGGCGAATAAGTTGGCCCCTAGCAATGTTACAGAGCCAACCATTATGATGGCAACCGAAGAATCTGAAAATTCATTCGGTATTCCATATCTCCTTATTAAAATCAACGGTGCCTAACGCTTTTCCCAACCGGGACCTGGAAAGCCCTTCTCCACTGCTCGAAGGAAACGAGGAATATGAAGTTGAAGCTGTGCTGGATTGTAAAACCAAGAGGGGACAAACACAATTCTTGATCAAATGGAAGGTGTATGGCCCAGAAGAGAATTCTTGGGAACCAGCTGCTAATGTTCATGCCCCACAAAAAGTATGGGCCTTTTTCTACCGTCACCCGGAAAAAAGCCCCTGAGGGGCATCCGGAGGCTGCTCATAAGGAGGGGGCAATGTAATAGAACTGCCATTGCGCAGATGCACCAATGCGCGTGCGTGGAACGGTGTGCGTGTCCGCAGGTGCGCGTCCACGCTTCCCTTTGGTGCCGGATGGCCTATTTAAGGGGCGCACTGACTTCTGACAGTTGCTGACGGATCTTCATCTGTTCCTGTACCCGTATCCTGTTGTTGTTACCTATCTGTTACCTGTTGCTGAACCTTGGCATTCCCTGACCTTGCTGCTGGACTCTCCTGTACTTCTGGTTATCGGTTCCTGATCCCGGCTTCCTATTTGACCCTGCTCCTGCCCGATGATTTGGTACCTTGCTGCCCGCCTGCTACCGAACCCGGTGATCTTTGTGACTACACTTCTGTCTGATGTTTGGCTCTACTCTGCAACCCGACTATCTGCATCTTCGTTCCAGCGACCTGCTGCGACTTTCTGCCTTCCAAAAGTTGCATCATCTGCTTTAGGCCTCCAGGGCTACATCTGCAGGCACTCATGTTCCTCCAGTCCCTTAGTTCCTTCTGTCTCCACTTCCAGCAGGTCCAGGGCCGGAGATACAAGAGAGGCTGACCTCGTCATTTCAGACTCCGACCAGGTACGTGACATATGCAGAGAGTTGATAGGCATTTTGAGCCCAGTGAAGAGCCACGGGAAGGGTGAAACAAGGGAAGCGAACAAAATTAACGGATCGGTATAGATCACCTCCCTCCGAGTAAGCTAGACCCTGGAGTTTCCCGGACGGACCGGCCAGGAGTTCAAAAGATGTCCTTTATCGGACAGGTAAGGTAGCAGTAAGGGTAGGTAGCAGTAAGGGCCTCAGGTAGCAGTAAGGGCCTCATTATTAAATTTGAGTTTAGCGGGTAGCGTACGGAATTGAACTGCGTATTGGCGACTGTCATTCCTTGCTGACGAAGACTGAGGAGGGCCCCAGCAGCCGAAGACACTCTGCCGGGCTCATCAAAAGTTTTCCGGAATGCATCCAAAAAGAGCAGGAGGTCGGAGTTGATAGAATCGTTTGATTCCCAGAGTGGGGAGGCCCAAGCTAGGGCATCACCGGAGAGGAGAGAGATGATATATGCAACTTTGGTGCGATCAGTTGGAAAATGGTGGCTGGAAAGTTCAAAGTGGATGGAACACTGGTTAATGAAGCCTCGACAAGCCTTAGGATCGCCAGAAAAACGAGGTGGCGATGGCAGATACAGGCAGGGATTGCCAGGTGTAGCAGGTGACGGGAGCAGCTGAAGCAGAAGCAGGAACGGGAGGAGCTGAAGTTGCAGCAAGTTGCAGACGATCCAGACAGGAGGCAAGATTCTGAAGAAACAGCATTATTTGCTCTTGATTTGCTTGCTGGGAGTCAAGTCTCTGAACTAGATGTTGCATTTGATCCTCGGTCAGTGGACAATTCTCAGAGGCGCTCACTGCTTGCGCAAACTGTCACGGTACTACTTACAGTGAGCCCACAGGCGAGCAGGTGACACGGGCTCCCCCAGGGCGTGGAGTCTAAGGGCCAGCCAGTAATCTGCCAGGGACCCCCTCACAAGGGTTTTGGCTTAGCTGCGTGCTGACCCCAGGTCACGACCCCCGGGTTCACCCTGCTCGCTAGGGAAGTCAGACAAGGATGGATGGATGAAGCAAAAGGAGAGCCGGATAGCGAGCCAAGGTCAGGGCGGGCTGCAGAACAAGCCGAGTCGGTACACAAGAGATCAGTTCATGAGAGGTCAGGTTTAAGGCAGGTTACACAAAGGGAGCTCAGAAATAAATGTTGCTCAAGCAACCGGTAGCTGGTTTGAAAGGGATTTAAATATGGAAGCAGTTGAGGGGCTGGACAGGAAGTAGCAGGAAGGAATCATATGTTAGGCAACAGGTGTGGCCGGTGACACCCATAGCTGCAGAGTGCACAGAGCTGAACACAAGCTAGTGGAACAACAGGTGCCAGCCGGCCTACAGCAGTAAAGGTGAGACACAGATCAGCTCTGCAGCTGATCTGTGACAAAAACACACAAGGTAATTTCTTGAAGATGACCTACCGTGGAGAGCATCACTACAGAAGGGTATCGTATGGCCGGCCCCTATACTCAATACTGCCTGAGATATCATGCTGAGTATGGGTAAACAATAAGTGCTGATTACCCTGATCTGTGAATATAACAAACTTGTTAAGGACTATAATTCAGGTTATGCCACTCTTGATGGATAACCCAGGATGCAGCTACAACACTTTGCTTTAAGTCTTTAACTGCAATGTGTTCCACGGTCTTTTTGGTCTCATTCCACTGGATATCATAGGGGCATAGTCCTAATTACATTTATACAGGACGTTTGACAGTCATCTATCAGGGATGATTCAGGACTGCTTATCCATACCATTAACATCACAGCAACTGTTTCCTTGTTGAAATATCCATTTTCCTTCCATTACCTTCTACCATATACCGACACCATCATATTGTGTTCTTTTCAACCATAGCCAGTTAACTTCTCAGGCTGTTCATCAGTCTATCCCCTCCCCCTCTTTTTATCAGAACCTTGTGGGCTCAAGCCTTCCAGGGACCTCTGCGCAGATGCCCATGCCATATTTTCCACATTATTTATAAAACAAATTTTTAAACAACGCATTAGTCGTGGCATGGACATCCGTGCATAGATTTCTGGCGTCTGGACGATCGTTTATTTGTCCTATTTGTAGTGTTTTTTTGTCTTGTGCTGTGTGTTGCCACATCCGGAGACTATTTGATGCAGTGGCCTTTGAATATATGTCATGTTTTTGTGTCTCAACTACTACCTCCGACTGGGGAGTTTAATTAGTTTTTTAACTCATTAATAAATGTAATACTTTTTCTACTTATCCCTACATTGTATGCTGTGTCACACATTTGGTCCTCTGGTTCCTTTCAGTCTTGATAAGGATAAACCCGTTTTTTTTTATATATACCCAGCTAGTTTGACCGTGCTTTGCTCGCTTCTGATTCGGTATTGTTTGGACTCTGACTTACCTGTGTATGACCCAGCTTGTTTAGACTACACTTCGCCTGATTCTACTGTAGTGCCAGACTTAGCATTACTACTTGGCTGCCAAGCCAACCTCCTGTTACATCTGCAGCAGTGAACCACAAGCACCAGCCAACCTCTACCTTCATCTGCAGCGGTAAACTACAAGTTCCAGCTGACCTGCTCTGCTTAGACCTGCTCATGGTATGTGCTCTTGTTTATTTAACTCTTTGCATAATCAAAACATCTGAACTGTTACCTGCCATCTGCTCCTAGCCCAACATTATCACGAGCCATACATTAAAAGGGAAGATTATATAAATCTTGTGCAGGCTCAGTTGTTTGCACAGGAACTTTGCCATTTATCCCATCAAGTCCAAAAATGGGCACAGAGCTCACCAAGGTGCAATCTCCTTCTACTACCACTGTTACAAATACTCCGTCATCGGAACCGAAAATTACTCTGCCTGATCATTTTTCTGGTGACCATAAGGCATTTTGCAACTTTAAAAACAGCTGAAAATTATATTTCAAGTTAAAGCCATCCTCGTCTGGCTCTAAAAATCAGAGGGTTCAGATAATTATCTCATTACTACAGGGTGACCCCCAGGCTTGGGCCTTTAACCTGGAACCAAACCATCTGGCCCTGCTAACAGTAGATTCCTTCTTTGAAGCCCTTGGGTTGCTATATGATGATCTAGATTGTGCTGCTACTGCAGAATCAACCCTGCGTAACTTACAGCAAGGGACTAACACTGCTGAAATGTATTACTCAGAGTTTCGCAGGTGGGCCCTGGAATCTGTCTGGAACGATGCAGCTCTCCACAGCCAGTTTAGAATAGGCCTTTCAGATGCAATTAAGGATGCTCTGGTCAACTTTTCCTACCCAGCCCCACTGGAAGAGGCTATGTGTCTAGCCATTAGAATTGACAGCCGCCAGTGGGAAAGGAGGCAAGAACTTAATACAGCTGTGGCAAATTATGTACCTCCCTTGCGACCTAATTATTCCACCTCCAGTGCCAGGTCTGAAGAAGAACCTATGCAGTTAGGCTCCACCTGTTTATCTGCCCAGGAGCACACACACACCAGCGTAACATGGGACTCTGCTTATATTGTGGCCTCAAGGGTCATATGCTCCGTTCTTGCCCTACACGTCTGGGAAACTCCAGGACCTAGGTAATTGTGGGGAGGTCACCCTAGGTCTGCTTTCATCTCCCCAGGAGGACAATCATGTACTATTACCCACTGTTATTCACTTTGGGACAGAGCTCATGAACTGCTGGTCTTTGTAGATTCTGGAGCCACTGAGAACATTATTGATAAGACTCTGATTACCTCTTAGTCCCTGGATAATCGGCCTCTCTCACAAGATCAAGTGCTCCAATCCCCCAACTCTTTCCAGTTACAATTGGGGACTTTGCTTTGGGAGAAGATTGCATGCCTTGTCATTGACTCTCCATCCACTCCGTTGATCCTATATGAATGTATTTCATGTCTCCTTATTAAAACCTTTGGTCTGCAACCGCTTTACCACCTCGGTGCCACGTCCTCACCCTGTACAGGTTGAGAACCATGAGGAGTATGAAATACAGTCCATTGTTGACTCCCGTAGGTTCCGTGGGAGCATACACTACCTGGTGCATTGGAAGGGGTACAGTCCAGAGGAACGCTCTTGGGTCTCCTCCTCGGACGTACATACCCCTGTCCTCCTCTGTGATTTCCATAGACGTTTTCCCCTCAAGCTTGGTGGTGCTCCCAGGGGGGAGGGGTCATTGAGGAGGGGGTAATGTCAGGGCTGAGCTCAGCCTTTCCTTTCCTTCTGTCAATCGCTCCTGGGGCGATAACATTCCTAAGGGCGGGGGCCTTTTTGTAAATGAATTGAGGTCATGAAGGTAGGACTGCTCCAAGATCCTTATCCTTCCTCAAAACATCCCAATGTTTCTTGACAATTTTTTCGAATTGTTTGTGCTGAATGTTAAAATCCAAAACCATTTTGAATTCAACTTGTCAATCCTCTTATTAGCAGAATCCAAAACCAAATTGGTCCTATGAAGAACTCCCAATGATGGGGACCTCCCACGCAAACCCCCACTGGAAACAAGTTGGGGGGAAAAGAAGAGAACGCGAGGAAGAAGAGCAGGAAGGAGAACAATTAAAAAAGATAAGATCCCACTAGGCACTGGTATATTTAATGGTAAAAAAGCAGGAGCAGTATGGCGCTGCCCTTACGGAGACAAAAAGGATTTTTTCTCTTTATAGTGAACAGTAACTCTATGTGTTAACTAGTGTCCATTATTCCTAAAGTATTACTACAAAAAGCTGTGTATTGTATCTATAGAGGCAGCAGCCATATCCACAACAATATACCTAATGCATAATGCACTTCTGTTGAACAATTGAAGCACCTTATGTTGCAATCTCACCTTTAACAGCAAGAATCCAGCACTAGTCACAGATTTTATTTATTTTTTGGCACGCACAGCTTTTTGTAGTAATACTTTAGGAATTATGGACACTAGGTAACACATAGAGTTACTGTTCACTATAAAGAGAAAAAATCCTTTTTGTCTCCATAAGGGCAGCACCATACTACTCCTGTTTTTTTACCATTTTCTAATACTTTCCACTTAGGTGGTATTGTATTTGTAGTGGCAGCAGCCATATCCACAACAAAATATCTAATTCATTGCGCGGATTTACCCCACACATCTATTATACTGGTATATTTAATATTAGTGGTACAGGCGGTCCCCTACTTACAAACATCCGACTTACAAACAACTCCTACTTACAAACGGAGAGAGACAACAGGAAGTGAGAGGAAATATACCCCATAGGAAGGGAAATTCACTCCTGTAAGAGTTAATATGGAAAAAGGTGTCTCCACTGATGCTTTATCCCCAGTCCACGTTTCCCTAACAACCCAAAATTTTCAAAATCCAATTGTCATTGGGACAGAAAGTGAGGTGAAATCTACTGAACAGGGCACAGACAGCAAAACAAATGTTCCAGGGGTGATAACCCTTCCCTATGCTATCCAAAAAGCTTAAAAATAGATTTTTTTGGCTGGAGCTACACTTAAAGGGGCGTTCCGGACGCGTTTTTTTTTTTTAAGTCAGCAGCTACAAACACTGTAGCTGTTGACTTTTAATAAGGACACTTACCTGTCCAGCGAGCCTGCGATGTCGGCCCCCCCGAGGCCGATCCGTCCATCGGATCGGCTGCCGGCGCCGCCATCTTAACGAAGGGAAACAGGCAGTGGAGCCTTGCGGCTTCACTGCCCGTTTCCTACTGCGCATGCGCAAGTTGCGTGGCGCTTTGTGAGTGGCCCCGTTGTTTTCTGGGACACACACATGTCACAGAAGGCAACGGGGCCGCTCGCTGAAGAGGAGGAAGCGCCGCGGAGTAGGAAGAGGCAGATTAGGAAGGCTGTCTAGCAACAGGGGTTTCTGGTAAGTTAACATTTTTTTTCAAATGTTTTTTTTAAGAATTTTAATGCTTTTTTTATTTTAGAGTTGCCCTCCACTTTAAAAAATGTACCTGTTCCGACTTACAAACAGATTCAACTTAAGAACAAACCTACAGTCCCTATCTTGTTTGTAACCCGGGGACTGCCTGTATTAGTCTTTCTGATGACGAACTAAATTGAGTACTGTCCGTGATACTTTTTTTATTTGCACTAACATACAATTTTTCAGGACAAGCTTTCGGGGTATGTCCCCTTCTTCAAGGTCCAAGCAGTACTGATTCACTAATTTTTAAGCAAAATGTTAAAGAAAAAAAAAAAAAAAAAAGAGATAAACACATACAAATCAATGGTAATAAAGATAGCAGACAGAGGGAGAGCTATAGAATGGAGGAGGAGGGGGGGGGATACTAGTCACAGAGGGGGTCGTAAAACTTTAGCATAATGTGTAAGGAAACCAATATCTAAATTCAGGCCATTATTTTTCGTGTCAAAAAGAAGTATCATTCTTAGTTCAAACGTTTTCCTTTCCTGGATAGTTCTGAAATTCCCTTTAAGAACTAAAACATTGAGATCTTCTATATTGTGGTCCGGTTGTGAGATATGATGCCCCACAGGTGTGCATAAACTGTCTTCTTTATGTTCTTTGATGGTATGTCAGTGCAAATTCATCCTCGCTTGCAACTTCTGTCCTGTTTCACCAACATAAGATCCTTTGCTGCACCTTTTGCATTGGATGAGGTACACCACATTACTGGAGGTACAGTTGTAAGATCCCATGATATTAAAGGTCCCATTTGTGTGTGTAACACTTTTGGGTAGGTTGATCTGGTTGCATAGTTTGCATCGTTTTTTGTTGAAGGGTTTGCTTCCATTATTTGTGACTTCATAATCAGAGTGAAGTTTCCTGCTGATTAGTTTGTGTCTGAGGTTGGGTGGTTGTCTGAAAGCCAATAATGGGGGTTGTTGGAATATTCCTTTCAGAGTTTCATCCTCTGTTATAATAGGTTGTAAATCTTTGATTATCTTTTTGATCCCTTCAAGTGCTGGGTTGTATGTGATGACTAGAGGTACTCGGTTATTTGTTTTTCCCTCTGTGTATTGGAGGGGATTTTCTCTTCGGGTTTTTAAGGCTGTGTTTATGCTGTTGATGGTTTTGTCTTTGTAACCTTTCTTATGGAAGGAGTCTGCCAGTGTTCTGAAATGTTTATCTCTGTCTTTTGGGTCTGAACAAATTCGGTGGTATCTGATGGCCTGGCTGTGTATGATGGCCCGTTTAGTGTGTTGGGGGTGAAAACTGGAACTGTGAAGATAGCTGCATCAGTCAGTTGGTTTTCTATATATCGACGTGTGAAGCTTGTCATCCCTGATGTATACTGTAGTGTCCAGGAAGTTGACATGTGTGTTCGAATAGTCCATTTTTAGTTTGATAGATGGGTGAAAAGTGTTGATCAATGATTTCTTCACCTTCAGTCCATATCATGAAGATATCATCAATATAGCGATGATATCTGTATGGCTTTTGTTGTATGCTGTTTAGGAATTTGTCCTCCAGGTCAGCCATAAATAAGTTTGCATATTGGGGTGCCATTTTGCTTCCCATAGCAGTACCCATACACTGGAGATAAATGTCATCATTGAAAGTGAAGTAGTTGTGTAAGAATGAATTTGATGAGCTGTGTCACATCCTCAGCAGTGTATTTGTAGATTGGTAAGGATGATAAGAATTTGTGACATACCGCCAACCCATCCTTGTGAGGGATGTTACTGTACAGAGATTCTACATCCATAGTGACTAGAAGTGTATTTGGTGGTAATTGTTGTATATTGTTAAGCTTGTTCAGAAAATCAGTGGTGTCTTGCAGGAAACTCGCAGTGTTCATGACTAAAGGTTTTAACATGTTTTCTACAAGGCCTGAGATATGTTCGGTAAGTGTATTCATACCTGTTATAATGGGTCTGCCTGGATTTCCTGGCTTGTGAATCTTGGGCAGCATGTAGAAGTCTCCAATTTCTGGATTATCCGGAATCGCATTGATGAGTTCTGAATGTAGGTGGCTTGGTATTGTCGCAATGAGACCTTTTAATTGCTTAGTAAAATCCTGGGTCGGATCATAATCCAGTTTTCTGTAGTAAGTAGTATTTACCAGCTGCCTCTGGTCCTCTTTTATGTATTTGTCTGTATCCATCACAACGCCTGCTTCCATTTTATCTGCTGGTTTGATGGTTATGGCCTGATTATTGCGCAGATCATGTACAGCTCTTCGCTCCAGTGGTGAAAGGTTGTATAATATTTTTTTTTTGCTGGGTGGATATCAGGGATGTGACTCGCAGCCTGAAGCTGTCAATATAGGTATCCAGTTTGGGGTTGCGTCCTTGTGGAGGTGTGAAGTTGCTGTTCTTTTTCTTTTTGTCACCTTCTATTGTCCTAGGATTCCTTTCCTTACTGTGAAAATATTCTTTGAGACTTAGTCTCCTAAAGAATTCCTCCATATCTGACCATACCTGTAAATTATCCAGTTTGGTGGTTGGGCAAAATGTGAGGCCTTTGGAGAGGACTGTTGTTTCTGGTGTAGAAAGTTTATGATTTGACAAATTTGTGATTCTGAGTTCCTCTGTTATATCCACATTTTCTGTAAAGTCAGCATTTACACAAGGGATACATTGGGATTCTGGATCTGGATCGGGTTCCAAGTTGCTGATAGCAGGAGTTATAGAAGTTGTGTTTGTTTTGTGTTGTTTAGGTTGTATCCAAAAGGTCTGCCCTTGGTGTAGCTTTTGGAGTTTTTTTTGCTTCCTGTTCATGGCAAGTTTTTGCAGTTGTCTTTGTAAGGTTTCGATTTCATTCTTAATTTGGTTGATGCTTGTAGGGTACAATGGTGTTGAGGTTTCAAACACCAACTGCTTTTGTTTCCGGATTGTTTCCCTTTTACCATACATATGGTATGTATTTATGTAATACAGCTACAATCAAATCAAGTATGATGACGAACTGAAAGTGCTGGATAAAGGACTTAAATTTGCCCCTGTTTGGAATTTCCAAATATGTTAATGTACAGAAATTTGTGAGGACTCTCAATATTAAAAAATAATTTTTATCAAAGCCAGCAGAAAGATCTTCTTTGATTCTGGTGGGAGCCCATTCATCTCTTAAAAATAAGTCAGTGTTTAATCCACCCAATTTGGATACCAAACACACTGATGTATTCAAAAATATGATTTTAAGTGACTTGGATACAATGAAAATTCGTGAAGACAGAGACCCCTCTTTTATCAAAAAGGGCATTTCTTCACTTGAATCCAAAAAGGATGTGATAATACGCCCTGCTGATAAGGGGGGGGGGGGTTAGTAGTGAGGAGTAAGGAGTATTATAGGGGAGAAATGGGAAGACTACTGGGGGATGTGAATACCTACAAAGTTTTGAAAAGTGATCCTATTTTTGAGTCCAAAAAAGATCTAAACATCTTGGTACAAAAAGGTCTAAAACGAAAAGTTTTGAGTAAGAAAGAGGCCATGTACCTATATCCCAGTGCCTGTAGGAAACCCATTATATATTTTTTGCCCAAAGTCCATAAAGATGCTTTATATCCACTTGGAAGGCCTATAGTTAACGGCATCAAATCAGTAACTGCTCGTTTGGGCCAATATATAGATTTTTTTCTGAAACCCATTGTCTCTGGGACTACAGCTTATCTCAGAGACACTAAATAGTTTATACAATTGCTTGAAGAAATACCGTGTATAAGTAATAGTATTTTGATTACGGCAGATGTCAGCTCTTTGTACACTGTCATCAGTCACGCAGATGCCGTGTTGGCTGTTAAATGGGCTTTACAAAAATCAGATCTCTCCAGCAGACATAGGAACTTTATTTTACAATGTTTGGAATTCTGTTTAACCAGGAATTATTTCTGGTATAACGGGAATTTTTACCTCCAAACAATGGGTGTAGCTATGGGGGCTAAATTTGCCCCTAGCGTGGCTAATTTGTTTATGGTCTTATGGGAAGAGGAAAGTATATTTCAGGAACGTCCCAACTAGCTCAAAAGCTATAAACGTTACATTGATGACCTCATAATGATCTGGGAGGTTGATGTTAGTAGCCTTGAACTTTTTATGTCAAATCTAAACAATAACTCAAAAAATACCTCCCTGACCTGGAATTGAAACACTCACAAAATGGTTTTCCTTGACTTGGAAATCTTTAAAGAAGGGAATGTTTTTAGGATCCAGAATTACTTTAAGCCCTCTCATAGGAATGGCTACATCCCTCTGAACCAATGCTGTATCCTGGCCTAGGCCGACAAGGCCCAGGCCTAGGGCAGCACTTTGCAGGGGGGCAGCAAGGAAAGAGACCCCGCCAGCTTGCGCTACACTGCTAGTGTAGCACCAGTCTTATTTGGCGGACTGGGCTGAGAGGCAAATTACTCTAGCGCCCCCATAAAGTGGCTGCACTGCTTCCGGTATGCGGGCAGCCGGCATTCCGCAACTGTGGGGGGGGGCACTTCTAATTTTGACTGTCCTCTCATCCTGGACCACAAACCTTCCTCACTGTGCTATATGTTTTCTGCTACACCATTGGTATGGTTATATCTTCTTAGTCCTCTCCAGGGCTTTTTTTCTCAAACAATAGGTGCTGGAACTCAACCACTTTCCCCAAAACCCCTCCCCCCACACACACCCTACAAATCGCATCAAATAGTGGGTGTGGTCATATTTCACAAACAGTAGAAGGATCTTAAAGGGGCATTAAATATCAGGATTGCATTACATACAGAGTGCAGAGTTCATGGGGGTTACACACAGAGTGCAGAGCTGTCACTTGTAAATACAGAAACCAGACTGCTGTGTTTACAAGTGATTGTGGTGAGCAGGCACCAAAGGGTCTGAGCCAGAGGTGGTGGAACTGAGTTCCACCAAGTTCCCCCTGAAAAAAGCCCTGGTCCTCTACATAACATTATCAGAAATTTGTGCTTAAAGTAGAACTATAGGCAACACTTTTTTTTTCATTTTGGATAGAGTAAAGGAGGGTTATAGCCCCTGTCAGTTTATTTTTTACCATCTCTGTCCCATAGCCAAGCAGGAAATGAGAGGAAATCTATGCAAATTAGGGGAATCCATTGCCCCCCCCCCCAGGAACCCAGAACTAGTGTCCTCACTCGAAAATTAGGCAGCAAGGGATGTGGCCTTGACAGGAATATTTAAATTAGGGGGTTCGTGAGTTTAGTCAGGCCTAGGGCAGCACAAAACCTAAATACACTACTGCAGAGGGTACGGAGGACTCTATAGGCAACTCGGGCAGGAAGGAAGGGTGATATCCATAATTGGCAAAGAAAGGTGATTGCTTGGTGGCAGAGTGAATGGAGTTATTATAAGCAAACTCCGCCAGTGGGAGAAGGGGTGACCAGTCATCTTGGGAGAAAGAGGTGAAGCAACGCAAATATTGCTCCAAGGTCTGGTTCGTTCTCTCCATCTGTCCATTAGTCTGAGGATGGTAAGCAGTGGACAGACGGAGTTCAATGTTCAAAGCTTCACACAGAGACCTCCAAAATCTGGAGGTGAATTGCACCCCTCGGTCAGAGATGATGTTGTCAGGGATACCATGCAGTCTTACAATTTCCTGGATAAATGTGGAGGCAGTCTCAGCGGCAGAAGGAGTGCCTTGCAGGGGCACAAAATGTGCCATCTTGGTAAGACGATCAACAACAACAAATATAGAGGTAAAGTTCTCAGACGGGGGAAGCTCCACAATAAAATCCATAGATATCATGCGCCACGGTTTCTTTGGCACAGGAAGACATTCCATTAGACCCAAAGTTTTGGCTCGATTGGTTTTGCAGCCTAGGCATGTCACACAGGATTTCACATATTTGTTACAGTCTTGTATCAGGTCAGGTCACCAGAAGGAACGGGAAATTGGGTCAATACTCTTATGGATACCAAAATGGCCCGCCAGGGGGTGATCATGGCACTGTAAGAACAGAGACTCTGAGCTGTTCCGGGACAAAGATCTGTTCCTTGTGATAATAGAGCCAGTCCTTTAACTGAAGAGGTATCTCTTGGGAAGGGGGGAGCTCCGTCACAACTGCCTTTATTTGGGACATCAGGTCTGACTGAAGAAGGAGAAAGTTCTTGGCTGGCAGGATAGTGTCTGGCTCCGAGAGTTGGACTGGACCATGGAACATACGCGACAGTGCGTCTGGTTTGCCATTCTTAGAACCCAGACGGAAGGTGATGTGGAATATGAAGCGAGAGAAAAACAAGGCCCATCTTGCCTGCCAGGGTCTCAGTATCTTGGCTGTCCTCAAATATTCCAAGTTCTTGTGATCGGTAAAGATGAGGATAGGGTGAGAGGCTCCTTCCAACAAGTAACGCCATTCCTCAAGTACAGGTTTAATGGCCAACAATGCCCGGTCTCCCACATCATAGTTCCTCTCAGAAGGATTCAGTTTCTTGGAGAAGAAGGCCACGGGATGCAGTAAAGATTTAGGGCCCTGTCGCTGAGATAGAATAGCTCCTACAGCGTTCTCGGAGGCATCTACCTCCAAAACATAGGCCAAGGATGGGTTGGGCTGCTTCAGAATGGGAGCCAAGGTGAACAAGGTCTTTAATTGTTCAAAGGATGATTGAGCTTCAGGGCCCCACTGGAAGGGAACATGCTGTTTGTTTAGTTGGGTAATATGAGAAATGATGCCAGAAAAGTTTTTAACAAATTTCCTATAAAAGTTAGCAAATCCCACAAACCTTTGTACAGCTTTTCTGTCCGTAGGGGCTGGCCATTCCAGGACTGCAGCGACCTTCTTGGGATCCATGGAAATGCCACCAGTGGAGATAACAAGTCCAAGAAACTGTATAGTCTGTTTTTCGAAGTCACACTTCTCTGCCTTGGCATAGAGGTGGTGTTCATGAAGTCTACTCAAGACCTTCTTCACATGGGTGCAATGTAATTCAAGTGTATCAGAAAATATAAGGATATCATCCAGGTAGACTATAATAAATAGATCAAGGAAGTCCCGAAAAACATCATTCACCAGGTGCTGGAAAGTGGCAGTGGCATTGCAGAGGCTGAAGGGCATGACTAGATATTCAAAGTGCCCGAAGCGTGTCCTAAAGGCTGTCTTCCATTCGTGCCCCTCTTTGATCTGCACTAAGTTGTAAGCACCCCTCAGATCAAGTTTGGAAAATATTCAAGCTCCCCGCAACCTTTGAAACAATTCCGGGATCAACAGAAGCGGGTACCGATTTTTGATAGTTATCTTATTAAGATCCCGGTAGTCAATACAAGGTCTTAGGGAGTGATCTTTTTTTTCCACAAAGAAGATACTGGCCCCTGCTGGTGAAGAAGAAGGTTGAATAAACCCTTTCTCCAGGCTTTCATCTACATACTTGCGCAGGACCTCAGCCCCCGGTAAAAGATCGATGGGACAGCCGTAGGTCCTATGCGGAGGCAGAGTATCTGCGCTCTTCCTGTTGAAAACATCCAAGAATTCATGGTAGGCGACGGGCACCAACTTCGCAGTTTCGGGGTCAGGGTGGATACTGAGAAGAGAAGCAGGGTTAACAGTCCTTTCTGGAAAACAATGTACCTGACAGTAATTGGATGGAAAGGAGACATTTCCAGTAAGCCAGTCAATATGGGGGTTGTGGGCCTTTAGCCAAGGTAGCCCCAGGATAATGAGAAACATGGGCAAAGTTATCACATCCAGCCGGAGAAGTTCTTGGTGCCCTGAGGAAGTTCGGCAAAGAATGGGTACAGTCTCTTGAGTTACCGGCCCAGACTTGAGACCAGAGCCGTCCGCCAGATGAACGGCAAATCTTTGCCCCTTGGTGCACAAGGACAGTTGATGAAGAGTAACAAATGCTGAATCCACAAAGCAACTGCAGGCTCCAGAGTCTATAATTGCGGATACAAAAATAGTCTTTCCTGGTAACTGGAGCTGGAGCGGAAGAGGGAGATATGACTGGTCCTTCCCACGGAGATGTATCTTGTGAGGCAGCAGAGAAGCGGGTTTTAAAGGTTTCACAGGGCAAGTCGATATGAAATGGCCAGTCTTTCCGCAGTAAAAGCAAAGTCTGTTACGTTGACGCCAGAGGCGTTCAGAGGAAGACAGAGGGGACCTTGGGAAACTCCCACGGGAGGAATTATGGTACCCCTTACTCTTCATGGGCACCTTCGGGGTTCGGGCAGCAGCTGCAGAAATGGAAGAAATAGTCTTGGGAAGTACAGGTAGCTTGGTATTAGTCCTTTCAGATTGCCTTTCACGGAGCCGTCGGTCAATCTGAATGACCAGATTGATCAGATCTTCCAGAGATGTGGGTACCCCCACACGGGTAAGTTTGTCTTTTAATGCATCAGAAACTCCGAGACAAAATTGATGGTGGAGAGCAGCCCTATTCCACTGAGTGTCTGTACTCAAAACACGAAATTCTGACACATAGTCCTTGACAGACCTTAGGCCTTGCTGGAGTCTGCCGAGTGTGGATTCTGCGGTCTGCTGGAGGAAGGGATCTGCATACAGCTGGATCATGGCAGAGAAGAAGGAGTCGGTAGTCGTCAAAGCCGGGTCATGTTGTTCCCAAAGATGATGAGCCCAGGAAAGGGGTTCATTTAGTAACAGATGATGAATCCCACTTTGACGTCTTCAGAAGAGAAAGTTTGGGGTAACGAGGGAAAATACAGTTCACAGGCATTTCGGAAAGTACGAAACTGTTTGCAATTCCCGGAAAAGCGTTCAGACAATGGCATTCTGGGTTCAGGAGGAAAGATGATCTCACAAAGTGGGCTAAAGTCTGTTTGCACGGAAGAACTCATAACAGCAAGAGAGGTGGAGGTAGGTGAGACGGCAAGCTGGTTCAGAAGCTGATCTTCCATCCGGTTTAGATTGGTTTGGAGACTCTGTACTGTATGGGATAGTGCAGAGATTGTTTGGCACATGTCCTCAAAAGGAGAGGCCTCCCTTTCAGACTCCATTGTTGGCAGACGGATACTGTCACGTACCTGGTCAGAGTCTGAACTGAAGAGGTCAGCCTCTCTTGTATCTCCGGCCCTGGACCCACTGGAAGTGGAGACAGAAGGAACCAAGGGACTGGAGGAACACAAGTGCCTGCAGATGTAGCCCTGGAAGCCTGAAGCAGATGATGCGACTCTTATAAGGCAGAAAGTAGCAGCAGGTCGCTGGATTGAAGATGCAGATACTTGGGTTGCAGAGTAGAGCCAAACATCAGACAGGAGCGTAGTCACAAAGATAGCCGGGTTCGGTGGCAGGCGGGCAGCAAGGTACCAAGTCATCAGGCAGGAGCAGGGTCAAATAGGAAGCCGAGATCAGGAACCGATAACCAGAAGTACAGGAGATTCCAACAGCAAGGTCAGGGAAAGCCAAGGTTCAGCAACAGGTAACAGGCAGGTAACAAAAACAGGATACGGGTACAGGAACAGCTGAAGATCTGCCAGGAACTGTCAGAAGTCAGTGCGCCCCTTAAATAGGCTGTCTGGCGCCAAAGGGAAGCGTGGACGCGCTCTTGTGGACGCGCACACCGCTCCACACACGAGCATTGGTGCATCTGCGATCGGCAGAATTCTCTATGCGTGCGCGAGTGCGCCCGGAGCGCAATGGCAGCTCTCTTACAGCATACGTGGACTCAGGTGCTGCCGGGAATTTCATTGAGCAATCTTTAGCTTCCGAGTTGGACATTGCCTTTGTTGCCTTGGCTATATCCCTCTCCATGACCGCAGTAGATGGTTCCTTCTTGCCTATGAGTCCCATCCAGTTTAAAACCCCTCCTACTGAGTTACGCATTGGGGTTTTGCATGGTGAGGAGATCTCTTTCCTAATTCTGCCTAAATCCTCCAGTCCCATCATCCTGGGTTCTCCATGGTTGCAGAAACACTCTGTGAAGGGGAAGGCGATCAGCGGACTTTTTGCAGAAAACATCTCGGAAGGACTGATACTGAGCAGGCAACATGGGAGTTGTAGAGGTCTTAGCCAGAGGAATGCAAGGAGGAGGTAGCACCTTGGAAATACACATTGCTGACACGGATAACCCCAAGCCAATACTTGTCAAAAATTTCAGTCAAGATGAAAGGACGGAGTGAACCATCTTTTTTCGCTACAAAGAAGAACCCAGCTCCGGCAGGTGAGTTAGATTTCCTGATGAAACCCTTTTGCAGGTTTTCATGAATTTATTCAGACATGGCTTGTGTCTCAGGGATAGATAGAGGGTAGACTCGGCCTCAGGGAGGAGACTGCTCCATTGATCTGTTACTTGGGACCTCTCCTCCCTTGCATTCCTCTGGCTGAGACCTCTACAACTCCCATGTTGCCTGCCCAGTATCAGTCCTTCCGAGATGTTTTCTGCAAAAAAGCCACTGATCGCCTTCCCCTTCACAGAGACTTTGACTGCTCCATTGATCTGTTACTTGGGACCTCTCCTCCCTGAGGCAGAGTCTACCCTCTATCTATCCCCGAGACACAAGCCATGTCTGAATACATTCGGGAAAACCTGCAAAAGGGTTTCATCAGGAGATCTAACTCACCTGCCGGAGCTGGGTTCTTCTTTGTAGCTAAAAAAGATAGTTCACTCCGTCCTTGCATCGACTACAAGGGTCTTAATGCCATCACCGTGAAGAACCGATACCCTCTTCCTTTAATTTCAGAACTCTTTGACAGACTGCGAGGTTCTCATGTTTTCACTAAACTGGATCTTAGAGGGGCCTACGATTTAATAAGGATCCGGGAAGGAGACGAATGGATGACCGCCTTTAACACCAGGGACGGACATTATGAGTATCTTGTGATGCCCTTTGGCTTATGCAATACCCCAGCAGTCTTTCAAAATTTGGTTGATGAGATCTTCCGCGACCTTCTGTATGTCTGTGTTATTGTATATCTGGATGACATTCTTATTTTCTCACCAGACTTACTTACCCATCGTCTTCATGTGAAAGCTGTGCTACAGCGTCTACGGGTCTATATGCAAAATTGGAGATATGTCTATTTGAACAAACACAAGTTCCATTTCTAGGCTACATAATCTCGTCTCAGGGTCTCCTCATGGACGCAGGCCAAACTTCGGGCCATCTCCGAGTGGCCCCATCCCTCTAGTCTTAAAGCCACCCAACGCTTTTTGGACTTCACCAATTACTATTGTCAATTCATTCGTAACTACTCCACCTTGGTGGCTCCTATTACATCTCTCACCCGCAAGGGTGTCAATGCTCGGCTCTGGTCCCCTGAAGCCATTGATGCTTTCCTCAAACTCAAGGCAGCCTTCCTCTCTGCCCCAATTCTCCTACGTCCGAACATTACTAAACCCTTTTCTTTGGAGGGAGATGCCTCTTCAGTAGGAGTCAGTATCGTCCTGCTCCAAGTTCAGAAGGGCAAATCTCAGCCATGCAGATTCTTTTCCAAGAAGTTTTCTGATGCGGAGAAGAACTACACTATTGGGGACCATGAGCTACTCACTATTAAACTAGCTCTTCAAGTAAGGCAAAATCTTCTAGAGGGTTCTCCCCATTGTATTACCATCTATACTGATCATAAAAATCTACAGTATTTACAATCCGCTAAACACTTGAACCCACGTCAAGCTCACTGGGCCCTCTTTTTCGCCCGCTTCAATTTTAACATTACTTTTTGTCCAGGTGCCAAAAACCTTTGAGCTGATGCCTTGTCCAGGTCGTTTGATGTCAATGATTCTGAGAATCACCTAGATCCTGGTTCCATCATCCCTCCGCATCGTATTCTAGCCACTACTCAGCTCCAGTCTAAGCAGCCTCCTCCAGGTAAAACTTTTGTATTTCCCGCACTTCGTCCCAAACTCCTTGCTTGGGCACATGACTCCAAGTTCTCTTGACATCCTGGCATACCTCGTACTTGTGATCTTCTTCAGCATCATTATTGGTGGCCTTCTCTTCGTAAGGATGTCAAGGAATACGTTCAAGCTTGTACAGATTGTGTACTATCCAAATCTTCCACGTCTGCCCCTGCTGGGTTGCTGTTGCCCTTACCAGTGCCCGATATACCTTGGCGTTGTATTTCCATGGATTTTATCTCAGATCTGCCTCCCTCAACAGGTTCTATGGTCATCTGGGTAGTGGTGGATCGGTTCTCCAAAACGTGTCACTTGATTCCTCTCCCAGGCCATTCTTCTGCTTTCAGTCTTGCCACAACTTTCATTAAGGAGATTTTTCGTCTTCATAGGATGCCGTCTCATATCGTCTCTGACAGAGGAGTTCAATTTACTGCTCGGTTTTGGAGAGCCTTGGCCAGCTCCTTTTGGGATTAAATTGGCTTTTTCATCTGCCTTTCATCCCCAGTCTAATGGGCAAATGGAACGTGTCAATCAAAATGTAGAACATTTTCTCTGTGCCTTCATCTCAGCCCAGTAAATTATAAACAAATATATACCGCGCTGTCTCAAAAAACAAAAAAAAAACTAAAGCAGCCAGCACAGCAGTGGATAAAGTTGCAAAAATGACAAATTGGGTGAAATGTGCAGCGCTTATGTGATCATATAAACCATAACAAATAATATGAGTACAGAAAACGTGAATAATACATGATGTGCTCAAAAATACTCCAAGCAGTCCTCTATTATGACATGTGATGTCTATAAACAGAGGAACTTGGACGTGTGATGTCCAAAAAAGAAAAAAGTCAGAGACAAGCTTCAGTCATGTGTGATGATAATCCTCAACCACATGTGGATATAATATAGTGACAGTCTTTAACTTCAAATATGTATGATGTAATAACAGTTAATAGTAGGTCCACCACCAAAGACACCAGAAGCTGCTTACCAGAGGGATTGAACTCAAATAGGTGTACACCTAGTGAGTCAATCAAGCTTTGTGGTATAATATACCAAGGGGATGAGATGCTCTATCCAGATATGACCTCCAGATGGACCTCCGAACAAGTGTAAGGTATGGATGGACTCAGTAGATATAGGCAGTCAGCCCCATCATTAAAAGAAAGAGGAAGGCATATAGTGTAACTCCGTATGGAAATTTTAATACCTAAAAAGCAAAAGAAATACACTCACGTGTTTAGCGGTAAAATCAAGCGCTTGTATAAAAGAAGTGGTGGACAGTGGTCTCAGCATATCCGACGCGTTTCGACTTAGAAGTCATCATCTGGGGTGCTGGACCACTGTACTGGCTGAGTATTTATAGATACTGGTTACCCCCATAACAAGTGGCAGCTCCGTCTGATTGAAATTGCAAATTATGGAGATTACTTCCTGGATCCTCCAAAATGGCACCCGGGCTTGCATTCCAAGCCTCGTTTTCATATGTAGAGGAGGATTACTTCCTAGTTCTGCCAAAATGGCGCCCGGACAAGAGTTCCAAGCCTCATTTTAACATGTGAAAGAGGATGTGACATCATGTAGAACAGTGACTGGTTTAAACAGCCAAAAACATGGCACCGCTATTTTCGGGGACATATAGGGGCAGATGTGGCTTAAAACGGCACAATGTCCGGTGTATATAACCTACAACATGCCGCAGTTTGTCATAAGGACATGTATATTAATACACTAAGTCACAAGGTATCACCCTTCTGGCAGCAAAAATGAAAAACAATATAATACATCAAACAGTGCTCTAGCCTGAACATGGGCAGTGGCGTAGTGGCCAGCACTCCCACCCAGCAGCAAAGGGGTCGCCAGTTCGAATCCCGAGATTCCATGTTGGGGTAGAAAAAAAAAAAAAAAAAAAATAAAAATGTAATATATGTAATATATGTAATATATATAAAAAATATATGATACTAAGGTGTGGCAAATGATGGCACCCCTCAGAAAGGACATGTTATTGGTTGGATCGAGCTGATATTTGTGATAGGGACCAAACCAGTATATATTCAAATAAGAAATCCAAAATACATTCTAAAATATATGTTATAAGAATTTAGTAAAAATACCCTCATAAAAACATTTAAAAATACTTATAAAAAACCTCTCATAAAAGATATTCTAATAGGTACCAACTGGACCCTAAAGTACCAGAAATAGAGAAAAGGCATCATGCTTGGTTGATAAAAGCATTGATGTCCCATTCTATGTTCAACCCAAAAGGGGAGTAGGTCTGCAATTGGTGGATCCAATAAGTCTCCAAACGAGACACTCCCCTTGTCTTAGCTCCTCCCCTCCAAGGAGGTGTATATTTATCTATGACAAGAAATTGAGAACCAGTAGGGTCTCGTCTGTGATACTGTCTATAATGTCGAGGCACATTATGTTTGACGTCACCACTTTTTAGTTTAGCGATATGCTCGCTGACTCTAACAGAGAAAGCTTGAATTGTACGGCCCACATACTGCTTCCCACAGGGGCAGGTAATCAGATAAACGACATGTGTGGTAGCACAAGTGCAGAATGTTTTAATGGGATATGTACAGTTTGTAGTGTTCGATTTAAACTCGAGGCTTTTACGTCTACCACAGGAATTGTATTGACATACAGTGCATTTTTTGCAGGGAAAATTACCCACTAAGTTGTGAAAAAAAGAAGGTCGTATGGGGGGATTTATGATATTAGGTGCAATTTTTCCCTGCAAAGAAGGCACACCTTTAAAGATGACCTTAGGTTGTTCTGGGAGTATTTTCTTTAAAACACGGTCATTCCTAAGTATATCCCAATGTCTGTAAATTATGTTTTTGATTTCTCTGTGTTGGACTGAAAAAGTGGTGAGCATAGAGCATTTAAAGGAGCTTTCTTGTTCACGAGGAGGTTTTGGTGTCAGCAAAGAATTTCTACCAATTGCAGCCACTCTAATTATTTATGAGGTTAACGATGTTGGGTCGTACCCCTTTTCTATGAATCTGTCCCTCAGTGTTGATGCTTGAGTGAAACAGTTGTTTACATCTGTGCAATTCCTGCGCAATCTCAGGAACTGACTACGAGGCACAGGCAAGTTTTTCTTGCAACAGAAGGGTGTGGCTATGGGGGCTAAATTTGCCCCTAGCCTTGCCAACCTTTTTATGGCAAAATGGGAGGAGGATGTCGTCTATTCTGAACACAGACCCTCATTGGTACTGTGGGCCAGATATATAGACGACATCCTCCTCCTATGGGATGGCACCCCCGAATCCCTCAGGGATTTCTTTGTGTTTTTAAATGACAACAATCGGGGGATTTTGTTGACATATGAATTTAGCTCATTTAAAATTCACTTTTTGGATCTCGAAATCGAGATGTCTCATGCCAATTTAAGTTTAAAACTTACTTCAAAAATACTGACCGCAATAGCTTTATACCAGTTGACAGCTGTCACCACCAATCCTGGTTACAGTCTGTGCCTCGTAGTCAGTTCTTGAGATTGCGCAGGAATTGCACAGATGTAAACAACTATTTCACTCAAGCATCAACACTGAGGGACAGATTCATAGAAAAGGGGTACGACCCAACATCGTTAACCTCATAAATAAATAGAGTGGCTGCAATTGATAGAAATTCTTTGCTGACACCAAAACCTCCTCGTGAACAAGAAAGCTCCTTTAAATGCTCTATGCTCACCACTTTTTCAGTCCAACACAGAGAAATCAAAAACATAATTTACAGACATTGGGATATACTTAGGAATGACCGTGTTTTAAAGAAAATACTTCCAGAACAACCTAAGGTCATCTTTAGAGGTGTGCCTTCTTTGCAGGGAAAGATTGCACCTAATATCATAAATCCCCCCATACGACCTTCTTTTTTTCACAACTTAGTGGGTTATTTTCCCTGCAAAAAATGCACTGTATGTCAATACAATTCCTGTGGTAGATGTAAAAGTCTCGAGTTTAAATCGAACACTACAAACTGTACATATCCCATTAAAACATTCTGCACTTGTGCTACCACACATGTCGTTTATCTGATTACCTGCCCTTGTGGGAAGCAGTATGTGGGCCGTACAATTCGAGCTTTCTCTGTTAGAGTCAGCGAGCATATCGCTAGAATAAAAAGTGGTGACGTCAAACATAATGTGCCTCGACATTATAGACAGTATCACAGACGAGACCCTACTGGTTCTCAATTTCTTGTCATAGATAAATATACACCTCCTTGGAGGGGAGGAGCTAAGACAAGGGGAGTGTCTCGTTTGGAGACTTATTGGATCCACCAATTGCAGACCTACTCCCCTTTTTGGGTTGAACATAGAATGGGACATCAATGCTTTTATCAACCAAGCATGATGCCTTTTCTCTATTTCTGGTACTTAAGGGTCCAGTTGGTACCTATTAGAATATCTTTTATGAGAGGTTTTTTATAAGTATTTTTAAATGTTTTTATGAGGGTATTTTTACTAAATTCTTATAACATATATTTTAGAATGTATTTTGGATTTCTTATTTGAATATATACTGGTTTGGTCCCTATCACAAATATCAGCTCGATCCAACAAATAACATGTCCTTTCTAAGGGGTGCCATCATTTGTCACACCTTAGTATCATATATTTTTTATATATATTACATATATTACATTTTTATTTTTTTAATTTTTTTTTCTACCCCAACATGGAATCTCGGGATTTGAACTGGCGACCCCTTTGCTGCTGGGTGGGAGTGCTGGCCACTACGCCACTGTTTGATGTATTACATTGTTTTTCATTTTTGCTGCCAGAAGGGTGATACCTTGTGACTTAATGTATTAATATACATGTCCTTATGACAAACTGTGGCATGTTGTAGGTTATATACACCGGACATTGTGCCGTTTTAAGCCACATCTGCCCCTATATGTCCCCGAAAATAGCGGTGCCATGTTTTTGGCTGTTTAAACCAGTCACTGTTCCACATGATGTCACATCCTCTTTCACATGTTAAAATGAGGCTTGGAACTCTTGTCCGGGCACCATTTTGGCAGAAATAGGAAGTAATCCTCCTCTACATATGAAAACGAGGCTTGGAATGCAAGCCCGGGTGCCATTTTGGAGGATCCAGGAAGTAATCTCCATAATTTGCACTTTCAATCAGACGGAGCTGCCACTTGTTATGGGGGTAACCAGTATCTATAAATACTCAGCCAGTACAGTGATCCAGCACCCCAGATGATGACTTCTAAGTCAAAACGCGTCGGATATGCTGAGACCACTGTCTTCTTTTATACAAGCGCTTGATTTTACTGCTAAACACGTGAGTGTATTTCCTTTGCTTTTTATGTATTAAAATTTCCATACGGAGTTACACTATATGCCTTCCTCTTTTTTTTAATGATGGGGCTGACTGCCTATATCTACTGAGTCCATCCATACCTTACACTTGTTCGGAGGTCCATCTGGAGGTCATATCTGGATAGAGCATCTCATCCCCTTGGTATATTATACCACAAAGCTTGATTGACTCACTAGGTGTACACCTATTTGAATTCAATCCCTCTGGTAAGCAGCTTCTGGTGTCTTTGGTGGTGGACCTATTATTAACTGTTATTACATCATACATATTTGAAGTTAAAGACTGTCACTATATTATATCCACATGTGGTTGAGGATTATCATCACACATGACTGAAGCTTGTCACTGACTTTTTTCTTTTTTGGACATCACACGTCCAAGTTTCTCTGTTTACAGACATCACATGTCATAATAGAGGACTGCTTGGAGTATTTTTGAGCACATCATTCATCTCAGCCCACCAAGATGACTGGGTGGACCTTTTGCCCTGGGCAGAGTTTGCCTTAAACCATCACTCCAATGCCAGTTCTGGAAAATCTCCCTTCTTCACTGTTTACGGGCAGCATCCATCTGTTCCCTTTCCTGTTCCCATTTTTTCTCATGTACCAGCAGCAGCTGAGACCCAAAGGTCCTTCAACTCAATCTGGAAAGAAGTCTCTGGGAATCTTCATCTAGCTGCTTCCAGGAATAAAACGGCAGCAGATTGTCATCGCCGTCCGGCTCCTAAGTTCCTGCCTGGCGATAGAGTTTGGCTCTCTACCAAGCACATCCAACTTCGGGTGCCCTCAATTAAATTTGACCCTCGCTTCATTGGTCCATTTCCCATTCTCCGTCAGATCAATCCAGTTGCTTTAAAGCTCCGTCTGCCCTCTCATCTCAGGATACCCAACGCCTTCCATGTCTCCCTGCCCAGGCCACTGGTCCTCAATCGCTTCTCTCGCCCTTCTTCTCACCCCACTCCTGTGGCTGATACCTCGGATCAGTATGAGATTAAAGAAATATTGGACTCCAAGTACTCCCGGGGGAGGCTACTCTATCTCATTGATTGGAAGGGCTATGGTCCGGAGGAGAGGTCTTGGGTTCCTGCCACCGATGTCTCAGCCCCACGTTTGGTGACCAGATTCCATTGGAAATTTCCCACCAAGCCAGGCCGCAGACGTGTAGGGGGACCTCGTTGGTGGGGGGTTCTGTCACAGACCAGCTGTGGAGCTGATCTGTGTCTCACCTTTACAGCTGTAGGCCGACTGGCACCTGTTGTTCCACTAGCTTGTGTTCAGCTCTGTGTACTCTGCAGCTATGGGTGTCGCCGGCCACACCTGTTGCCTAATATATGATTCCTTCCTGCTACTTCCTGTCCAGCCCCTCATGTGCTTCCCTATTTAAATCCCTTTCAAACCAGCTACTGGTTGCTTAAGCAACATTTGTTTCTGAGCTCCCTTCGTGTAACCTGCCTTAAACCTGACCTCTCGTGAACTGATCTCTTGTGTACTGACTCAGCTTGTTCTGATTACGTTGTCTGCAGCCTGCCCTGACCTTGGCTCGCTATCCGGCTCTCCTTTTGCTTCATCCATCCATCCTTGTCTGACAGTCTCTTCTGGTACTTTCCTAGCGAGCAGGGTGAACCCGGGGGTCGTGACCTTGGGTCAGCACACAGCTAAGCCCAAACCCTCATGAAGGGTCCCCTGGCAGAATACCAGCTGGCCCTTAGACTCCAGGCCCTGGGAGATCCTGTGCCACCTGCTCACCTGCGGGCTCACTGTAAGTAGTACCGTGACAGTTTTATCCACAGGTCCTGCGGCTGTCCCTCGGTATAGGTGCTATTCCTCTATCTTCACGTTGTATTACAGCTATCCAGCCTCCCTAGCTTACCGTGGGCTAACTTCCAGGACATGATGGAAAAGAGAGGTTTCACGTGTTGCTGGTGACGTCAACGCGTTTTGCAATGTGACACACATAGCTTCGTCTTCGCAGATATCAGCTGGGTCAAGCAGAAGCACACAAGGTAACAACGCTATCAGAAGCACTGGTGGCATGCTGAAACAGGTGATTTAAAGGTGAGCTGGCCAATCACCATTGTTTCCCAGGCAAAGGCTGTGTCAGGTGAGTTTTGCTGGGTCTTAAAGGGATCCTAGTACTGACAGTGACTGATGATACGGTCCATGTGTCAAGCTGGAGGGAAATGATTGGCAGACATAAAAGATCACCTTTTTCCAAAGTCCTGTTTCATAAGAAGTTGCCCCCTATGGACAACTTGTTCTTCTTGTTCTGGGGTCCTTAAAGTTTGAATATTGATCCCAGCTCTACAGGGCCAGAACTAGGGTGGAAACTGTGAGTTGCACAGACCCAGCAAGTGTCTGGGGCTGTAATGCAGCATCCTTAGTCACCTAGTCTGCTTCCATGAGTGAGTTTTAATGTTAGTATGGCTACCTCAGCAAGAAGCTGGAAGGCTAAAGACAGCCAATCAATTAAATTAGCATGCTTGATTGGTTTAGCTGCCGATGTAAAAGCAAACTTCTGTCCCTTCAAATGGGACCAATGGCTCTCTTTCTCTACTATCTATATAAATATATACTCTTTTGATAGCTCACATGTTTGCTAAAGCATGGAGCTTTGCTTCTTGAGCTGGGGAAGAAGGATCCAATGTCTCTGAATACAGAGTATCCTTCTGGGTGATAAACTGCATACTCAGTATGGGTATTGCCATCCTCAGTATAAAACTGGGATCAAATCTACAAAAAATCAAATATTTGGGTCTGCAAGGAGTGTGTCCTGCACTGGGCTCATAGCAGCTGATTCCTACATCATCAATTTAACACGTGGTTTTTATTTGTCTGCAGCCTCCTCCAATAGAGGCAATAAGGTGGCTGGATTCAAATGTATTGCATTTTTCATTGTTAGATTTGTACTCGAACAACAATACAAATTCATATTTTGAACCTTTCATTGTACAAATATTTAGTTAGCTGTTTGCAATATTTGCTGTGCAGAATGTGGGACCATTAAAAATTTAATAACTGACCAAAATAATGTCTGTAAACTTTGTACAGTAGCACCTTGCTACTACTACTCTGATATATCGGAGTGAACCCTTCATTACTGGGTCCAGCTTGCATAAATATATCAGAATGGCTTGTTTTTTCTATCATGCTGTTTGTGTAAGAATTACAGTTTCAAAAAGACAGCTTTTTGCTGGCAAAATAATAATTCCTCGTTGCTTGCTCTGTTGTTAGTTTTGGCAAGATAACACAAGTCCTGAATTTCCATCTGACATTATTTTCCTGATGTCATAACATAATAAATGATAACAATACTGTGCGGTCATGCAGAGATGTCCATAATTTCATCTGACCAAGCCTTGGAGGAGTATGTTGCAGACACACTTTCTTGAGGTTTCATCCGCAAATCCTCGTCTCCTGCTGGTGCTGGTTTCTTCTTGGTGAAGAAGAAGAGCAGTGAACTGAGACCTTGCATTGATTATAGGGGTCTCAATCATTTCACGATTAAGAATGTCTACCCGATCCCGTTGATTACAGAGTTATTTGACCGCCTCAAGGGAGCAACGGTTTTCACTAAGCTTGATCTGAGAGGGGCTTACAATCTCATGAGGATTAAGGAAGGCGACAAGTGGAAAACTGCGTTTAATACCAGAACAGGCCATTATGAGTACCTCGTAATGCCTTTTGGCCTTTGTAACGCCCTGGAAGTTTTCCAAGAATTTATTAACGATGTCCTCCGAGATATGTTGCAGTTGTGTGGTAGTTTATCTCAATGATATCCTCATATTTTCCAAGTCCCTGGAGAGCCACCACACAGATGTCTGTCGTGTGCTTCAGAAATTAAGAGAGAACAATCTCTATTGTTACCTGGAGAAGTGTGAGTTCCATTGGGAACAGGTTAAATTCCTGGGCTATGTAATTTCTACTGCTGGTTTTTCGATGGACCCAGAGAAAATTTCGGCAGCCCTACAGTGGCCTCGATCCGTGGGGTTACGTCCTCTGCAGCGTTTCCTGGGTTTTGCCAACTATTATCGGAAGTTTATTCGTAACTTCTCATTTCTGGTCAAGCCCCTGACCGACATAACCAGAAAGAACGGTAACTCACAGAGTTGGTCTCCGGAGTCCATTCAGGCCTTTGAAAGTCTCAAGGCTGCTCCTGTGTTGGCACATCCTGATCCTACGTTACCTTTTATCCTTGAGGTTGATGCTTCTGAGACTGGTGTTGGCACCATTCTGTCCTAACGTCCTACCTCTGAGAGTGCTATGCATCCTTGTGGCTACTTTTCCAAGAAATTGTCACCTGTGGAGTGCAATTATGAGATTGGTGACAGAGAGCTTTTGGCGATCATTTTAGCCCTGAAAGAATGGAGACATCTCCTTGAAGGTACCACTGTGCCAGTTCTCATTCTTACTGACCATAAGCATCTTACATTCTTGTCTGAGGCTAAACGTCTCTCTCTCTCAGAAGGGCGCGATGGGCTCTCTTCTTGACAAGTTTCAATTACATTGTCTCATTCTTACCCGGTACTAAGAATGTAAGGGCTGACGCCTTGTCACCACAATTTTCCGCCACTTCCAAGTTGGAGTTGGTTCTGGTTCCTATGATTCCTCCTGATCGTATTCTGGCTATGGTTCACACCAGTCTTACTTTTCCTTTGGGTGACAAAAACCTTGAGACCGCTGCTTTGTCCCAGAGTGTTTCCGTACTGCCGTGCTCCAGACTTACCATTCTCCCAAGGCAGCTGGCCACCCTGGGAAGAATCAACTCATTTGGGCCATTTCCCAATAATTCTGGTGGCCTAGTCTACGTGCTGATGTAACTGCCTTCGTAGCTGTCTGTTCCGTGTGTGCTCAGAGTAAGACTCCACGACACCTTCCAGTGGGCCTCCTACAACCCATACCCAACGGAGATTGGCCCAGGACCCACCTGTCTATGGATTTCATTGTGGAGTTGCCCAACTCCCAAGGCAACACGGTTATCCTTATGGTGGTTGACCGGTTCTCAAAGATGTGTCATTGTATTCCGCTTAAAAAGTTGCCCACTTCTAAGAAACTGGCTTCCATTTTTGCTCGGAGGATCTTTCACTTACATGGGCTACCCAAGGTGATTGTCTCGGACAGGGGTAGTCAGTTTGTGTCCCGGTTCTGGCGAGCCTTTGCTTTCTCCTCTGCGTATCACACGCAGTCTAATGGGGCCGCAGAACGAGCCAACCAGTCCTTGGAGCAATTCCTACATTGCTATATTTCTGACCATCACAACAACTGGTCAGACATATTACCATGGGCAGAGTTTGCTCACAACAGTGCCTTGAATTCTGCTTCCCGGTTGTCTCTGTTTATGGGAATTATGGTTTCCAACCTTCCATGTTGCCTGACTTGTTTGTTCCGCAGAGTATTCCTGCACTAGAGGAGCATCTCCGTGGACTTCGTTCCACTTGGGAACAAGTCCAGGAGGCTTTGCGTCATGCTAATGATAGGTACAGACTCCATGCTGACCGCAGACGCCTGCCTGCGCCTTCCTACCAGATTGGGTGACAGGGTCTAGCTGTCATCTCGCAACCTCCGACTTCGTGTTCCCTCACTGAATTTTGCACCTCGGTTTATTAGGCCTTTCCGTATCCTTCGCAGGATTAACCCAGTGACTTACGCGTTGGACCTTCCTCCTAGTATGCACATCTCTAATGTGTTTCATGTCTCCTTATTGAAACCGTTGGTCTGCAACCGCTTTACCACCTCGGTGCCACGTCCTCACCCTATACAGGTTGAGACCCATGAGGAGTATGAGGTACAATCTATTGTTGACTCCCATAGGTTCCGTGGGCGCATACAGTACTTGGTGCATAGGAAGGGGTACAGTCCGGAGGAACGCTCCTGGGTCTCATCCTCGGACGTACATGCCCCTGTCCTCCTCAGTGATGATTTCCATAGACGTTTTTCCCTCAAGTCTGGTGGTCCTCCGAGGGGGAGGGGTCGTTGAGGAGGGGGTACTGTCAGGGCTGGCTCAGCCCTTCCTTCTCTGAGCTGCCCGCTCAGCTGTCGGCTAATTGCCAGCTCTCTTCTCTCTCCACAGTTAACCAGCTGTTGTGGATCTGCTCGTCAGTCCCGCCTACTTAAAGATGTCCAGCTCACTTCTTTCCTGCCTTCGCCTTGGTCACATCACAAGGAACCATCTCCTGCGTTCCTGTTTAAAGACTGGCTTGCTGACATCCCTTCTGGCTCCTTATCCTGCTTGGTGTTCCTCCACTTGGATCCCTGACTTCTGGCCTGGCTGATTACCTGATCTGGTTACTGAACTCTGGCTTGGCTGACTACCCAATCCGGTTACTGGACTCTACCTATGCTTTGACTACGCTTACTCTATTTACCTTTTTATTTTTATTAATAAACAAGTGTGATTTAACTGTACTTCTGTCTTGGTCTGGTTCATGGTTTCTGACACTTTTGCAACTTCAACTCTTCTCTCCTCTATTCTGCTACTGACCACCTATATGACAAAATCTCTCCCCTGTCCTGCCCCAACCAAGCCACTTCCATCTACAATAAATCCCTGTCCTCCACCCTGGACAAGCTCGCTCCCCTCACTACATGTAGAATCAGGCCTCGACCCCTACAACCCTGGGAGATGACACTAAAATTCTCAAAAAACGTAGTCGCGCTCTTGAGCGTCTGTGGCACAAGACTAAGTCTCTCAAAGACTTCAACCAATACAAATCTGCCCTCTAAAAATACTCTTCTTTACTCCACACTGCCAAGCAGACCTATTTTACAACTCTTATTAACACCTTCTCATCCAGTCCCTGTAAACTTTTCTCTACCTTCAACTCTCTACTTCGTCCTCCACAGCCTCCACCCACTGACTCACTCACTGCCCAGAAGATTGCTAATAACTTCAAAAACAAGATTGATACAATCCATGATGAAATCTCCACTATACAGGTATCTCCCCCAGTTAAGACCCAATATCAACAGGTACAATTGACACTCCCCTTATTCAAATCTGCTACTACAGACAAAGTTGCTAAACTCCTTTCTAACGCCCACCTAACCACCTGCCCCCTGGACTCTATTCCCTCTCAAACACTACGGTCTCCTTCTGACTCTATCCTACACTCTCTAACCCACATCTTCAATCTCTCCCTCACCTCTGGCATTTTCCCCAATGCTCCAAAACATGCACTGGTCACCCCTATACTTAAAAAGCTGTCCTTGGACCCTACCAATCTTAACAACCGACGCCCTATCTCCTTGTTCCCCTTTTCCTCTAAACTCCTTGAAAGCCTGGTTTACAACCATTGAGTGACCACCTCATTAGGAATAACCTTCTTGATCCCCTTCAATCCCGATTTCGCCCTTAACACTCCACAGAAACTGCTCTTTTAAAACTCACAAATGACCTACTAACTGCAAAAACCAACGGACACTATTCTACTTCTGGACTTTTCAACTGCTTTTGACACGGTTGACCACCCCCTCCTCCTCAAAAAACTTTACTCCCTTGGTCTCCATGACTGTGCTCTTCAGTGGCTCTCATCCGACCTATCCCAACGCACCTTCAGTGTCACTGACAATTCTACTTTCTCCACTCCTCTTCCCTTCTCCGTAGGGGTCCCCCAAGGTTCTGTTCTTGGACCTCTTTTATTTTCAATCTACACCTCTTCCCTGGGTCAGCTGATAGCCTCTCATGGCTTTCAATATCATTTCTACGCTGACGACACACAAATCTGTCTCTCCACCCCTTAACTCACTCCATCAGTCTCCTCACGCATCACTAACTTACTAACAGACATATCTGTATGGATGTCACACCACTTCCTCAAACTCAACTTGTCCAAAACTGAGCTTATAATATTTCCTCCCCCACGTGCCTCTTCCCCTGACTTCTCTGTCAAGAGCAATGGCACAACCATCCACCCATCCCCACATGTCAACGTGCTAGGTGTTATCCTGGACTCTGAACTCTCCTTTCGGCCCCACATCCAATCACTTTCCAAAGCTTGCTGCCTCAACCCCCGCAACATCTCCAAACTACGTCCCTTTCTAACCAATGAAAGCACAAAGCTCCTTATTCACTCCCTGGTTATCTCTTGCCTTGACTACTGCAACTCCCTCCTCATTGGCTTACCTTTAAATAGACTATCCCCCCTTAAGTGCATCATGAATGCTGCTGCAAGACTCATTCATCTTACAAACTGCACAGTGTCTGCTACCCCTCTCTGCCAACCCCTCCATTGGTTGCCACTTGCCCAACAAATTCAATTCAAAATACTAACATTAAGTTACAAAGCCATCCACAACTCTGCCCCCAGCTACCTCACTAGCCTAGTCTCAAAATACCAACCTAATCACCCTCTTCATTCCTCCCAAGACCTCCTGCTCTCTAGCTCCCTCATCACCTCCTCCCATATCCACTTCCAGGACTTCTCCCGAGCCTCGCCCATCCTCTGGAATTCGATACCCCAATCTGTCAGACTTCAAATATATCCACTTTTAGGCGATCCCTGAAAACTTTCCTCTTCAGAGAAGCCTATCCTCCTCCATCTAACAACTGCACTATATTCTCCATTAGCTCATCCCCCACAGCTATCACCCTTTTATATAACTTGACCCTCCCTCCTAGATTGAAAGCTCTAACGAGCAGGGCCCTCTGATTCCCCCTGTATTGAATTGTATTGTAATTGTACTGTCTGCCCTAATGTTGTAAAGCGTTGTGTAAACTGTCAGCGCTATATAAATCCTGTATAAGAATAATAAAAATAATAACAATAATATGCAATTTGTGTAATACACGTTTAAATGTAACCTTCATTTTACCATGTTTGGAAAACAGATTCAAAATAATTGTGATCACATTGTTTATTATTAGATTAATTAACTCACATTTTGTTATTAATGTTTTGTCTAAAAAACTGAAATTAGCATGGGAGTCCTTCCAGCTTATCACTGATGTCTCATCCTAGTACATTCCTTTCATGAGAAAGAGAAAAGGGAGGGGGCCAAGGGAGGGGGTCGCATCTGCACAGAGCTGACATGACACACACACAAGATGTAGAACTAATGCCCTGTACACACGATCGGACATTGATCGGACATTCCGACAACAAAATCCATTGGATTTTTTCCGACAGATGTTGGCTCAAACTTGTCTTGCATACACATGGTCGCACAAAGTTGTCGGAATTTCCCAACGTCAAGAATGTACACCACGTACGACGGGACTATAAAAAGGCAGTTCAATACCAAGTGCGCCACACTTTGGGCTCCTTTTGCTAATCTCGTGTTAGTAAAAGTTTTTCAGACTCGTGGTTTTTAGTTTGTTTCTCTGCTGTTCAGTTTGTGCTTGTGGGTTTGTATCTGGTCTTCAGTGCATGTAGTAAGTTCGCATTGATTTACCATTGTGTTCTTTTCCGCTCGTTGCTGATTTTCAGGTCGCTCTTCACAGGCCTTGCTGTTCTTCAGTGCGTTCTGTTACTTCGTTCTGACCAGCTGACTGTTTTGAAGCCATGTTGCGTGTACGTACTCATCGTAGAGTTTATGCTGTGCAGGGGCTTGGTGTTGGGGTTCTTACTTTGACACAAGCCCAGTCCATGAACAGGGTGGGGAGGAGTTCATGGACCAAGAATTGGTTGCTCCAGCGTGACCAATTCTGTCATATGCCTTTGCTCCGTGAGATCAGTGAGAATAATCCTGACGATTTCAGGAACATTCTCAGGATGATGGACCCTGTTTTTCACCATTTGTTGGCTTTGCTGACCCCTTATATCAGTAAGCAGGATACCTGCATGAGGCTAGCCATCACTCCGGAGCAGAGGTTAGTCGCCACGTTGCGGTACTTGGCGATGGAGAGAAGCCTGCAGGACCTCAAGTTCTCGACAGGCATCTCCCCCCAGACTCTGGGGATCATTATCCCAGAGACCTGTTCTGCCATCATCCAAGTCCTGCAGAAGGACTGTATTAAGGTAAGATTTGTATCCTTTAACATCACATTTTATTGTATTTAATGTTTGATAATATATTGTATTTCTTTCCTCATTCCCTAATTACCATGATTGTAATATGCCGTGAATGTCCCCTTTGTCCTCATGCATGCTGGAATGTTTTAATGTTTTTTATTTGTCCTTCACTTACCTCCCCAGCATGCTCTCCTGGGCCTATATCCACCTCGCTTAGTCACTTAACAATGTATTTTGTCAGCTCCATAGTAGTGCTTTACCCTAAACACCCCCTAAAATGTGTACAAATGTTAGTGCCAGAGGCTTTTTTTTTGGGTCCCAAACTCATTTGGAACCCTCCCTCCCCCCAACCGCTAAATCAACCCATAACAATCCTCTATCTGCTGACTTTGCCAAACCCATACACACTATACCTACCTCTTTTGTGGTCAGATTTCTGTATGAATTCCCCAAAGCATGTAGTGCAAGGGCCTGTCTGAATACTTTCAAATGGTACTGTTTAAAGTTTTTGTATCCTATTATTATCTTAATAGGCAATTGCAGAATGTTAAAATTGTGCTCCAATTTGGACAGTGTGTATTAGTGTGTATTTATATTTTTGTATTATGACACTTCTTACCTGTCCAGTGGGCTGCCAATAGTAAGTAAGGAGGGGCTGGCCAAAGTAATACACATTATTTAGGCATTCATCTCTCAATGAAGTGGAGAGGGTTACCTGTCCAACCCCCCCCCCCTAAAATTTTAACAATGGGCCATCAGAGGGGGTGAGGAATCTGATAGGTGGACCTTATACTTTTGTCTTGAAATACTCCCTAAAATAAATGTTGTACTGATGTTGGCCAAGAATGTTTGTGTCTAATCTGCTTTCAATGTTTATGTGCAAAATGACTATTTTTTTTATTCTTGTTTGACTCTACAGTTTCTTTCCAACCCACAGGAATGGCAGACTGTGGCCTCCCACTTTGCCCAGTGGTGGGACTTTCCTAACTGTGGAGGGGCAATTGATGGGAAACATGTCCACATCGTCCCAACCCCCAACTCGGGGTCATACTATTATAATTACAAGGGGTTCAATAGTATTGTGATGTTGGCGGTGGTGTCGGCTACTTAAGAGTTCCTGTATGTGGACATGAGGAAGCATGGCCGGATGTCGGATGGTGGAGATATTGCCCAGACCGAGTTCTACAGGCATCTCCAGAGTGGCAGCTTGGGCTTGCCACCTCCAGAAGACAATGCGGAAGAACTCCCATTCGTCTTCGTTGAGGATAAAGCGTTTGCGCTGGGGGACCATCTTATGCGGCCATTCCCTATGAGGACCCTCACCCTGGACCAGAGGGTTTTTAATCACCTATTTCTTACACCGATACACATGGCGGAATATAAACTCAATCACATCATCCTGTGTCACTGTGTTCTCCACAACTTTTTAAGGAGAAATTCTTTCAACTATGCTGCCTCAGTTGGGCCTGAGGCCAGAATTCATATTAATGAACCAACCCTGACGGCGCTTGAAACTGTCTGTCATGGCTTGCCCCCCCAGAGTGCCCGCGAGGTCCGTATAAGATACATAGAATACTTTGCGGGTAGGGGGGCCATCAATATGCCATACAATGTCTGAGACATTTTTAAAATAAAAATATATTTGAAACGGGACAAATATTTGCTTTGATTTACTGCTTGGCTTTCTTTTAGCTGTCTCCTCGGTTTTCTTTTATTAATGTTCTAATTTTTGGCCTTTTTCTTTAACAGTGCAAACGAAATTTCGTTGACACATGAGGTGACAATCTCTTCTTTGGCTAACTATTATTATTATGTTGTGGGTCTGCTACACACACACCTTGTTTTTTTTTGTTAATGTATGTAATGCATAACTGAAAAAAATATTAATAATTTTCAACACCATGACCGAAATTTGGGGAATCATGAAAATGGCGTGATTGTGTAAAATTAGAAAGCACTGTTGGGTGTTATTTACTAAAGGAAAATACACTTTGCATTACAAGTGCACTTGAGACTGCACTGAAACTGCACTTGTAGTGCAAAGTGGATTTGCCTTTAGTAAATAACCCACATTGTCACTGAAAACAACAACTTTACTACAAAAAATGCTTTTGAGCATTGAAAGAAGAAGCCACACATTGTTGATTATCAATCTTTTTAATCAAAGCACAATCACATGTGCGTTTCTAAAAGGTTTTTTGAACAAACCAACATGTTTGTTGTATAAAATTTTTAAAGGTCACATAAGTAGAAATTGCCTTTTATTAAGGTAAAACAGGCATGTTTAAACCCATAAAACAATACACAACTCTGGAACTTACAAAGTTCAACTTTTATAAAGTGAAGTCAATATCAGACATGAGTATGTACAAACTGTGTTTGATATTGCGTTCAGCAGATGGGTTGATGTCACCCCTGTAAAAGCCAAATTTAGAAGATGCACACAAATTGCCTAATGTCAACTACTGTGCTAGCTGCCATCATGGGGGATCAATGGACGTGTTTTGTGGGTGCAACCCCTTCCTCTCAGCTACTTTATTATTGAGGAAGGGGTTGCACCCACAAAACACGTACATTGATCTCCCGTGATGGCAGATAGCACATGTTGACAGACTGTGTGCATCTTCTAAATTTGGCTTTTAACATACATAAAAAATTTTTGTTACAAAAAAAGAGAAGAAATTTAGGGATTTCTGGGTGTTTTAGATTCTCCCTAAAACATCAATGATTGTTCTTTATTTTGTTTTGAACATCATTGATGTTTTGCTTTATGTTTTCTAAATCTATATTAAACCCCATTATCTCCCCGATGAGGATCTGGCACTTTCACTGGTGAAATGACATTCCTCTTCCACAACATCCCGATCACCTACAAAAAAAACAAAAACACACCATGTATTATAAATATGCAGGCATCTATCTCTTACCTGAAGCTGTGGTCGCAGACACTCGCCTGTTGTGGTGGGGGGTCCCTGGTACCCTCTGATGAGTGGTGTCCTCCGAGTCTTTTCTCCCCTATGTGAACAAAAATAGGTATACTTAGCACACAGATATTTGATGGCAGAAATAGGAATATGAAACATTGCTTGGAAGTGGGGTACAATTGTCTGTTTTGTCAGAGTTCCAAGCTGAAAATTTTTTTTTTGTCCTTTGTAAAGCTTGAATACTTACCTGTTTTGTGCAAGCTTCACAGATGGAGACACCCCTATAGTATCCACTGGAGCACCTGTGTGGGCCCTCTAATAAAAAGGGTGTTCTTTTGTCCCACACTAGTACTCCAGCGTCCAGATGTGTAAACAGCTGCTGAGTGTCCTCTCCTTATACAGAATCTAGTTAGCATTTCATTCTAGTTACAAACCCATCTAGACAACAAACTTTTAATAATAGAAGTAGGCCCCAGGAGGAGGCGGGGGTTAGTGGCAGCCAGGAGGTGCTGGGGTAAGTGGCAGTCAGGAGGTGGCAGGGCCCAGTAGGAGCCTCACACAATCACAGGTACCTCCCCTCCGCCTTCCAAACAAAAGACCCAGGAAGGGGAGTAACGTGGAGGAGTCAGCACTCAGGCTGATTCAGGAGGCTTCTGCGTCCCTCAGAGCCACCCCCACTCGTGAAGAGGCCTTTGCCTCCATGGCTGCCACAAAACTGCAGGACCTGCAGGAGGGGCAATGCCTCATGTGTGAGGAAATCATTTATAAAACATTAAATACGGGGTTTAGGGGCGAAATCACACCCAATACCCACCTATGTGAGTTGCATCATTCTCCTCCTTCTCCTCCTACCCCAACTCCAACACCACAGACACAGCCTGGAAGGAAGAGTGGAAAGAAGACAAGAAAGTGATGGCCTGGGTTCAGTCTGGTCTGAGAAAAGATGCAGGCTCTTGTATGACCACAGCATGGGGACATACATGTCATCTGCTGGTGTTCATGATCTCTTGGACTTCTGGACCAGATTGTACTCCCTTAGATAAAAACTCCTCAGGCCACCAATTTTGCCTGAAAATAGTTGATGTGTGCCCTGGGGGCCAAAGGCTTCGCCAATTTCTGCTGTTTCTCCAGCGTTGCCTCCCTCTTTATTTGGTTAGGACCCCTTAATAAATGTATTTTTTGGAACTAATACTTGCCTATGTGTGTTTTCCTTCAAAAAGGACAGTTTGTTTGTGAGTAGGCAGGTACATTTCCAAAATACAATGTGAAATTAACAAGGGACACCAACACCAACTAATCTCCTTGAGATTAAAAAAGACAAGATAATAATGATGTTGTGGTAACTTGACACACAAAACACAAACAAAACTATTCTGCAGATCACCAAAAAATAAAAAAAACAGGAGATCTGTATTTTAAAAAAATACAACAAATAATACCAAATTAAAATTAAAAAAATAAAGAAATTTTCGGTGGATGTGACAAATCAAAATATTATATTAATGAAATCACGAGAAATAATAAAGGAAGAAGTTTGTGAGAAGTCTGTGTGAATATGAGCAGCAAAACAACTTCATTCTTCTAGCATTATAAAAAAGAAGAGAGTGCGCTGCGTTAAACAATTTAAAATATTGCAGCGTGACGAAAGTGCTATATCCATTACGAATGCTAATTTTACCAGACCGAGCAGTTCCGTCTCAGAATTTATTCGAGCATGCATGGCACTTTGTGCGTCAGAATTGGCCACACACGGACGGAATTTATGCGAACGGATTTTGATGTCGTAAAATTTTATAGCCTGCTCTCAAACTTTGTGTGTCGGAAATTCCGATGGAAAAAGTCCGATGGAGCCCACACACGGTCGGAATTTCCTACAACAAGCTCCGATCGCACATATTCCACCGGAAAGTCCGACCGTGTGTACATGGCATAAGAGTTGCAGCATTCAAATGCATACACAATTATCTCTCTAAAATTTCTTACATTTTTCCCATTTGTACAGAACACATGCATATAGTCCTCTCACTTTCTTTTAATTCTCTTTAATATTACCCTGCTTAAATTCATTTTACCTCCCTAAATTCTGCTTTCCTTATTTTGTTCTGATATCCCTTGCATCCCCTGTACTGTAATCCCGTATTTAACTTACTCTAACTTCTATGATCAGACAGGCAGCAGTAGTCCTCATCCCATCTTCCCTCTCTGACAACATATAAAGTACTGTATTCTGTTTTGACACTACTAGTTGTAGTGCCTGACCCTAAATTCATCCCACAACTTAACATCAAAATTTCCCTTTTATCTAGTGTTAATTTGTCTGTCACCCTTGATCCATCCTGCTCACATAGATAGCTAGAAAAATAAAAAAAACCCCACGCTAGCACAAACCCCCCGAGGTAGCAGCAGCTCAACTGTGGATAAAGCACAACAACAACAAAAATAAAAGAAAGAACTGCGCTATAAAGTGAAATTGCAAAGAATGAATCGTGTGCAATAAAATCAATGTAAACAATAAACCCACATAAATGTGTCAAAAAACACATCAAATCATAGTAAATGTTATATAAAGTCCATAGGTGTAGAAGAGGTGAGAGGGATCCTCTAGTAGTTCTCCATAAGAGTCAGGTGAAAAAGTGGAATGACAGACACACCCTGCACCGTGATCCTTCACCTCCAAACATATGTGCTTACCAGATGGAAGGCACAATAAGGCATGTTTCAGGATAGTATCCAGGTCAGGCAGTACACCAACTTATCCAGATAATACTACGGATGGTAAGCATGTAAGCAGGGGTCCTGATAACCAGCATACGATCTCCCTCAGTGAGCGTAACTCCAATCAAGCGTAACTCCACATACCCCGAATTAGCCACATAAGGGTAGAAGAGAGGCAGCCATAGCGTAAATCCAATAAGATGTTTTTTTTAAAAAATAAGTTAAAAAACTTACAAAACTGTAGTTAAAAAAGAGCATTCGCCAAGCCGGCAAGCAAGCGCCCGTTCAGAGATGAGTGTGATGACGTCAGAGCGTCATCTGACCTCATCGCACTCATCTCTGAACGGGCGCTCGCTTGCCGGCTTGGCGAAAGCATGTTCTCTTCATCAAATCTGGCCCTCTTTGAAAAAAGTTTGGACACCCCTGATCTAGGAGCTCAGTAAACGCGAAACCACACCTTCGGTTCATATATTTTATAGCTCTCCTTTTGCGCTGGGCATTTCTCTTGAGGGTCTCTTACCCTTCATTCCCTTACTTAAATGTAATGCCCATAATGACTGGCCAGTCTTTTTCACTTCTCTACTTGTGCTTATACCCTCTTGCCTCTAAATGACTTTATCTAGCAGATGTGTACTACATATACCTGTGAACAGCACTATTCTTCCTTTTCTTATCTATAACACTAAGATGGACAGTAGATAGTGATGACATAACATATAACCACCAATCAATACAGTTCGATTACGGGGAGTAAAATAGGTACCGTTTGTCCTGAAAATGCGTCACCGATCAAGGAAGTCGGATAACTCAAATGTAAACAAAGGGCTTACCTCAGCCAGCTGATTATCAGAAATTCCAGGATCATTTCAAGCTCCTCATTTCAGACTCTAATGCCGCGTACACACGACCGGACTTTCCATCAGAATAAACTCTGACGGTCTTTCCAACGGAGTTCCGACCTAACGGACTTGCCTACATGCGATCACACCAAAGTCAGTTCGTTTCGAACGCGATGACATACAACGGGACTAGAAAAGGAAGTTCAATAGCCAGTAGCCAATAGCTGCCCTTGCATCGTATTTGGTCCGTCAGACTAGCATACAGACAAACGGTTTTCCCGATAGGAATTGATTCCTTTGGAAAGATTTAAAACCAGTTCTATTTCTAGGTCCGTCAGACTTTTTGAAAAAAAAAAGTCCGCTGAAGCCCACACACGATCGGAATATCCGATGAAATGATTCCGTCTGACTTTTTCTGCTGGAAAGTCCGGTCGTATGTACACGGCATAAGGGTCACCTGTAAATCTCCTCCTAGGCAAAACTTGCCATCTGTTCTGGATATTTTATAGATATGAAACTCCTATCTTCATATTGATTAGTGGTTCCAAATTAATAACTACTGCAGCAAATAACTGTTCTGTTTTATTATGACGCATTTGAAGGTTTTCATACACATGATTACTTATGTATCACATAAAAACATTATAAGTGCCATGCAGTGAGTGCAGTTCAATACATGCAAAATAGAATACATCATATACATAGCTTACAATTTTCCTTTACAAGATAACCCTTTCATGACTAAGCCTATTTTTGAAATTTGGTGTTTACAAGTTAAAATCCATATTTTTTGCTAGAAAATTACTTAGAACCCCCAAACATTATATATATTTTTTTAGCAGAGAATCTAGAGAATAAAATGGAGATTGTTGCAATATTTTATATCACACGGTATTTGTGCAGTGGTGTTTTAAACGCAAATTTTTGGAAAAGGGACACTTCCATGAATTTTAAAAAATCCAAACAGTAAAGTTACCCCAATTTTTTTGTATAATGTGAAAGATGATGTTACACCGAGTAAATAGATACCAAACATAATTGCACGCACTCGTGGAATGGCGACAAACTATGGTAGCTATAAATTTCCATAGGCGACGCTTTAAAAATTTTTTACGGTTACCAGGTTAGAGTTACAGAGGAGGTCTAGGGCTAGAATAATTGCTCTCGCTCTGACGATCACGGCGATACCTCACATGTGTGATTTGAACACTGTTTACATATGCGACTTCCGTATGCGTTTTCTTCTCTGCGCGAGCTCGCGGGAACGGGGGCGCTTTAAAAAAAATTTTTATTATTATTTATTTTATTTATTTTTATACTTATAAATTGTGTTTAAAAAAAATGGTTTTTTTTTACTTTTATTGCTGTCACAAGGAATGTAAACATCCCTTGTGACAGTAATAGGTGGTGACAGGTACTCTTTATGGAGGGATCGGGGGTCTAAAAGACCCCCGATTCCTCCTCTGCACTTCAAAGTATTCAGATCGCCAAAAACGGCGATTCTGAATACTGTGTACTTTTTTTAATTCGGCGCCATTGGCAGCCGAGTAAACGGGAAGTGACGTCATGACGTCGCTTCCGCGTTTACATTGAGAAGGCTGGAACGAAGCCAGCCACAGCTTCGTTCCAGCCTGCCCACAGCCGCCGGAGGCAGCCGATTGGACACCGGGCCTCCCGATCGCACGGGAGGCCCGGTAAGAGCGGTGGGAGGCGGCAGGAGGGGGGGCGTCACCTCCCGCTCCTCCGGTATAACAGCCGAGCGGCTTTTAGCTGCATCGGTTGTTATATACGGATAGCCGATCGCCCGCTCGAAACAACGGTACCAGGATGATGCCTTCAGCTGCGGGCATCATCCCGGTTTAACCCCCGAAAGCCGAGTACGCACATCTGCGTACGGTCGGCGGGAAGGGGATAAACATAGCTCCCAACTGTCCCTAATTTTAAGGGACTGTCCCTGATTTGGTCCCTTTGTCCTTCTTTCCTCCTCATTTGTCTCTCATTTTGGTCTGATCTATATAGTTGTGTGCACTCTTATCTTTAAAAAAGTGTTTCCCAGTGCTAAACCTTTCATCCAGTCTCTAAATTGCTGCATTTGTAAATTTCAAAAGTCAGTTGTAAGGAATAGTAGTGGTTAAGAAAAGCTCTTGTGGGTTTAACAAATCATTTTTATTGTATAACTCTCTTTTAAGGAGGTGTGGCCGGAGGTGTTTCATATTCCTACACACTTTTGCTAATAGGTGTTCCTCATTCTTATCTCAAAAAGTTAGGAGGTATGGATAAAGGCTGCCCCATTGTGAGCTTCTTACCAGGTACATGAGAAGCTGTAGCTGGTCAGAATAAGGCTGCCTCATTTCCAAGTTAGAGGATGTCCAGCATCATTTAGTACTTTTATCCCCTCTGGACCACCCCTTTCAATCATTGGATTGTAGTTCTTTTAGTCATGGAGACTTCATACTCTCTGTGGTGGTCTGTATTCAATCACAGTCTGCCTAGGAATGCCCACTCCTCAAATTGACAATCGTCCTCCTATGTGCCAGCCCACTACTTGCATCAGGGCTGAGACCTGTTGAGAGGAATACTGAGGCAGGATACTAGGATGTTTTCATGAAGCTGTGCACAGCTGCTATGCTAAGGTGACCAGATTTTTAAAATGAAATCCGGGGACATTTTTTTAATTTTTTTTTACTGGCAAATGGTAAAATATTTTATACGCATATTATCCTAAATGATATATGCAGTGTATGTGGTATGTGAGTATGGAATGATTGTAAAAATGATATAGATGTTATTTCTCACACTTCCTCCATGAGATAAAAAAAGATACTTCTTAGAATTTTTTGGGAGGGGAGGGATGGGGCAGCTAAATTCAAATCCAATACGGGCAGGGGCGGCTCCAGACAATTTTTTTTGGGGGTGCTGTGGCGGTGCTTGAGGTAAAAGTGAGGGTGCAAGTGTGGTGCGCTACCTGTGGGCGTGGCCAAAAGTGCGTGTGGCCAGCAAGTTGCCGCGGTCAGAAAGTGGAGGTTTCTTCATGGCGTACAATGGTGATCAGTATATCCTGGCCTCTGTATACCAATAAAAAGCCAAAACATGCAGCACAACTCTACTCTTCCTTTATACAATTCTACAAATGGACTTATAAGTGCAATGGTGAAACCTATAAAATAATATCCAGTGCAAAACAACCAATGTATTGCAATGTAGTAGTGACGGTGTCACCCCCTCTGCAAAAATATTTTGAGAAATTGCAGAGCTTCAATGTGCAAATAATGTTGAAACCCCCTACATACAATAATAACAGAGATGCAAATCAAGCAGTGTATTAGAACATAGTAGTGATGGTGTCACCATCTCTGCAAAAAGTAAGAAATATTGCAGAGCTGCAATGTGCAAATCATGGTGAAAACCCCTATATGTAATCATAGTAATAAAATGTAAAATATGTACATCAATTGTACATTTTATTATGTTAATATATAAGGGGTTTCACCACGATTTGCACATTGCAGCTCTGCAATTTCTCAAAATATTTTTGCAGAGGGGGTAAGACCATTATTACTTTACTCATATTGCAATACATTGGGTTGATTTGCACTGGATCTTCATTTATAGGTGTTACCATTGCCCTTATAAGTCCATTTGTACAATTTTATAGATTACGTGTAGGGCAGCGCTGCATTTTTTGCTTTTTATTGATTCACATTAGATGAGGGAACCAGCTAACAAGATTCTCTTATTGTTTTTGAGATTTTTTTTTGTGGCATGGCAGTGGTTTTACTTTGTTATGTCCTCTGTATACTGGTAGCCACTGGCCCTGCATATTGGTGGTCAGTGTGCCCCCTGTATGCTGGTGGTCAGTGTGCCCCCTGTATGCTGGTGGTCAGTGTGCCCCCTGTATGCTGGTGGTCAGTGTGCCCGCTGTATGCTGGTGGTCAGTGTGCCCCCTGTATGCTGGTGGTCAGTGTGCCCCCTGTATGCTGGTGGTCAGTGTGCCCCCTGTATGCTGGTGGTCAGTGTGCCCGCTGTATGCTGGTGGTCAGTGTGCCCGCTGTATGCTGGTGGTACGTGCTGGGTTCAGGAGGATGCTACTTGCAGGGATCAGGAGGATGCTACGTGCAGAGTTCTGGTGGATGCTACGTGCAGGCTTCAGGGGGATGCTACGTGCAGGGTGCAGGGCTCAGGAGGATGCTACATGCAGGGTGCAGGGCTCAGGAGGATGCTCCGTGCAGGGTGCAGGCTTCAGGGGGATGCTACGTGCAGGGTGCAGGGCTCAGGAGGATGCTACATGCAGGGTGCAGGGCTCAGGAGGATGCTCCGTGCAGGGTGCAGGCTTCAGGGGGATGCTACGTGCAGGGTGCAGGCTTCAGGGGGATGCTACGTGCAGGGTGCAGGGCTCAGGAGGATGCTACGTACAGAGTGCAGTGGTCAGGAGGATTCTATGTACAGAGTGCAAGGTTCAGGCATGCATTACATACAGAGTGCACGGTTCAGGAGTGCATTGTACGGAGTGCAAGGTCCAGGAATTAGTTAAACTGAAAAGACACCAAATACCGTATTTATCAGCATATACCACACACTTTTTGGGTGGGTGCGTGTTATACGCTGATCCCCGCCGATCTCCGCTACGCTGAAGGGAGAGGAGCGAGCGCCGCCGATATACACATAGCCGAGTGTACTCGGCTAGGCTCGGCTCCACTCACAGTCACGCCCAGTCCTGCCATTGGACCTGTGTTATGTCCATCATAGGGGCGGGACTGGGCGGGACTGCGAGAGGAGCGCTCGCTCCTCTCCTCTAGAAATCAGCGGAGATCGGCGCCAATTTTAAATAATCAGCCTGCCTGGCCAAGGCTGCAAAGACACAAGGCTGTAATGACACAAGGCTGCAATGACACAAGGCTGCAATGACACAAGGCTGCAATGACACAAGGCTGCAATGACACAAGGCTGTAAAGACACAAGGCTGTAAAGACACAAGGCTGTAATGACACAAGGCTGTAATGACACAAGGCTGTAATGACACAAGGCTGCAATGACACAAGGCTGCAATGACACAAGGCTGCAATGACACACGGCTGCAATGACACAAGGCTGTAATGACACAAGGCTGCAATGACACACGGCTGTAATGACACAAGGCTGTAATGACACAAGGCTGTAATGACACAAGGCTGTAATGACACAAGGCTGTAATGACACAAGGCTGCAATGACACAAGGCTGCAATGACACACGGTTGTAATGACACAAGGCTGTAATGACACAAGGCTGCAATGACACACGGCTGCAATGACACAAGGCTGCAATGACACAAGGCTGTAATGACACAAGGCTGTAATGACACAAGGCTGTAATGACACACGGCTGCAATGACACAAGGCTGCAATGACACAAGGCTGTAATGACACAAGGCTGTAATGACACAAGGCTGTAATGACACAAGGCTGCAATGACACACGGCTGTAATGACACAAGGCTGTAATGACACAAGGCTGCAATGACACACGGCTGTAATGACACAAGGCTGCAATGACACAAGGCTGTAATGACACAAGGCTGCAAAGACACAAGGCTGCAAAGACACAAGGCTGTAATGACACAAGGCTGTAATGACACAAGGCTGCAAAGACACAAGGTGAGAGGTGCCATAAGTGCAGCCATGATTTTGTGTAAAGACTTTTCTGGTACATCATTAGTTAACAGAAAGAAAAGAAGTTGTAGGTAGCTGAGTAGTCTTACTTACAGTGTCTGAGGGGGAGGGGATGCCAAGGCATGCAGCATGCAATCTGTGTGTGCTCCGGAGATTGTGAGGACTTTGCAGGGGGGAGAAAAGGCCTGTGCAGCAGCAGATAGTTGAGATGGAGTTTTAATAGAAGAGTGAGCAAACCTGCTATCTTCAGAGGTTGTGTCTCTACTTGGTGACTGCACTGCTCCTCCTTCTCTCCTCAGGATGTGTTAGGCCCGGGTGCAGTGATTGGTGGGTACAGCTGGTCTCTCTATATGTGCTGCTCCGTAGGGGGAGGTCAGAGCTCTCCAGGGAAAGATGCTGGACAGAGATGTTGATCATAGACATCCAAGACAAAACCCAAGATTTCCGATTTGCGCCCCAAGACTGCCTGAGTAGTGAGAATGAATGGAGCTGTCAAGTCCAACCTCTGATGTCGGGATGGGCGGGGCCAATATGCGGAGCTACGCCCCATTTGTCAGACAGCCCGTGCATAGACAAATAGCTGGCGGTTTATGCATTGGTGGGCGGGGAGGAAGGTGGCAGGGGGCGGGACCAATTGTAACTAGTGTATATGTACCCACAGTGATGTATAATAAACCTGAATTATACACCGGTGTGGGTACATATACACTAGTTACAATTGGTCCTGCCCCCTGCCACCTTCCTCCCCGCCCACCAATGCATAAACCGCCAGCTATTTGTTTATGCACGGGCTGTCTGACAGAGGGGGCGGAGCTCCGCATATCGGCCCCTCCCATCCCCGACATCAGAGCTTGGGTTTGACAGCTCCACTCACTCTCAGTGTCACTGCGGCCCTACGCTCCAGGCTTGCCCACCAATCCAAACCACACTGGATAATATTGACATTGCTGCATGTCCTGCTAGGGCTAGGTAATAAGTATAGGTACCCCCCTGAATCCGGGGACAGATCCGGGGACAGACGTGGTCCGGGGACAGTGTCCTCAATCCGGGGACTGTCCCCGGAAACCGGGGACGTCTGGTCACCCTATGCTATGCCCCTCCGACTAGCCATGACCTTCCTACATGACATAGAGATGCGCAGAGACCCAGTGATGATATCACTTTGTTTAAATTAGCGCATGTACTAAAAATGGAATTTATTTATGTCATTAGCATGTTAATAGGGGGATAAGGGAATGCAAACTGTAAGCAGCCTAGACTTCTTTATTGAAGTAAAACTGGCCTGGCTTCCAATGATAACAACAGTATTGGAGTGCAAGTGCAGTGTGGTACCAGCTAGTACCTATGTTATTTGTGGGGGGGCGTTGGTTTGCCGCCATGTTTTACTAAATTATGTTTTCCTCGTCTCCAAATACACATTCCCTCAAGAAAAAATCAAAAAAAAGAGGGGAGGGAGGGGGAAGGGCGAGGGGAAAAACTCCAACTTATCCACTGTCCCTGATTTGGAACAAATTACCTCTGTCCCTCTTTCCTCCTCATTTGTCCCTCATTTTATTCTGATCTGCATAGTTGTATATAAATGCACTTTTTATCTTTCAAAAAGTGTTTCCCAATGCTAAACCTTTCATTAGTTTCTAAACTGCTGCATTTGTAAATTTTAAAAGCCAGTATAAAGGAATAGTAGTGGTAAAAAAAAAAGCACTTGTGGGTTTACCTATCATTTTTTTGTATAATTCTCTTTTAGGGCCAGTTCACACCATAGAAACGCAGTCTGGATGCATTCCAGGTGCTTTTCTGCATGCGCGTTTTTGATGCGTTCCAGTGCGTTTGTGATGAGTTTTTGGTGCATTTTTTATGCAGTCCAGTGCTTTTTTCCCCCCTCTTTTTTATTACCCTTAAGGACAAGTGTATTGTAGTGCATTTAGGTGCGTTCCGGTGCGTTCCAGTGCATTATTGATGCGTTTTACAGCGTTCCAGTACAGTCTAGTGCAGCATGTTCTACTTTTTTTTCCGGAACTGGAACGCACTGGAACTGACTGCACTGGTGTGAACTATGCCATTGAAAACCTACTTTCCATGCGTTTTTGATGCAGAAAAAAAACGCATTGGACTGCATGTGGTGTGAACTGGCCCTTAAGGGGTGTAGCAGGGGAATTGTCCTATGCCTACATACTTTTACTAATAGGTGTTCCTTGTTCCAATCTCAAAGAGTTGGGAGGTATGTCTACAACCCATTTTTGTGTTTCTTCTGATAGGAATATGTGATGTTCATCCATCAGTACTGTGTGCAGTACCCTAAGGCATTCTTTGAGTCAATGAGGTGATGATCTGACTTGTCTAATCAAAGAATGCTTTGTATCACTGGAAAAAAAATTGATGTTTGCTGAATGGTGGAGGCATTAGCGCAAACGACCCCCATTCTGGTCCGTATACAGAATGTAAGTTGCTTGCGAAGCAGCCTGAAAAGGACCAACACTGACCATACAGTATTTTAGGGTGACCAGACATTCCCGGACTGAGGACACTGTCCCTGGAGCCAGTCTGTCCCCGGGTTTGTCCCCAGGTTGGGGGGTAGCACTAGGTGGAGGGCCAATCCTGGGAGGGTGCTGAGGCAGAGGGGGAGCAGCCAAAGCCAAGGGCATACCATCGGGGGGCGCCACACACTGGGGGGGTGTCAGGCCGGCATCACCCGCTGTTACAGCTTTAATTTGAATCGCCGGGCGCCAGCCGTCACACAAAGTCCCGCCTCCTGGTCTGGCTCCTTTGATAGACAGCACACCTGTCCAATGCCGGGTTATGTGCTGTCTATCATAGGTAGGAGCCGATCCAGGAGACTTGTGTGACGGCGGGCGCCCAGCGAATCAAATTAAAGCTGTCACAGCGGGCGACGCCGTCCTGTGTGATGAACCGGACGGTTCTCCTCTTCCTCTCTTCTCTCTGATGCCCTGCACTGGTGAAGCTGCATTGATGGGCACTGGTGAGGCTGCATTGATGGGCACTGGTCAGACTACATTGCTGGGCAGTGGGTATTGGTCAGGCTGCATTGATGGACACTGGTGAGGCTGCATTGCTGGTCACTGGTCAGGGTGCATTGCTGGGCACTGGTGAGGCTGCATAGATAGACAATGGTCAGGCTGCATAGATGGACACTGGTCAGGTTGCATTGATGGGCACTGGTCAGGCTGCATTACTGGGCACTGGTGAGGCTTCATAGATGGGCACTGGTGAGGCTGCATAGATGGGCACTGGTGAGGCTGCATTGATGGACACTGGTGAGGCTGCATAGATGGGCACTAGTGAGGCTGCATTGCTGGGCACTGTTCACGCTGCATTGATGGGCACTGGTGAGGCTGCATAGATAGACAATGGTCAGGCTGCATAGATGGACACTGGTCAGGTTGCATTGATGGGCACTGGTCAGGCTGCATTACTGGGCACTGGTGAGGCTTCATAGATGGGCACTGGTGAGGCTGCATAGATGGGCACTGGTGAGGCTGCATTGATGGACACTGGTGAGGCTGCATAGATGGGCACTAGTGAGGCTGCATTGCTGGGCACTGTTCACGCTGCATTGATGGGCACTGGTGAGGCTGCATTGATGGGCACTGGTGAGGCTGCATAGATGGGCACTGGTCAGGCTGCATAGATGGGCACTGGTGAGGCTGCAGATGGGCACTGGCCAGGCTGCATTGATGGGCATCGTGAGACTGCATAGATGGGCAATGGTGAGGCTGCATAGATGTGAACTGGTGAAGCTGCACTGATGGGCACTGGTGAGGCTGCATGGAAGGGAATTGGTCTGTCTGCATTGATGGGCAATGGTCAGGCTGCATAGAGGGGCACTGGTGAAGCTGCATAGATGGGCACTGGTCAGTCTGCATTGATGGGCACTGGTGAGGCTGCATTTCTGGACACTGGTCAAGCTGAATAGATGGGCACTGGTAAAGCTACATAGATGGGCACTGGTGAGGCTGCATTGCTGGGCACTGGTCAAGCTGCATAGATGGGCACTGGTGAGGCTGCATTACTGGGCAGTGTTCAGGCTGCATTGATGGGCACTGTTCACGCTGCATTGATGGGTACTGATGAGGCTGCATTGATGGGCACTACTGAGCCCTGCATTCTTTATGTAGTGCACTCCTGAACTCTGTACACTGTATCTTCATAACATTTGGTAGTCATATCTCAAAAAATTCTAAGAATTATCTTTTTTTTAATCTCATGGACGAAATTTGAGAAATAACATATATATCATACATTCATTACATAAACACACACCACATACACTGCATATATAATTTGAGGAAAAATGCTTATATAATAGTTTATTATTTGCCCCAAAAAAGTCCCCGGATTTCATTTTAAAAATCTGGTCACCGTACTGTATGTAGAACAGACTACTACAGTGAGTTCCTACATCCCAGCAGCCCTCTGTGTGAGATATGAAGGATTAGATGTAACCAGGCTGAATCAATGTAAGTTGGAAAAAGATACACTTCCTGGAGTTTAGCTTTAGGACGTGACGTCATTTCTTTGCGCCCTGAGTTCACCCACCACGTGTGATGCTCAGTGTATGGAGTAGGAGAGTACTGCTGTCAGAGGTCAGGGCTGAGCTGCTGAGTGTCGCTTCTATGTCAGCGAAGAGGAAAGATCTGGAGGGTGAGGAGGGCAAGAGCCGAAGGAGGAAGAAGCAGAGGGGGAACGAGGCCGGGGAGCGCTATGTGCCGCCACCCACTAAGCGGAGACTCGGTGTGAGCTTCGGAGACGAGCATTTCCGAGAGACCGAGTCCTATGTGGAGGATGGGCTGCGCAAAGTCCGACCCTATTATTTCCACTTTGAGACTTACTGCAAGGGACGCTGGGTGGGCAAGAGCCTGCTGGAGGTGTTCAGCTCAGAGTTCCGCTCGGAGCCTCTGGAGTACTACAGGCGTGCGGCCCAGGCGGGGAGACTGCGGCTCAACCAGGAGCTGCTCACTGATCTGACTACTGTGCTCAAGGTGGGAGATCTGTACGGGGGAGGGGGCATGAGTACTAATCCTTCACCAGGGGGGATCTGTACAGGGGAGCGTAACTAATATTTCTGTACATGGGGGCATGACTACTGACCCTTCACAGGGCTACATCACTATTACTAATCCTGCGGGGGGGGGGGGGGGCAGCACGGCTAATCCTGCACGGGGGGCAGCACGGCTAATCCTGCACGGGGGGCAGCACGGCTAATCCTGCACGGGGGGCAGCACGGCTAATCCTGCACAGGGGGGGACACCACGGCTAATCCTGCACAGGGGGGGGACACCACGGCCAATCCTGCACAGGGGGGGACACCACGGCCAATCCTGCACAGGGGGGGACACCACGGCCAATCCTGCACAGGGGGGGGACACCAGGGCCAATCCTGCACAGGGGGGGGACACCAGGGCCAATCCTGCACAGGGGGGGGACACCAGGGCCAATCCTGCACAGGGGGGGGACACCAGGGCCAATCCTGCACAGGGGGGGGACACCAGGGCCAATCCTGCACAGGGGGGGGACACCAGGGCCAATCCTGCACAGGGGGGGGACACCAGGGCCAATCCTGCACAGGGGGGGGGACACCAGGGCCAATCCTGCACAGGGGGGGGGACACCAGGGCCAATCCTGCACAGGGGGGGGACACCAGGGCCAATCCTGCACAGGGGGGGGACACCAGGGCCAATCCTGCACAGGGGGGGGACACCAGGGCCAATCCTGCACAGGGGGGGGACACCAGGGCCAATCCTGCACAGGGGGGGGACACCAGGGCCAATCCTGCACAGGGGGGGGACACCAGGGCCAATCCTGCACAGGGGGGGGACACCAGGGCCAATCCTGCACAGGGGGGGGACACCAGGGCCAATCCTGCACAGGGGGGGGACACCAGGGCCAATCCTGCACAGGGGGGGGACACCAGGGCCAATCCTGCACAGGGGGGGGACACCAGGGCCAATCCTGCACAGGGGGGGGACACCAGGGCCAATCCTGCACAGGGGGGGGACACCAGGGCCAATCCTGCACAGGGGGGGGACACCAGGGCCAATCCTGCACAGGGGGGGGGACACCAGGGCCAATCCTGCACAGGGGGGGGGACACCAGGGCCAATCCTGCACAGGGGGGGGGACACCAGGGCCAATCCTGCACAGGGGGGGGACACCAGGGCCAATCCTGCACAGGGGGGGGACACCAGGGCCAATCCTGCACAGGGGGGGGACACCAGGGCCAATCCTGCACAGGGGGGGGGGACACCAGGGCCAATCCTGCACAGGGGGGGGACACCAGGGCCAATCCTGCACAGGGGGGGGACACCAGGGCCAATCCTGCACAGGGGGGGGACACCAGGGCCAATCCTGCACAGGGGGGGGACACCAGGGCCAATCCTGCACAGGGGGGGGGGCACCAGGGCCAATCCTGCACAGGGGGGGGGACACCAGGGCCAATCCTGCACAGGGGGGGGGGGGACACCAGGGCCAATCCTGCACAGGGGGGGGGGGACACCAGGGCCAATCCTGCACAGGGGGGGGGGAACACCAGGGCCAATCCTGCACAGGGGGGGGGGAACACCAGGGCCAATCCTGCACAGGGGGGGGGGAACACCAGGGCCAATCCTACACAGGGGGGGGGGAACACCAGGGCCAATCCTGCACAGGGGGGGGGAACACCAGGGCCAATCCTGCACAGGGGGGGGGAACACCAGGGCCAATCCTGCACAGGGGGGGGGAACACCAGGGCCAATCCTGCACAGGGGGGGGGGGGGAACACCAGGGCCAATCCTGCACAGGGGGGGACACCAGGGCCAATCCTGCACAGGGGTTACTGGCACAGGGCGACATGATCGCTAATTCTGCACAGGGGTGGCATGACTACTGGCTCTTCACAGGAGGGGCATGACTACTAATCCTTCAAAGTGGGGACAAGGCTACTAACCCATAACAGATGAATATCTGTACAGGGGGGCTGTGACTACCAATCTTTACTTGGGGGACATGACTACTAAACCTTCACAAGGTGGAAGATCTGTTAAAGGGGGCATGACTACTGACCCTTCACAGGGGAGATTATTATTCAGGATTTATATAGCACCAACAGTTTATGCAGCACTTTACAATGTAGGGGGCGGGGGCAGAACATTTACGATACAGTTCAGTATAGAAGGAATAAGAAGTCCCTGCTCATGGAGCTTACAATCTAAAGGGAGGGTATAAAGGTAATATCTGCCGGGGATGATCCGATGGAGGTGACTCGAGTACAGTTCTTAGGTGTGGATGGGGTAGGCTTCACTAAATAAGTGAGTTTTTAGGGATTGCCTTAAGGCGGACAGGGTAGGGGCTGGCCGGCCAGACAAGGAGTTCCAGAGGATGAGAGAGGCTCTGGAGGCGAGCATGGGAGGAGGTAACAAGGGAACTAGAGAGCAGGAGGTCTTAAGAGGATGATTTGGGCGATATCTGCAGAGGAGGTTGGTGATGTAGCTGGGGGCGATGTTGTGAGTGGCCTTGTATGTTGTGTTTAGTATTTAGAATTTTATACAATGGGGTAGGGGAAGCCATTGAAGGGATTGGCAGAGAGGAGTAGCAGTCATGAATCGGTTAGTAAGGTGTATAAGTCTAGCAGTCATAATAGAGTGAAGGGGGGATAGCCTGTGTAAAGGCCAGTCAGGAGAGAGTTGCAGTAGTCAAGGTGGAAAATAACCAAGGAGTGAATATGTTGTTTATTGGTGGTGTTAGTCAGGAAGGGGCGTATTCTGGAAATGTTGTGGAGGTTAAGGCGGCAAGATGTAGCCAGGGTTCGGATGTGGGGGCTGTAGGAGAGGTCAGAGTCTAGGATTACACCCAGCACCTTGGCATGTGTGGAGGGACCAGTGGTTGTGCTGTTAATCTCAATGGTAAAGTAGTTGGGAAGGAATCATGGAGGAGGAAATATTACAAGCTCAGTTTTAGAAAGATTGATTTTGAGGAAGTGGTGTGACATCCATACTGATATGTCGCTCAGTAACCTTGTGATATGTGAGCAGATCGAAGGGGTGAGTTTGAGTGGAGAGAGAGATCTGGGTGTCGTCAGCACAGAGGTGGTATTGGTCAGGGCTTGACAAATTTGCTTGGAATCTAGGAGCCAGCTAAAAAAGTTAGGAGCCAGGTTTTTTTTTTTTTTTAAACGACCGACAGCTTTATTTTCAATATAAAAATTAACCAATCTTAAATTTACACAGAGACGACTAGAACTAATGTGACTGCTTTTATTTCCTGCCATGCAGGGACACAAGACCACCATATTCTCGCTAAGGATCCAATCAGGTCTGCCTGAAAAACTGACAGGCGAACCTGATCAGACAGCCCGAGTGAAAGGGGCCAAGCAGGGAGGTGACAAATAATAAAATCGTTTTAATCAACCGCTTCCTTCCCGCAGGACGAATATATACGTCCTGTCTTTGAAGAGAAATACCGTAGTTATGGTAGCAGCTAGCTACCATAACCCCGGTATCTTCTTCAAGAGCCGGCGGTTCTCTTTCAGATAAAAGTGGTCTCTGCAGCAGATTAGCAGCGAGATCACTTTTATCGGCGGCAGGAGAGGGCCCCCCTATCGCCACGATCGTTAGAGCGAGAGCAATAATTCTAGTCCTAGACCTCCTCTGTAACTCAAAACATGTAACCTGTAGAATTTTTTAAACGACGCCTATGGAGATTTTAAAGGGTAAAAGTTTGTCGCCATTCCACGAGCGGATGAAATTTTGAAGCGTGACATGTTGGGAATCAATTTACTCAGCGTAACATTATCTTTCACAGTATAAAAAAAATTGGGCTAACTTTACTGTTTTCTTATTTTTTAATTAAAAAAAGTATTTTTTCCCAAAAAAGTGCGCTTGTAAGTCCGCTGCGCAAATACGGTGTGACAGAAAGTATTGCAATGACCGCCATTTTATTCTCTAGGGTGTTAGAATAAAAAATATATATAATGTTTGGGGGTTCTAAGTAAAGGGAAGGAGATGAGCAGGCAGTGAAAATAGGCAGGGGAAGCTCCATTAGCATTGGTGGATGTCTTGTCATACCAACGGCCACCACCAGAGGGCGCCCGATTGCAGAAGGAACCAGGAACCATAGGACTGCAGTAGGCCGCAAAGCCGGGGCCTCAATTACCGGCGCGGCCCAGCGCGATCGCGGCGGGAGGGGGGGGGGCTGTCGAACGAACACAGGATATCCCAGCTGTGCTGCCCCAGGCGCCAGGTCGCTAATTCTAGTCGCAAATGCGACCTGGCGCCCGGGTTTTGTCGAGCCCTGGTATTGGTAGCCATGGGAGGAGTTGAGAAGATGGTGTTTTATGTGACACTGAAAGTGCACTGAGATAGGTGGAGAACCAGGAAAGAGCAGAATCGGAGTCCAAAGGAGTGGAGTTTGTTGAGGAAGAGCGGGTGGTCAACTGTGTCCAAGGTAGCAGAAAGGTCCAAGAGTATGAGTATGAAATACTGGCCTTTGGTATATCATATATCATAATTTATATCATAATTTTTTAAGAGCAACTGTCATCTCTGACCCGCTCTTGACTCACTGATGGGACAGCTGGTGATGCAGCAGTGGCACCAGGGGAGGGACGTGGCGGCAGCAGGTGAGTGGATTCCAGCTAACAGGCGCTGCCATGATGGATCTGAAATGACAGGTGCTCTTTAAATGTAATTATCCATTCTTGCTGGTAGTTAGAATCTTTAATATTTGTAACCAAAATGAAGGTTTCCTATTTAGAATAATAAGCTGTCAGGTTAGTAAAACAGCTATATCAGAACCGATTCAGTCATATAGATTGTAGTGTATACACGGTATACTCGGCTCGGTCTTTTTAGGATTCGCTCGCTTCTCATCCTCAGCGGGACGGCATGACTGCGAGTGAAGCTGAGCACTCGGCTCGGTCTTTTTCGGCGGCGCTCGGTTTTTTCGCGGTGCTCGTGGGTTTTTTGGCACACAGAGAGTGGGGATCGGCGTATAACACGCACCCACGATTTTCCCCTGATTTTAAGGGGAAAAAAGTGCGTGTTATACGCTGATAAATACGGTACATATTTGTCTAAACTGAGGAAAAACATTTTTTTAATGTTTTTGGGGGATATTAAAGCAAAAAGTAAAAAATATTGCGTTTTTTTTTTTTTCAAATTGTCGCTTTTTTTTTATAGCGCAAAAAATAAAAACCGCAGAGGTGATCAAATACCACCAAAAGAAAGCTCTATTTGTGGGAAAAAAAGGACGTCAATTTTGTTTGGGTGCAACGTCGCACAACCCAGCAATTGTCAGTTGAAGCGACTCAGTGCCAAATCACAAAAAGTGCTGAAGTGGTTAGATAGAAAACTATCTTTAGATTGATTTTTTACTCCAAATGCATTTTATTAAAATTAATTTTATAAAAATCAAAAAAATATTATTTAAATCCCAAAAAATCTGTGCCCTACAATAAAGTAATACAAATTAAAGAAATTTGTCAGACAAAGAAAATTCAATAAACATCCTGAGTGTGATAAATTTTGAAGCAAGGTACAGCACACAGTCCCACGTCACAATCCGGACAATAAAACCTGCTTTCTTTTAGTATTTTTTTTCCCTTGTCATCTCTGTTTGAACAGCAAACCACGCACATCCTGGTAGGTGCTGCCTTTTTTGCGGTTGGTGGTATATAGTCCATAAAGTGCCGACCTGTTAGGCGTTCTGGGTTGGCAACACCAACAGCACGTCGTCCAGGTCTGTTCACATCTACTGATGGCTTCTGGTGTTTCACAAAAATCTGCTCAGCCACCTTCCAGATAAAATCTGAATGAACAAGAGGCCTGTCACTCCCTGCTCGGTACAAGATGTACGCATTCCAAAGGCATTGTTCCAGAAGATGCCTGAAAATCTTTTTGTAATATTTTTTCTGCTGTTTCCGCATAGTCGGATAAAAGGCCATTGCCTGATCGGCTCGGTCGACACCTCCCATAGTGCAATTATAGTCTATCACGACTTGCGGCTTCAGCACATCTTTCCCACCTTGTGTGGACCGTGGCAGTGGAGGTATTGAGCACAGTGCTCATGAGACACACGTCCTTGTCTCGCCATCGCATTGCCATCATCTTACCCTTCTGCCAGGCAACAATTTCTCTGGTTTTGAGTTTTTTCTTGCCAAACATAGATGGCATGTCACGTCTGTTAGTTCTAACTGTACCATAGGCATCCGTCTTGTTTTGGATCAAAACCTCAAACAGTTCCGGCGACGTATAGAAATTGTCTATGGTCACACAATATCCCTGGTTCAGTAATGGCTCCAGCAGTGTAAGGACAGATGATGTGGCCATCCCATAGTTGCTGTACCTGGGGTTGAACTTCGTGCCTTTACCGGTGTAAATTACCGAGTTCCATATGTACCCAGTGGATGACTCGCAGAGCATGTATGATTTGATGCCAAACCGCGCTCTTTTGGATGCAATATACTGGATCCAGCTTAGGCGTCTTTTGTAGGCCATCAAACTCTCATCCACGCTGACGTCCCTTTCTGGCACGTAGGCTCGCTGGAAATTGTTCCCAATAATTTGGCATACCTCCCAGACTTTTTTTAGCTTGGGCGCAGGATGCGTGGCCTCATCAAACTCTTCATTGTTGGTGAAGTGGAAATATTTCATGATGAGGGAAAAACGGTATTCGGACATCACAGTACCAAAAAACGGAGTGGCCAGTAACTTGTTGGTGGTCCAGTACCATTTCTGGCATGGTTTCCCCACCACCCCCTGAAGGATGAGTCCGAGAAACAGCCAGATGTCCTCTTTAGTCACCGGTTCCCACCTTCTGCTTCGGGAAACCTGGCATGCAGCGTAGCGGATTGCTGCTGTTGGTAGCGATTTGTCTCTGTGACAATTTTTTCTATTACCTCCTCTGTGAGAAATAATTGCAGGTATGCCAGAGTGTTGTCACGCTCAACTTCGGCCTTCATCCCAGGTGATCCAGTGAAGGGAAATCTTGGGGGCGCTACCTGGTCCGTATCGCAGTCAATAGGGCACCAAGTGCGCACATCGCTGATGTCAGGTGCAGGATCATCATCACCGCTGTCACTTGTCAGATCAGTGTCAGACGACAAATCTCCCCACAACTCACTATCGCTGAGTTCTGGGAGCAACTCCGTGTCGCTGTCGCTGTCATTCAACTGCTCCAAAGGCGATTTTGTCGCGAAATGGCGCTTTTTGGATTCCATCTTCTCAATATTTTATTGGAGGCAAGGGGCACTGTATCAGTGAGATCTGTGATGATACAATGTAATCCTCTCAGATTACACTGTAACAACTCTTTTTATATGTGTGTTAGTGTGTTTGAACTTTTTAAATTTCCCGCCCAGTTACGCTCCCATGCGCCGCTGCTGCTCGCAGGGAACGGAACTAGTAATTGAGATGCGGTGATCGCGCTGGCGATCACAGCGGAGCACAGCCGAGGACAGTGGAGGGCATCGCTGGAACCCAGGAGAAGGTAAGGGCTCCGCTGGATGCTCTGCAATGTTACCCCGAGCGTGACTCGGGGTTACCGCTCCTGGCAGAAAAAGTCAGACCCGAGTCACGCTCGGGATTACCGCCAAGGAGGCTAACATGCTCGGGGCTAAGCTTGGCTCTCTTTTTACAAACTATGTTGCCTGCAGCAGAAAAGAGGCTCTCTGATGGAGTGGAGGTGCCTGGGATGCACAAGAAGGATTTTGCAAATTTTGCCAAAGTAGGATATTTATCTTGGTTACCCTTCCACCAATTCAAAGGGTTTCCCTCCTTCGGAAGTGGCTTCTCAGGAAAATGAGCCTGAACTTCATTTAATTTCGTACTTGTGTATGAATATCCTCCTCAAGTTGCCCCTCTTCCTCTTCACTGCTGCCCCCAGTCTCAAGGAATGCGTCAAGTAGAGAATGAGATGCTGTAGATGTTGAAGGCTCAGCAACTCTAGTTACAGGCGACGTGGTGGTCGTTTGCTGCTGCACCATCTCCCTTCTTAAAGCAAGCAACTGTCTGTACTTTTGCCTGCACGTTTTATGATTTGTTCTGGAGATAAAAATTTTAGTCTTCTAAATCTTGGGTCAAGGGCAGAGGGAAGGGTTACGGTGTTTGGGACATTCAAAAAGGATCCCCTTCCATCTGCTTTGAAGTTGGTCTGTTGCAGTTGCTTGGAAGCTCTTCAGCGGAGATGCGGTCCAATGAAGGTGCCTCTTTTGAATCAACAGCCCCTTCACCAGTGCAGGCACGGATGATAGAGTAACATTTTCTTGGTCACTCATGAATACAGTGCAGCATTCAAAGGGCTTAAAGTGGAATTCTGGCCACAGAATTTTTCTTTTTTTTTTTTCTGTCATCCAATCATAATGCATTAATAACCCCAATAAACTTTATATATGTTTGCTAGTGAATCTTAATTTTATCTTTTTTTTTATACTTGCTATTTAGAAAATCCTCTTCTGGCCGTTGCCATGATGATTGTGGGCATGTGAAGCCCAATCGCAACCTCATCCTGGATTTGCGATGGAAAGGTGCATGCTGGATAACCAGCATGCACCTCTCGATCTCGTGCATGCGTGATGCTCCGCCAGCCGTAGCGCTGATTGTTTAGAAAGTTGCCATAACAACGGGCGGCAACAGAGGAAGGTTCCGCCCTATTGTTATGACAGCATAGATGTGATCCGACCCAACAGGAAATGACGCGATTTTTGCTCACAGTACTGCCCACGGACTCCTGGGAAAGGATGACTCGCATTTCCCAGGAGCACAGGCGAGGGAGGAAGTGATGCGGAGCTCCGTGGACCTGGAAGTGGCAGATTAGGAGCCACTACATAGCAACAGGGCGTTTCCGGTGAGTTAAAAAAATTCCCCCCAAAATGTTTATTAATACCATGAAAGGACTAAATATGTAAAAATGTTTTTAAAGGGTGGAACTCCGCTTTAAGAGCAGTGGAAAGTTCTTCAAGAATACTCCACTGGTCTCGTTTTAAGTCCAGATAATGTTTGCCCCTTTGCGTAACTGATGGGTCACACAGAGTTGCAGTTACCAGCCACCTTTGTTCAATGAGTTGTTCAACCATATAGTAAGTGCTATTCCATCTTGTGCTTACATCTTGAAGAAACTTGTGCTCAGATGTACCCATTTGCTTTTGTTTCTCCAATTTGCTGCTGGCTAGCTCACTTTTTTTAAATGTTCAACTAGTCCTCTTGCAGCACTAACGGATCTCTCAATTCCTGATTTCTTTAACGCAGCACTGATCACCAGCTGCAATGTGTGGCCTGCGCAGCGGATACTGGCCCAGCCATGCGTGTCCACCAGGTTTTTTGCAACAGCCACAATATTTGTCATGTCATGCACAATGGTAATTATTTTCTGAGCCGGAATTTAAAATTTTTTCAGTGACCTCCTCCACCCATTTTGCAATATTTGCTGCTGTATGTCTGTCTTCCAGAGGCATGGTAGTGAGGCAGATAGAAATCATCTTCCACTCCTCCCCTATGTAGTGGCATGTAATGCCAAGGAAAGCCTTGGTCGCTATACTTGTCCATATGTCTGCAGTAATGGCAATTCTGTATTCATTAGCGCTGATGGCATCCTTCACATTCTGAAATGCCTCCTGGTACTTTCTCTCCACTAATTTGGTAAAATGGGTTATTGATGGTAAAGTATATCCAGGGTTCAGTACACTGATCATACTTTTATATTTGTGGTCTTCAACCATGGACAGTGGCCACATGTCGGTGACTAGCATTTTCATGATAGAATCTGTTATAACTGCTGATTGTTGGGGAGTACACAGACGATTTTAGTGCACAAAATCTGTCATGGTGCACTGTTTCTTTCTGCAATAAAAAAGATAGTATGAATGATTAGTATGCAGGAAAAGCTATTTCTGTGTAACTCGATATATAATTTCGGTTTAACCTACCTTCCTGATGTTTCACCTTCCTCTGTGAACCCCACATGTTTCAGTTTCATGTGCTCGTTCATCATTGTGCTTGGGTCGCACACCTTTTTCTGAAGTCATTGTGTCAGCAGCACCCTCTGCCATTTTTATAAAGCGGCTTTTTTTTTTTTTTTTTTTTTTTTGCAGCTAGAAGTTAAAAAAAAGTGTGGAGACATAGTGCGAATGAAATGTATTGTACAGTTTTATTTAAAAAAATATATATTTCAATATTTATATCCAATGTAGTCTTAGATATGATGAATAACCAGCTTTATGGTTAGGGAATTAAAAAAAAATGTCTAATCAATTCTCAACACCAGAAGAAAAAAATATTTAAAAAGACCTAAAATACCAGTCACACGCCCAAAAACAAAAGCTGGCAGCGACGTAGGAGACGCCGCTGACGGCCTTTGTGCGCTGAGTCAATGAAAAAGTACTGGACCGCCGCACAGCGCACCCCAAAGGACAATACCCTCATGGCAGGCAGCAGACCTTCACAAATAAAGAGCAAGCTATCGGTTGAAATGTATACTTCAGTTCATTCTGTTAACTAAAGAAGAACACAAAACAATTGTGAAAAAACCCACATAGCACAAGATACATGCTACAAAGATATTGAGTAATAAGCGGTACTTCTAGGTATAATATCCACCCTATACTTAGTTGACCACCACTGCGCCTCGGAGAATCGGCCTAGATGATGATTATCATCAGTTGGTATAGCCTACCTATAGCTGCCACTTGGTAAATATCAACTGTGTAAACAATATTTTCAAATCTTGTGACGTGACAATGGTGCACTAAACCCCACGTGAAGAGTTAAAAATGTGGTGCTATCCCAAATACACTATATGTAATGTCACTATTTACAGTGAAAATCTAGTGAACACATTTTTACGGGTGTATATTGAAAAAAATGAAAAATAAAAATAAACCAAATGAAAATAAAAAAACCAAATTAAATACAATACCTAAAGTGACTCAGTGCTGACACTACTAAAAAAAAATCATATGTGTCAATCCTATTACAATCAACGAGTGTATAACAATAAACAAATAACACAATGTACATATTAAACATTGACTAAGTGACTATTATACAATAATTATAGTCCGTGACAAGTGCACACATATGTAAAAAAGTCCGTGATAGTGATTCAATAAAAATCAACTGTGCCCCAGCAAGTCCTTATTGTTCCTGAAGTTTAATTAAACCTTCCACCACACCTATGTGTTCAGTGCTCCCTCTCCCAATAGACAGTCTCTCACCCGCTCTCTATGCCTCCACTTTCTTATGAGGCTATCAAGCATAAGAGTATCCAGGCTACCAGTAGGGGTTAAGTATATTCCATCCAGAGATTCGTTCCATATGCAAATGAAAAAGAACTCCCAATAGTGTGATAACGTAAAAACTTTTAATATCGCACACTTCAAATTACACTTCAAAAGATCCACTCACATTGTGTAAACACTATAAAAGCACAGCAAAAATCCACGGCAATCTGTATAAGCTTTCCTAAGGGGTATGCGGTCACGGCGGACCTTGCCACAGCTGACGTGTAAGGAGTCTCTCTCACCCTCTCCTCGCCCACTCGTCCAATGGTCCCACCGTCTCCCCTGATAAGCGAACCACAGAGCTTGCTTCCTTCTGTCACTAAGTATGTGGTGTTTAACCTTCGCTCGGCCACGCCCCCGACATGTTTCGCTACGCCTGTAGCTTATTCATGGGATAGGCCGCTCAAAGCATCAATCTCCCTTTATACCTCCTCTTCTCTCTACTTAACTAGGGAAATCACAGTGCGCGTGCGCATCCTGTGTATCCCGCGCCTGCGCAGTCAGAGTGTCCCCGTGAGCGCAAACCCCAGCTGATCACGGCTGCCGGTCCGTGATACCAAGTTTATTTATGCAGCGGTATCAGACTGTTGTATCCCTCTGCTTCGTCACCATTATTTATGGCAATCCCGCAGAGTGGTGACTCATCTACCAACATTATGATATCCTGACATGTTTCTCAAAGCACTCTATACGCTTAATACATAATAGCATGCAAGTGTGTTTTACCACTTATGTTGTATAAAAGGATGCAGAAACTCTCCAATCAGGTTATTACTATCACAACCCATTGGTGTAAAAAACTGAGTGTCCGCAGAAAAAAGACCTAAAAGAAGCATACAAAATAATATAATAAACTGAAAAAATATATATATATATATATATAAAAATATATAAAATGGAAAAATGGACATGGCTGGACCAGAATTACCTTATATAAGCTAAAATCAGACTTCTCTAATCTAGTATTTGGTAAGTCTAAAAACATTAGTATTAATCATATGCGAATAATGGTAATTTTTTAAAATTATCTTAAAAATAAAAATAAAAAATATACATAAAAATAGAAAAAATACTACATTCCTCTATTTAATAAAACCCTCACTCCAAATAGTAACATATCTGTACCCTTTGGTTCCTATGTGCAAAAAGCAATTCCTAACTTATCCGTTATCATTACTTATCGTTGCTATAGCAGCTATGTCAATTATACTAACTATCATTCAAACACTATAAAACATTAAAATCCATATATGGAACATTGAAAGCAAAATTCATTATATGGGAAAATATTAGGCTACATATTAATACAGAATAAGTGCTTCAATTATACTGAGGGATTTTATACTCTTCTTCTGTCATACCTGAGAGGGTTTGCTTAGTCAACTAAAAATCATTGATGAAGCAATTGAGGTCTAGTTCAATGTTAAGCCCCCTCGGGGTAAGACTTTTAAAAAGGAATATCCATTCCGTTTCTCTGCGTGACAAGTCCCTTACTCTGTTAGAGCCCCTCCAGGAGGGATATACCACATCAATGCCACAAAATTGTAGCAGGGATGGGTCCTGTTGGTGTTTCTCTCTAAAATGCATAGATACACTGTGGTACTTGTATCCATTTTTAATGTTGGTCAAGTGCTCGCTAATGCGGATCTTCAATTGTCTTTTCGTTCTTCCAACATAATACAAGCCACAGGGGCACCACATAAGGTAAACAACATGTGTGGTGGTGCATGTACTAAATTCTTTAATCTCGAACCTATTCCCTTCTCTATTGGTGACACTGGTAACGCCTCTATTACTAACCTTCACTGTCTTACAACAGACACACTTCCTGCAACAGAAAAAAAACACTAAAGTTGAAGGACAGGGACCTTGGATTTGGTGGATCCAGGATCTTTTTCACTATTTGGTCTCCTATGCTCGGGGCCCTCCTATATATGAATCCCTCAGTATAATTGAAGCACTGATTCTGTATTAATATGTAGCCTAATATTTTCCCATATAATGAATTTTGCTTTCAATGTTCCATATATGGATTTTAATGTTTTATAGTGTTTGAATGATAGTATAATTGACATAGCTGCTATAGCAACGAAGTAATGATAACGGATAAGTTAGGAATTTCTTTGTGCACATAGGAACCGAAGGGTACAGATATGTTACTATTTGGAGTGAGGGTTTTATTAAATAGAGGAATGTAGTATTTTTTCTATTTTTATTTTTAAGATAATTTTAAAAAATTACCATTATTCGCATATGATTAATACTAATGTTTTTAGACTTACCAAATACTAGATTAGAGAAGTCTGATTTTAGCTTATATAAGGTAATTCTGGTCCAGCCATGTAAATTTTTCCATTTTATATATTTTTATATATATATTTTTTCAGTTTATTATATTATTTTGTATGCTTCTTTTAGGTCTTTTTTGTGCGGACACTCAGTTTTTTACACCAATGGGTTGTGATAGTAATAACCTGATTGGAGAGTTTCTGCATCCTTTTATATAACATATGTGGTAAAACACACTTGCATGCTATTATGTATTAAGCGTATAGAGTGCTTTGAGAAACATGTCAGGATATCATAATGTTGGTAGATGAGTCACCGCTCTGCGGGATTGCCATAAATAATGGTGACGAAGCAGAGGGATGCCAACAGTCTGATACCGCTGCATAAATAAACTTGGTATCACGGACCGGCAGCCGTGATCAGCTGGGGTTTGCGCTCACGGGGACACTCTAAATGCGCAGGCGCGGGATACACAGGATGCGCACGCGCACTGTGATTTCCCTAGTTAAGTAGAGAGAAGAGGAGGTATAAAGGGAGATTGATGCTTTGAGCGGCCTATCTCATGAATAAGCTACAGGCGTAGCGAAACATGTCGGGGGCGTGGCCGAGCGAAGGTTAAACACCACATACTTAGTGACAGAAGGAAGCAAGCTCTGTGGTTCGCTTATCAGGGGAGACGGTGGGACCATTGGACGAGCGGGCGAGGAGAGGGTGAGAGAGACTCCTTACACGTCATCTGTGGCAAGGTCCGCCGTGACTGCATACCCCATAGGAAAGCTTATCCAGGTTGCTGTGTTGATATTGCAGTGTAGTGCACCATTGTCACTTCACAAGATTTGAAAATATTGTTTACACAAAAGATATTGAGTAGTTCAAAGAGATGAATTACACTTATTGCCCATCTTTGGAATGAGCATATAAGGGAAATGGACTTGGATATACAACAGGAACACCTACATTGAAAAATTGTTTAACAATAATAATCCTGTGCATTTCCCTTATATGCTCATTCCAAAGATGGGCATTAAGTTTAATTCTTCTCTTTGAACTACTCATTATCGTTGTAGCATGTATCTTGTGCTGTGGGGTTTTTTTCACAGTTGTTTTGTGTTCTCTTTTAGTTATCGGTTGAAATGTATACTTCAGTTCTTTCTGTTATCTTGCTCTTTATTTGTGAATGTCTGCTGCCTGCCATGTGAGTATTGTCCTTTGGGGGGGCGCTGTGCGGCGGTCTGGTGCTTTTTCATTGACCCGGCGCATAAAGGCCGTCAGCGGCGTCTCCTACGTCGCTGCTGGCTTTTGGGCATGTGTAACTAACTGGGTTTACTACCCGGTTACCATGGCGCCTGTATGTGATGCAGGCTCTCGTCACCATCGTGTCCCATCCACTTCCCCCCTGTCCCAATGACATCAGGACGCCGCTATGTTGGCGTCCTACACACTCGCCGCCATGGGTGCTCTCTGGGTCCAGTCCACGTATCAGTGCACTTCAGGTAACCACTCGATCATAGTATTTGTTGATGTACATGATGTTTGGTGAATGGGGTTTTTTTTTTTTTCCCCGTTCACGCATCATGGGTTGCATCAACTTAACTTTGTACTACCAACTCACTTCCTTTTAGTTACTTTATCATTACAATACTATGCCTCCCTTTTGTTCCTTTTTTGTCCTTCATATAGCAGAGGAATGTATAGTACTGGCCCACTGACTACTTAATATAGAGCCCACTGGACACTTTTGTTGGTAAACTATATTACGTTATTTTTACATATACTTTTGTAGATCTACTTGATCTTACTGGTCTATGGAGTGGTGCTTTTCCTTGGGGGTTGGGCTGAGTGCCCTCTGTGGATCACTCTGACCGGAATTGTTGTGCGTGTCTCTCCTGGGACTTTCCCCACTGGCCCACGGCAGCAATCATTCCTTGGCTTTTAAAAATGATCCAATGTCACTTCATATAACCACATGGTCAGTACATTTTGACAATGTTTTGTTGAATATTGTTTTTACCATTAATATACTCTGCCAATTTTGTTCTTTTTTATTAATAATAGATATTCATGTCAAAAAGGTGGGCAGAATTCAGCTCCAAAAGCTTTAACATGATATGGTACCAACATCCCTAAAACGTATGAAAGACAGCAAATGGGAATAGGGGACTTTTAAGGTACATTTTATGTGAAAAGTAAATATACTAGAATCTAAAAATTTAAATTGTTTTATTCCAAGAAATTCATAAAAAGTAGAGAGTACAGTACAGAACACAGTCATAAGTACATACACATTTGCCTATTAAGGACAGCGAACCAAACTGTAGTCACATACAAATATTACGTCCACAACTTTTGACATGTTTCGCCGATGTCGCTTCATCAGGAAAGGGACGTGACACTTTATTTGGTAACCATAAATACATACATTTTTCTCAGCTTTAGGTGTATAGAAGGAGAAGAAGAAATAGAGTTAATAAATTACATTTTTATTTTGCATACTATAAACCAGCGCACACACGACTATAAAAGAGAAGAACAAAAAAAAAAAAAAACCCCACAAGAGCCAACCCCCCCCCCCCCCCAGGAATGAAGAAATCTCCCGTACCTTGAGGGGCTTAGGAGTGTGTTCAAATGGTGGTTCTCCCAGGCAGATTAGCATTGCTTGACCCCACCTCGGTCCCTCCCCGTAGGGAGGGATGTAGCTTTTATTCAAAATCGCAAAGTAATGCCTGTAACACGCAACGTGTTTTCAGTATTTATGGGGTTTGAGGGAGGGTAGTACGTGTTCAGAACAGGCCCCAAACAGACATGAACTGTACTCACCTCCAATGAAAGCTTTACAAAAGTATTTACTCGGAGCTCAAATGGGCGAAGCAAAAGTTTTCCCTTATTTAGTATTCGCATGTGTAAAAATTGCACTTATTTCAAGGATGTTCCATAATAACAGTATCCCCCATTTGTGAAAGCCCCCAATGCCCGGCGGTCACCAATAACCACAAGGCAGTGGAGGCAGGAGAGGTAGTCAGCAAACACAGCCAGTAACCAGATGACTCAAGCTCAAGAATAAACCTATCAATAAAACAACGAAGGAAAAAATAATATTAAAATAAAGACCACAAGATAACATCCAAGCTTCAATGAACATTAAAGGGGGTTAATATTCCACTAAACTGAAGTTTTTACCTGTGAGAACATCGCCCATGTCACCTGAGCTCCCAAAGACTCCCAACACAGCCCAACGGCATTGTGGGTTTAAATATTCCCCCCCCCTGTTGGCGCCAAAACACTGCGTGTGACATTACACCGTGATGACGCAACATGGACGCTACAGGGAGGGTGCGCGAGACAGAGTGACACCCAGATGTCGGAAGTATGTAACTACCGACACACACTACAGATCCTCACTGCAAACATGCAGTGCAGACACCGCCCGGAGATGGGAATTCCATCTGCGGGTGTATGTGTCTGTAAGTTGTACTGATGGTAAATCCTCTGGATGCTGTGTCACATATGAACCCTCAGGACTCTTTTATAGTCGTGTGTATGCTGGTTTACAATATGCAAAATAAAAATGTCATTTATTAACTATATTTCTTCTTCTCTTTCTATACACCTAAAGCTAAGAAAATGTACGTTTTTATGGTTACCAAATAAAGTGTCCCTTTCCTGATGAAACCACATTGGCGAAACATGTCGAAAGTTGTGGATGCAATATTTATTTGTATGTGACTACAGTTTGTTTTGCTGTCATTAATAGGCACATGTGTATGTACCTATGACTGTGTTCTATACTGTACTCTCCCCTTTTTATGAATTTCTTGGAATAAACAATTTAAATTTTTAGATTCTAGTATATTTACTTTTCACATAAAATGTACCTTAAAAGTCCCCTATCCCCATTTGCTGTCTTTAATAGATATTCATGCTTTACCCATAACCACTTACCCCTGATGAAGAGAATTTTACGCTGTAACTTGAAGCGCGTTGGGTATACTCGGCTGTGTATTGTCACCAGAACAGAGCAAGTGGTTTTCTGTATACAGGGGGTCCCCGGGTTACGAACAGGATAGGGACTGTAGGTTTGTTCTTAAGTCGAATTTGTTTGTAAGTCGGAACAGTACCTTTTTTAAGTGCAAATCTAGTCTCAGAGACAGGATGTAAACCCAAATCAACAGAGAAAGGCAACTGGATGGCAGGGGTGGCATGGTTAGTTCAAATATGTTTTGTTTCTTTTATTTTTTTACTTTTTAATCACTTTTTTTTATTTGTATTTATTTGTAGCTTGTTGTTTACTTTTTTTTAATTTTTGTATAATTTTCTTATTTTTAATATTATTTTTCCTATTCTTTACATTTTTTAATTATTTTTTTTATTTTATTAATTTAATTATTGCTGTATTTCTTATTTTTATTTTTTTTATAAATTTTTTTTCACTTAACTTTATTGCTATCACACAGGAGGAAACAATTCCCTGTGTGATAGCAATTGGAGGTGACAGGTTCTCTTTATTGACCCTGTCACTTCCAAAACAGGAGTCCAGGATCGTAGCTGAGCACAGCTCTCCCCTCTCACTATTTTTATGGCAGCAGCAACAGGAGACAGCAGAGAGGTACACTGTATGGCACAGCAGGGAGATGGATGGTGAAAGCAGCCATCAGAGGCCAGGCAGGCCGGCCGGCCTGCGGCCGGCCGCGGTGCACCATCGCGGGGCAGCGGCGTAGGAAAGACCGGGGATCGTGGAGGCTTCGTAGGCCGCACAAGGCCTCGGCCACGACGGGCAGTTTCAGCGGCCTGGCAAGCCACCGGACCATACCAGGCCTGTGGATGGGCAGGCAGAAGGATGAAGAGGACCCGCAGCCAAGCCAGGAACGGAGGAAAGGCTCAGGAGAGGAAGATTCGGCCAGCAGTGACGTCATTCGGGCCCCGTTCGTAAGTAGGGGTTGTTCGTAAGTCGGATGTTCGTAAGTCGGGGACCCCCTGTACATAATTGTGTGCCCCTTTTTTTGTGTATTTGCATCTATTGCAGTTTTATCACTGCACATTTGTATTCCTGCTTCTAACTTTTCTAATAAAATGTATTTTGTATAAAACAATCAAGTTATTTTGGGGAGGCTCTGCCTTTCAAAGTCCCACAGAGGAAAATTCTTTCTTTATAGTTTGTCTGATCCAGGGATGTGGGCACTCCCACTCTTTAACCACTTCAGCCCTGGAAGGATTTGCCCCCTTGCTGACCAAGCCCTTTTTTTGCGATACGGCACTCCGTTGTTTTAACTGACAATTGCGCGGTCGTATAAAGTTGTACCCAAACAAAATTGATGTCCCACAAATAGAGCTCTTTTTTGGTGGTATTTGATCATCTCTGCAATTTTTTTATTTATTTTTTTTTTGCGCTATAAACAAAGCGACAATTTGAAAAAAAAAAGCAATATTTTTTTATTTTTTGCTATAATAAATGTCCCCCCCCCCCCCCAAAAAAAAAAAAATTAAAAAACGAATTTCTTCCTCAATTTAGGCCGAAGTTATAGCCTCTACAAACTATGGGATTTTTTTTTTTTTTTTTTTTTTACTAGTAATGGCGGCGATCAGTGACTTATTTAAATACAAAGTGCAGCACTAATAAGAAATAGGGGATAGATTTATGGCATATTTTTTTTTTTTTTTTTACTGGTAATGGCAGCGATCTGCGACATTACGGCGGACAGATCAGACACTTTTTTGACACTTTTTTGGGGACCAATGACATTTATACAGCGATCAGAGCTAAAAATAGCCACTGATTACTGTATAAATGTCACTGGCAGGGAAGGGGTTAACACTAGGGGGCGATCAAGGGGTTAAATGTGTGTCCTAGGGAGTAATTCTAACTGGGGGGGGATGGGACTGCCTGAAGGTGGAGACATATCGCTGTTCATACTTAGTATGAACAACAGATGTGTCTCCTTACCCCTGACAGAACGAAGATCCGTCTGTTTACATTGGCAGACCTCCGTTCTGTGTCTCTCAGGAGCGATCACGGGTGCCCGACAAACATTGCGGTCGCCGGGCACGCACATCGGCTCCGGTGGCGTGTGCGTGTCCCCTAGTGGTCTTTAAGCTGCCGACGTATACCTATGGCGATTTGCCCAGGCGAGCGAACCTGCCACAGTATAACTGCAGCGGCTGGTCTTCTAGTGGTTAAACATACAGCATATCTTTAATAACCAACCCTTCAAAGGCTCAAAGTAGGGACATCACTAATACAGATGGAGATCTGTACAGAGGGCCATGACTACCAGACTTTCACACGGGGGTGCTGTACTGGGGGGGGCACGACTACTAACCCTTCATAAGGTGGGAATCTGTACATGGGCTGTATACACGGCATGGTACAGCCGACAGCAGTACAGGTTCTATGGATATCTGCACAGGCAGCCAAATCACAGTACTGAGACACTTGTGACTCTACCTGTACATATATGAATGTATTTGTCACAGACCCCTGTACTCGAGAAGTCAGTCTGCAGTATACGCTTCCTTTGTCTGCTACCAGCGCGATCCAAGATCCCTTATCCCACCCAGTCACTTGTTGACGCATCCGTGTAGGGTGAAAACATAAGACTGTTTATTTAAACACAGGCAGAGAGATGTACACTCAGAGGACAATCCCCCCTCTTTGCATAATGACACAGAGCGGGGTAAACTTTACCTCCTCCAGTAACATGACACACAGGTATTCAATTATCCAACAGTAGACAGTCTTATCAGCAGGCAGGGCTGTTGGAGGAATTCCCCCCCTCCTTTACATAATGACACAGGGCGGGGTAAACTGCATTCAGTAACGAGACACACAGACAGGAGGGGCTGCAGGAGAACCCCTCTCCCAGCTAATTCACATATACATCCCATAATAGGTTGTTCCCAAGGCAGACCAAAACGGTAGAACAATGGGATACAGCTAGAGGTCGACCGATATGGGTTTTTCTCTGGCCGATGCCGATATTTAGAAATCGCGGTGGCCGATGGCCGATATATGATGCCGATTTTTTTGGGCCGATATATTAGGCCGATTTTTTTTTTTTTTTCTTTTTCCCCCTTCATCTCATAAAATCTAACAGTTAGACCCCTTTCACACTGGGGCGTTTTTTTAGGCTCTTTTGGGCTAAAAATAGCGCCTGTAAAGTGCCAGTAAAACGGCTCCCCTGCAGTCTCAGTGTGATATCCCTGAGTGCTGTCACACTGAGGCGATGCGCTGGCAGGATGTAAAAAAAAGTTCTGCAAGCGGCATCTTTGGAGCGGTGTATACCACCACTCCTGTCCATTGAAATGAATGCGCACCGCTGCCGAAGCACCTGCATAGCGTTTTGGCAGCACTTCAGGGGCGCATTTAACCCCTTCCTCGGCCGCTAGCTGGGTTATAAGCGCCCCGCTAGCAGCCGAATAGCGCCACTAAAACTAACAGCGTTTTACCGTCAACGCATGCCTGCTCCAGTGTGAAAGCAATCTTAAGTAATAAGTGATACAGAAAATTTTTTACATTTAAACATTTATTGAACAAAACAAACCTCCAATCAGTTCACTTGTATGTAGAATTTAGATAAAAAAAATAACTATATCTTAAATATTAAATACACAAAAACAGGTAATCAAAACTTTTGGATGAAAAAAAAAAAATGGGCTAACTTTACTATTTTTTTTTTTTAAATTAGTGTATTTTTTAAAAAAAAATTGCGTTTGAAAGACCGCTGCGCAAATACCGTGTGACATAAAATATTGCAACAACCGCTATTGTATTCCCTAGGGTCTCTGCTAAAAAAAATTTTTATAATGTTTGGGGGTTCCAATTGATTTTCTAGCAGAAAATACAGGATTTTTACTTGTAAGCAACAAATGTCAAAAAAGATTTAGTCTTTAAATGGTTAAACTGAGAACTTCTCCACGGAGTTCAGTCTATTGATAAAAAGAACCCGAAGAGATACAAATGTATCTTCTTATCAGATTTGGCAGGCTGCCCAGAGGAGGGGAGAAGACAAACTTTAAACAGCTTGCAATTGACTTCTATTACAGAAGTCATTTGCAAGTCCCGCTGAAGTTATAATCGGCTTTTTTTATCAGCACAATCGGCCGATGCCGATTAAGTAAAAAAAGCCAAATATCGGCCGATATATCGGTCGACCTCTAGATACAGCCACAACTCAATCTAGCAATCTGAAATTATTTATCTTCATGTTTTCTTGAGGGATATTGTTCAGAAATATTACTGTCCAAAGTGAAAGAGCCCCTTCATTCTTTCAGCACAAACCACACATATAGAATCCAGGATAACAGGAGTAAAAGGAAATACTGAGTTCGGTGTGGTTGTACTGGGAGTCGGTATATGCAGACCAGACTGGGGTTCTCGGTCACCCTGGGCAAGGAGTTTCCAGAGCTCTGCACGTTGAGCTGGGTTCCACAAGCCCCCCGCCCAAAGTGACTCCCGTCACACTTCTCCTCTTTCGGCAAAAGACCAACACAGAAAGAGACCCCAAACGGGTTGACTTTGAAGTTAGTCCGTAGTTCCAGTCCCCCAATGCCCATACCCACACAGTACCCCAAACACATTATCCCAAATAGAGCGTTACCCAGCCAACCTCTGCCTCTTTTGTAGAACATTCATGCTGCTGGGGAGAAGTGCGGACTGGTGCTTCCCCCTGGAGTCCTTTTGGCCGCTGGAGATATAACAGGGCGGCTGAGCTCACTCAGTCATGCTGTTGGGGTTCTGGGCCGACTGCCCAGCAATCCTGTGTATACAGGTAGAGACTGAAGTCCCACTTACTTATACTAAATGAAAATCCCCCTGTGCTTGCAAAGCATGGCTAACATCCCCCTGTCTGAGTGTTGGACCATTTTCTGGGGTTGTCAGTGGAGACCGAAGTCTCACCAACTTTTATAGGAACTCCATCTTCTGTTAGTTGAGGGCAAAGACCAGCAGAACTTTGCCCTGTTGCCAGCCCTTCTGCTGGGTTGCTGTCAGTGGAGACCGCAGTCCCATCCTTCGAAGCCCGCTCAAGCTGCAGTTGTGATGTGCCGATTGCATTCTCTCCCTGGAGCTCCTGCAGAGTTGATTGTTGGGTGCAAAGGCCAGCAGCACTCTGCCCTGTTAGTGCTTCAGCTGAGGACCCCACATCATTCAATCTAGCTAACTGTTGGGTAGGGAACACCATTTCTTCTGCTCTGGCTGACTGTTGATGGAGGCTGGCTTTCTCCACTCCCAGACTGTGGATCTACCACTGGGGAGGGACCATCACCTTCTCACCCTGGGTCTCTGGAACGCTCGCGGGTGTGGGGCAGAGGTCTTAGACCCTCTGTCCGGTTGTCAGCACTTCAGCTGTAGAAGTTTCTTGTAACTCCACAGATACTGCTGGCAGGAAATCCCATGTCTGTCAGTGTTGTGGGAAAAAGGCTGACAAACTTTTCTCTCAGGAAGGCCAAAGCCACTGTTGCTGGGCAGAGCTCACTGATTATAGTAAAGGTGCAGCGCTCAATTAATAGTTCCAAGAAATCATTCAGGAACAAATATTCAAAAGGGTGTTCAATCTGTGGTAAGCAAAAAATAGGGAGACCCGACAATACTGCCTCTTACCCTATTGAGTGGCCCCCCATCACAAAGGTCACATCAGCACATATGAAGTATACAGCAAGCCCATCAATTTTCATACATCAATAGAACCAGACCGGAAAGTAGATGCAGCAAACCTGGATATAAACCTCCTTATTCAAGATTCACCCCAAAGGCACTCCTGCGGTAGTCACCACACATATAACATCCCATGTGAACAAAAGGAAAATGCCTCATTGTGCAGTATATCAGAATAATGTTTAATCAAGTAAAAACAAATAAAATCAAGCTCTGTTTGCAAGTATGCAGCCTTTCCCCAGCACAAAGATGGCCGCCGTGTCCCAGCATGCAGTAGCGTCTCGTCATTGACTCCTCCCTAAGCCGTTTCGTCAGAGAATGACGTTGTCAGGGGCTGCATACTTGCAAACAGAGCTCGATTTGTTTGTTGACAATGTGAGTGAATTTTATTTGTTTTTACTCGATTAAACATTATCCTGATATGTGCAATGAAGCATTTTTCCTTTTGTTCACATGGGATGTTATATGTGTGGTGACTACCGCTGGGAGTGCCTTTGGGGTGAATCTTGAATAAGGAGAGTTATATCCAGGTTTGCTGCATCTACTATCCAGTCTGCTGCTATAGATGTATGAAGATTGATGAGCTTGCTGTATACTTCATATGTGCTGATTGTGACCTTTGTGATGAGAGTCGACTCAATAGGGTAAGGGCCTGTATTGTCGAGTGATTGTGATGGGTCTCCCTATCTTCTGCTTACCACAGATTGAACCATCATTTGAATATTTGTTCCTGAATGATTTCTTGGGACTATTTGAGCGCTGCACCTTTACTATATGCTTTTTTTATTGATCTTCCTCAAAATTGTGCTGGCTGCTGATGTTTTATTGAATATACTGTTATCAGAAACTTTATCGCAACACATTTTTGTTTTTACAGAGCTTAGTGATGTTTGGCAGTGATGCCAGCTCTTCTGCTGGAGGCTCACCAGGTTGTTCTTCCTCAGCAGAAAAGTCTGTTAAATCCCCAGTCTCTGGAACTGGTGTCTGGGGATAGAGGTTCACCATCTCCTGTCCGTAGAACAAAGAAGATGTTACTGGTGCTGGGCAAAGGCTAGCAGAGCTCTGTCCTGTTGTCAGCACTTCAGGTTTGGGGACGGCAATCTCCAGAGTTTCCGCTGTTGATTCTGGTGCATGCTGCTGAACGTGTTCTAGCAGTTTCCTGTATGCCCTTACCAGATGCTTTTCTTTCCTTAGCAAATAGCCCAGATCGGTTTAAGCTCTGAGACCCCACGAGACAAAGCATAGCCTCTCTGTATTCTGGCAGGTCCTCAAGGGTAGGTTCCCTTTCATCGCCAAACGCAAAACCATCTGTAAGACTCCCCCACAGCAATCCAGGGCCGCCAGAGTCCTATCCCACCGGAGAGCATTCTGTTGTCACCCCTAAATATTCCTGCTCTGCATGCCATTGGAGAGCCCAATATCGATTGTCCAGCCCTATCTCCTGCTGGACCAGCCTGTCCAACTCGGACACCCATTGGTCCTGAGGCCGCTTCCCAGGAATGGCATCCGTAACTCCCGTTGGTCTCTGGCTTGTTGCTGTAGGGTTGGAAAGCACTCGCCCTGGTGTCTACCAGTGACCTGGAGGGCTCCAATCCAGACCTGCACCCGATTTTGCTACCGGATCTCCAGGTACTGATCTGCAGACACAGTCCTGGGGATTGCTGAAAGGGCGCTCTACAGCAGCCCTTGCATCTCTGATGCCAGATTCATATCTCCACTGGGAAGTCTACCGAAGTCTGCTATCCCGATCTTGGATCCTGGTGGTGGTTTGGACATGTTCACAGCCAGGAAGCACAATCCCACTGCTGCCACCAAATGTCATGGACCCCCGTACTCAAGAGTCTGTCTGCTGTATACGCTTCCTTTGTCCGGTACCAGCGCGATCCAAGATCCCTTAGCCCACCCAGTCACTTGTCAAAGCATTAGTGTAGGGTGAAAACATAAGACTGTTTATTCAAACACAGGCACAGAGAGATATACTCTCCAAGGACAATTCCCCCCTCCTTTACATGACACAGGGCGGGTAAACTACATTCAGTAACAAGATAGACAGACAGGAGGGGCTGCAGGAGAATCCCCCCCCCCCCCTCTCCCAGCTAATCCACATATACATCCCATAATAGGTTGTTCCCAAGGCAATAGCACAATGGGATACATTAGAACAATGGCATACAGCCACACCTCAAACAATCTAGCAGTCTGAAAGGTGAAATTATTTATCTTCATATTTTCTTGAGGGATATTCAGAAATATTACTGTCCCAAATAAAAGATCCCCTTCATTCTTTCTGCACAAACCACATATATATAATCCAGGATAACAGGGGTAAAAGGACATGCTGAGTCCGGTGTGGTTGTACTGGGAGTCGGGATAGGCAGACCTGACTGGGGTTCTCGGTCACCCTTTGCCCCTAATACACAGGGTGACTTACACATAGGAGGGGCCGGGGAGCCGAGCAAGGAGTTTCCAGAGCTCTCTAAGTTTAGCTGGGTTCCACAAGCCCCCCACCCAAAGTGTCTCCCGTCACAGTATCTACATACCATGCACTGCTAGTAAATGCCTGATAAACTTGCTTGGATGCTAAGGACTTCTTCTCCATTTGTGTTATTCAGTATCATACTACAGTCTACTACTAAAACAAACTGCATCAAAATGCAAAGTCCACGTTTTTTGAAGACCCCCCCCCCCATATGTATGAAAAAAAAAAGAAACGTCAGTAGTGTTTGCTCATTACTAAACTATTGCCACTGTTTTGGCACGTTTAGGTAGGTATCCTTAACCACTTCCCACCCGGCCACTGCACATAAACGGCTGGGTGGACTATCTCCTTCTGAGTGGACGTTCAAGAACGTCCCTCAGAAGGAGCGGGATCGCGCGCGAGCCCGCGCATCGGCGCAATCCCGATGCGCTCATGTCACCCGGACACGGTGCATCTCCAATCAGCAGGAGGGCTCTGCGATTGGCCCTCCTGATCACATGACGGCTGTGATGTAAACACAGAGCCGGTTGCTAGGCAATCGGCTCTCCTCTCCTCACACGAAAGTTGTCAGTGAGGAGAGGGGATCGCTGCAGCCGGCTGGTGATCAGTGAGTATGAGCTGCTTTTTACTCACTGATCACCAGTCTAGTGACCCCACACATGTAAAAACACAAAACAAACACTAAGTAAACACACAATGTCCCCAAAACATGTCCCCAAAACACATGTCCCCACATAGTAAAAACACGTCCCCCACATATGTCCCAGTAAAATCACATGTCCCAATGATTATCTGCACACATATGTCACCTGCGCACATCTGTACATGATCATTTGCGCACATGTGTCCGTGATCACACAAACCAATTATACACTTAGCGGGATTTTTTTTACCAAAAACATGTAGCAGAATACGTTTTGGCTTAAATTTATGACAAAATTTGATTTTATTGGATTTGTTTTAAAATAGAAAATATTGTTTTTTTTTTCCAAATTTCCGCACTTTTTTCGCCTATATCGCAAAAAATAAAAAACTGAGTCTTGAATAAATACCACCAAAAGAAAGCTCTATTTGTGTGAACAAAATGATAAAAATGTAATTTGGGTACAGCGTAGCATGACCGCGCAATTGTCATTGAAAGTGTGAGAGCTCTGAAAGCTGAAAATTGGTCTGGGAAGGAGGGGGACGAAAGTGCCCAGTATTGAGGTGGTTAAAGCAGAATTAAAGTCTCAAAGATTAAGCTAATGTATTGTGTTGTCCACGAAGAAGACATTCTCCAGTACATGACATCATTTTATACATGCCCACAAGCACTTGCGTTTAAACTTTTGCCTTTGCAATCCCCTGGTTCCTAAACGCAGCATCCCCAAACTTCTGTTTGGGGGGGGTGGGGGTGCACACTGTGTACCAAGTAAGAAGGGACAGCACAGCTTCTAAGAGCTGTCAGGAGGAATGGGATGGGAATAGAGGAGTGGCTTGCTTTGGGGCTGTGCGTATGAATGGACAGGGACAGCTTCAGGAGTTGCATGTGTGGGAGATCCCTGCAGGGGAGATGTGCCAACCTGTGTCCATGAAGCAGTTCATATGCTAAGGAGTCCAGGTGAAACGGGAAGGGCATGTTAAATGATGAACCAGCATACAGTCTACATAAAAAAGAGGCTTTAAAGGATAAGATTACTTTTGAAAAAATAAATGCATGTTTTTTGTTTTTTTCTTGTGATAAACAGGTGCCATGTCAGGCTTCTATAGACACTCAGTAGAGCTGTCTGCCCATACCTCCCGTACTGGCAGACAGTTACTGAAGAACAGGAAGAATCAATGAACTAGGAGAGAGCTTACCTCGCAGTTCATTGAGCACTACAAGCCATCTGCCACAGTGGAAGATGGGACTTGTAGTTCCCTTATGCGTATTACATGCAAAGCAAGATAGTTCAAGCTGTGATTTGTCATAATTGTGATGATTATGGCTTATAGCTCATAAAAACCCCAAATCCACAATCTCAGAAAATTAGAACATTTTGAAAAGGTACAATATTCTAGACTCAAGGTGTCCCACTCTAATCAGTTAAATAAGCCATAACACCTGCAAAGGGTTCCTGAGCCTTTGAATGGTCTCCCAGTCTGGTTCAGTACGAATCACAATCATGGGAAAGACTGCTGACCTGCCAATTGTGCAGAAAACCATCATTGACTCCCTCCATAATGAGGGAAAGCCTCAAAAGGTAATTGCAAAAAGTAGTACAGTCTACTACTAAAACAAACCTTGCATCAAAACGCAAAGTCCACTTGGATGTTCCCAAAGTGATGTATCAAAGTACATTAATAGAAAGTTATGTGGAAGGGAGAAGTGTGGAAGAAAAAGGTGCACAAGCAGCAGGGATGACCGCAGCCTGGAGAGGATTGTCAGGAAAAGGCCATTCAAAAGTGTTGGGGACTTTCACAAGGAGTGGACTAAGGCTGAAGTCAGTGCATCAAGAGCCACCACACACAGACGGATCCTAGACATGGGCTTCAAATGTTGTATTCCTCTTGTCAAGCCACTCCTGACCAACAAACAATGTCAGAAGCGTCTTACCTGAGCTAAAGAAAAACAGACCTAGTCTGTTGCTCAGTGGTCCAAAGTCCTCTTTTCTGATGAGGGCAAATTTTGCATCTCGTTTGGAAACCAAGGACCCAGAGTATGGAGGAAGAATGGAGAGGCGCACACACTGCAAGATGCTTGAAGTCCAGTGTGAAGTTTCCAGAGTCTGTGTTGATTTGGGGAGCTATGTCATCTGCTGGTGTTGGTCCACTGTGCTTCATTAAGTCTCCAGGGCCAACGCAGCCGTCTACTAGGAGATTTTGGAGCACTTAATGCTTCCTTCCGCAGACAAACTATGGGGATGCTGACTTAATTTTCCAGCAGGACTTGGCACCTGCCCACACTGCCAAAAGCACCAAAACCTGGTTCAATGACCGTGGGATTACTGTGCTTGATTGGCCTGCAAACTCGCCTGACCTGAACCCCATAGAGCAGGGATATGCAATTAGCGGACCTCCAGCTGTTGCAGAACTACAACTCCCATGAGGCATAGCAAGACTCTGAGCCACAAGCATGACACCCAGAGGCAGAGGCGTGATGGGACTTGTAGTTTTGCAACAGCTGGAGGTCCGCTAATTGCATATCCCTGCCATAGAGAATCTATGGGGCATTGCCAAGAGAAAAATGAGACATGAGACCGAACAATGCAGAAGAGCTGAAGGCAGCTATTAGGGGTGCAACAGATCAAAAAATCACGGTTCGGATCGTTCCTCGGATCAGGAGTCACGGTTCGGATCATTTTCGGATCAACAAAAAAAAAAAATCTCCCCCACTGTAATATCCACAATCTCCCTATTGGCAGGGTATTGGCGGGTATATTGGCAGGGTATTGGCAAGGTATATTGGCAGAGTATTGGCAGGGTATGGCAGAGTATTGGCAGGATATGGAAGAGTATTGCAGCAGGGCATTGCTAAACGGCCGCCGGGTGTACCAAGATGGCCACCGCTTGAGCTAGGCCGAAGCCGCGGCCTTTCCTATGGCCGAGGCCACAGAGCACTCCGCGGATCGCTGGTGTCCCGATCTGCGGAGGTTGATCCGTACGGGTCACGGATCGATGACGATCCGTTGCACCCCTAGCAGCTATTGAAGCATCCTGGTCTTCCATAACACCTCAGCAGTGCCACAGGCTGATAGCTTCCATGCCACGCCGCATTGAGTCAGTAATTGGGGGCCCAAACCCAAGTACTGAGTACATATGCATGCTTATACTTTTCAGAGGTCCGATATTGTTCTATGTACAATCCTTGTTTTATTGATTGCATGTAATATTCTAATTTTCTGAGATTGTGGATTTGGGGTTTTCATGAGCTGTAAGCCATTATCACAATTATGACAAATCACGGCTTGAACTATCTTGCTTTGCATATATTGAGTCTATCTCATAAATTTCACCTTTTAAGTTGCATTAGTGAAATAAATTAACTTTTAAACAATATTCAAATTTTTCGAGTTTCACCTGTAATATGGTCCTCTTACACATGTGCGACTTTAGGTCACACGTTCTCATTATACACCTTCTTTTTCTTTATTGCTTTATTTCTGAACTTGAGCTGTTTATGTTAAATGCTATTTGTAAAAGTTAAAAATCTTGTGCTGTGCAGACCGTATGCACAATCTAATGACTTTGTGAAGCAATGCTCACATTGAAGTCCTCATGCATCTATGCATGTTCCTAGTTCTTAGATTCTACTGATAAATTAGTTGTTGCGCTATTGTCAACTATTGCTGCTTTGGTCTGATACATCCAAGTTTTCATAACCTTGGGTCATAAGAGGGTCAGTTAGCTGTCTATTTGTATGAAGTTGCTGGAATGTTTCAGCTCACACATTATATTTATGACCGATATAATGCATTATTTATATGAAGATGATAGGTATTGTGTTGTGGATTTTTGTGCACTGTGTATGCATATTCCTTTCATTTTCTGCTGGTCATCAGTGTTTTTTTTTGTTTTTGTTTTTTTTATATCTGTTACTACTTTGCATTCTAGAATAATGATTTTATGAGAAACACCGTACATCGTCATGAGCCTCCAGTAACCGCACAGCCTCTCCGTATTATATCTGAAAATGATGAGCTTGTAGCAGTGGATAAACCATCGTCTCTTCCAGTGCATCCTTGTGGCCGCTTTAGACACAACACAGTCATTTTTATTTTGGGGAAGGAGCATAATCTGAAGGACCTTCACACCATCCACCGCCTTGATCGTATGACCTCAGGCGTGCTTATGTTTGCCAAAACTCTGGAAGTGTCTAAGAAGATGGATGAGCTAGTGCGAGGGAGACAGGTGAGTCAAAAGGATTTCTTGAATCTTTTGTTTATTAAAGCAGTGCAGATATGCCTCGTTTCCACTGAGCAGATCGGTTCGGGTCGGTACAGTTTGAATGGCCTAGAATGGTCCGGTCTATTCTGGTGAGCGTTTCCACTGCAAGTGGGACCACAAGGGTCCATAAGGGTTTAGAAAAAATGCCTCAGCATAGCACAGCAGAGGGTTTTCTGTCAGCCAATCAGTGGAATGTATCGTAGCTCCGCCCTAACCGAAACGTTCCATTTTCTATGGCCCCACATCTGAAGCAGGACCCTGAATGGAATGGTACGGTTCGGTTGTATGGGCCACTTTCATAATGGAAATACCCAAAGTAGCGTACCGTACCGAACCGATCCGCTCAGTGGAAACGAGGCATTAGTGATGATATGCAAAGTGTAGCTGCTTACGTCAGCCAATAAGAAATCTGTTTTTGCAGTGTCTTATTGAATAACATTGATTTGGAATGGCAAATGATTAGATCTCCCAGATGTTATCCCCAGGATATGGCTGTAGTCCTTGTCTAGGTTAGGGGAAGGTTGTATTGAACTAAATTTGGGTGGTGTAAATAAATGTTTTTCACTGCCTGATTACACAGTAAAGCTGGCTAGAAGGACCCGCCTCTGTCAGAATACACTGATCAGAAGCTGCAGCCACTGAGTAAGAGAGCTTTTCCAACATGTCCCAATAATCGACTTCTGTTGACTAGGGATTGCCATGCACTGATCGAAATTTGGCCGGCCCCTGCTTACGGGTCTGCCCACTTGGAAGTTTTGGGCCATTTCTGCCCAGGTTTGTTCCAGCTCCTCCTGCTTCAATGCCCATAATGTGAAAGTAAAAAATAATTTAGAACCTACAACCCCAGTTCCAAAAAGTTGGGTCACTATGCTAAAGCTACAGACAAACAGAATGCAGTGATGTGCAATTATCCTAAACCCATATTTTATTTAAAATATAAACTGTATCAAATGTTTAAACTGAGTAACCGTAGCAATTTCAGAAAAAAAGGTAATTTTAAAATTGTTGGCAGCAACGTGTTTCAAAAATGTTGGTACAGGACCATTTTTATCACAGTGTAGCACCCCCTCTTCTTTTAACAACACTCTGTAAACATCTGTGAACTGAGGACAGTTGCTGGAGGTTTGGGAGAAGAATGTTGTCCCATTCTTACCTAATATAGGTTTCTAACTGCTTAATAGTCCTGGGTCTTCTTTGGTGCATCTTGAAACTAAAAATGTGACAAATATTTCCAATTGTGAAAGATCCATTTAAGCAACCAGGCTCTTCTACTATGATGCCATGCTGTTGTCATAGATGCAGTATGCGGTTTAGTGCGGTCTTGCTTAAATATGCAGGGCCTTTTCTGTAGATCACGTCATCTGGATGGGAGCATATGCTGCTTTAAAACCTGGATATATCTTTCAATATTGATGGTGCCTTTCCAGATGTGCAAGCTGCCCATTCCATACACATTAATTCACCCCTACACCATCAAAGATGCAGGCATTTGAACTGCTGAGTGTTGATAACAAGCCGGAAAGGTCCCTCTCCTCTTTAGTCCGGAGGATGCAGGGCCCATAATTGTCAAATTTGATTAGTCTGACCACAGAACAGTTTTCCACTTTGCAACAGACCATTTAATAAGCTTTGGCCCAGAGAAGATGGCAGTGTTTCTGAATCATATTCAGGAATGGCTTCTTTGCATGATAGATTTTTACTTTCCATTTTTGCATGGCATGACAAACTGCGTTCACAGACAGTGTTTTGTTTTTTTAAGTATTAGCCCATGTAGTTAAGTCCATTACAAAATCATGTGCCATCTAAAGGCCCAAAGATGACAGGCATCCAATATTGCATGTCGACCTTGTCCCTTGCGCACAGAGATTTTGCCAGATTCATGGACTCTTTTAATGATATGTACTGGATGATTCATTTAAAATCTTTTCCATTTTATGCTGAGGATTTTTAGATGCAGCTTTACACATATTGATGAACCTCTTCCCATCTTTACTACTCACTCTCTAAAATGCCTTTTTTTTATACCCAATCATGTTACTGACCGGTTTCCAAATAAGCTAATAAGTTGCAAAATGTTTTTCCCTTTAACGTCTTTCAGGACAGCACTTCAGAGAGTGACTCCTCCCCTTGCCAATAGAAAACCCCTCTTCCACCAAATTTAAAAGGAGGCTATTTCCCACACATTGCCAGTTTTTGTGTTTCCTTCAGAGGGAACACTTCGTGGGAAGTCAGGGCTCTTAGGTGCTGTCCTGAAAGCCCAGGTTTCCTGCTCCACCAATGTTTTTTGCATACCTCATGAGAGCTGTTCCTCCCATTCCGCAGCTATTGTCAGATGCTGCTGGCTGGGCTCCTTCTCCCTCTCCATTTGGGCTCAGGGAGAGTCAAGGCTGCTGTGGGCATCACTCCTAGGCAGCGGCGAAGCACAGGCGGTCACCGTTTTTTTTTGTTTGTTTTTTTTTTTCCCGTTTTTCCTCTGTCCTCCTCTTGTTTCCTGTGATGCCGCCGCCATCTTAGGGATGGCATGCTGTGCGCCATCTGCCGGAAGTGGGGCATCCACAGGGGGTGGCGCCCACGGAGCAGGCGTACGGCGCCATTGCCGCTGGAAATCACAGGGAGAGAAGGGAGGAACGGGCTGGTGCTTATTTGCCAGTTCCGGAGTGGTGCTATTGGAGTCTGGAACTGGCGTCCAGCCACACACAGCAACGCAGCACTCCTCGATGGAATCAATGGCGAGTGGGACAGACCTGTATCGATTCGCTAGTTAAAGAAGAAGCTTCTTCCGCTTGCAGTGATTTGATTGCATCTGTTAAGAAAGAACTTGATGCAACTATTCAATCAATCGCTCTTCTCTAGCAAACCCATACCTGAGTCAGCCAACTACCTCACAGTCGTCTCAGAGCTCACTAATAGTCCCGATGGTGGAGACTGAGGCATCTCTTACTCAAGAGGGACATTCCCCTTCCCAGTCTAGAGAAGAATCTGATGAGGAGGAAGGAGAAAATTTACCTTAAAAATATAAGTTGTCTTTAGAACAGGTAGATGGCCTTTTAAAAGCAATCTATACTACACTGGGTCTGGAAGAGGACAGAAAGGATTTATCTCTGCATGGCAAAATGTATGCAGGGCTCTGCGAACAAAAAAAAATCGCAACTTCCCGAAACACTGTTATTTCTGAGGCTATTAAGAAAGAGTGGACAGAGCCAGAGAGAAAACCTTTTTTTACAAAAGCCTTAAAAAGGCGTTTTTCCTTTTGATGAGGACCCAGCGGCGGTTTGGAATAAAAGTCCCAAACTAGATGCCGCTTTCTCCCAATTCTCGATCAACAGATTTGGCATTCAAGGATATGGAGGTATTAAGACATACCATGGATAGGAGGATGGATCAGCTGCTTAAAAGGGCTTGGCAATCGGTCATGGGTAATCTCAAACCTGCCGTGGTGACTACTGTCGTCTCCAGGAACATGGAGTTTTGGTTGAATAAACTTAAGGCCCATATTTTGGCAGACTCGCCAAAACAAGAAATTTTGCATTCCTTCTCGACCCCGTCAGCCACTATAGCCTTTATTTCTGATGCCTCAGCGGAATCACTCAAAATGACAGCAAGATCTGCAGCCTTAACTAACTCTGCCAGAAGGGCTCTGTGGTTGAAAACTTGGCCGGGGGATGCGGCATCCAAAAATAAGCTGTGTGGGATACCATTCCTGGGGGACTTGCTTTTTGGACCTGACTTACAGTAGATGCAGTCCTAGATAGGACAGCTGATAAAAAGAAGTCCTTCCCTATCAAAAAGAAAAAAACAGCCAATTAAGTGTTTTTTTTCGTTCCCAAAGGGCTCAAGAGCAAAGTACCAAACCCCAGGAGAAAAGAAAAAAATTGGTCGTCGCAGAAGGGAAAAGGAAAGGGAAATGTCCTTTTCCATCCTCCTGCGTCCTCCGACAAAACGCAGTGACTTGTACCTACCAGTGAGGGGAAGGCCTCAAAGTTTCCTCCCCCTTTGGGTCAGCATGACAAAAGTCAATATATTTTGGACATGCTGTCCCAAGGTTATAGGATAGAGTTTTCGGATCGTCCTCCAGAAAAATACTTTGTGACAAACCTACCAAGTGATTTAACAAAGGCCTTGGCTATGAAGAACCTTTTAAAGGATCTGAGGCACCAGAGGGTTGTGATACCAGTATCTCCAGAGGAACAGGGTCAGGGATTCTATTCACACATTTCTGATAAGAAAACCATCCAGAAACTTCTGTTTAATTCCCAACCTGAAACCATTAAACAAGTCAGTCCTATACAAAAAGTTTTGTATGGACTCAATCTTCACGGTCAAGAATATGCTGAACAAAGAATGCTTTATGGCATCAATCGACCTGAGAGATGCTTACCTTCACATTTCTGTAGCACCTCAGTCCCAGAAATTCCTGAGGTTTGCAGTGAATATGGGCAAGGAGATTATACATCTTCAGTTCAGGGCCCTTCCCTTCGGTCTGTCGTCAGCTCCGCGTATTTTTACGAAAATAATGGCGGAAGCCCTCGCCCCTCTTCGACTCCCAGGGAATTGCGGTAATCCCATATCTGGACAACCTCCTCTTCTTTGCGCCATCCAGGGAAAAGTTGCGGGGGGATCTGGACAGAGTCCGCAGTCATTTGGAGTCACTGGGGTGGATAGTGAATGTTCAAAAATCGAATTTCATTCCAGCTCAGCAAGTACTTTTTCTGGGATACCTGATAAATTCGGTAGAACAAAAGATTTTTCTCCCAAAAGAGAAAAAGATCAAGGTCCAGAGGGTGGTAACAACACTTCAAACTAATCAGCAGATTTCAATTGGAAGGGTTATGTCGGCTTTGGGCACATTAACCTCTTCTATGCCAGCCATCCAATGGGCAAGGCTGCATTTCAGGCCTCTCCAGAGATTCCTTCTGAGAACATGGAACCACAGGACAGAGAGTCTAGATATGAAGATAAAAATCCCCACTAGAGTCAAACGTTCACTTTGGTGGTGGAAAAATCATGTATTACTACAAAGAGGTCTTCTTTGGTCCTTTCCAACCGAAAAGTTGGTGACAACAGAAGCCAGTATGCGGAGATGGGTGGCTCACATGGGTCAGGATTTGGCAAAGGTAACATGGTCCCAGGCCGAGGCTGAAAAATCCTCGAATTGGAGAGAACTAAAAGCGGTCGCCTTAGCATTGGCTGTCTTCTCTCAATGCCTTCTAGGATGCCATGTCCAGATTCTGTCGGACAATGCCACTACCGTAGCCTACCTGAACAAAAAGGGAGGCACAAGAAGCAAAGCTCTTCACTTGCTGTCAGTAGAGATTCTGGAGTGGGCGGAAAACCACTTACTATGTTTATCCGCAGTCCATCTCAAGGGCATGTTAAATAAAGTAGCGGATTATCTGAATCGACAGAAGGTTCAGGAAGTAAAGTGGAACCTGAACGCAGAAGTGTTTGCATTAATCGCCAGGACTTGGGGCCTTCCACAAGAAGACCTGTTTGATTCAAGGCAAAACACACAGCTCCCACAATTTTTCTCCCTTCAGAGAGACGGCGGCTCTCAGGGGATAGACGCTCTGGCACATCCATGGAATTTTCACCTGGGGTATGCTTTTCCCCCTTTCCAGTTGATTCCACTGGTGTAGAGAAAGATACAAGAAGTGAGAGTATCAATAATCTTGATTACTCCATTTTGGCCAAAGAGAGCTTGGTTTTCCACAGTTCTACAGTTGGCAATCAAACTATGTTGGCATCTTCCGCTCAGTCAGGATTTGCTGATTCAGGAGCCAGTACATCATCCGGATGTAGCCAGGTTAAAACTCACTGCCTGGTATCTGGTATTGTTTAGAACAGTGTTTCTCAACTCCAGTCCTCAAGGCGCACCAACAGGTCATGTTTTCAGGATTTCCCTCAGATGAAACGGCTGTGGTAATTACTAAGGCAGTGAAAACTGATCAAATCACCTGTGCAAAATAGTGGAAATCCTGAAAACATGACCTGTTGGTGCGCCTTGAGGACTGGAGTTGAGAAACACTGGTTTAGAAGCAAAGGTTTTTCAGAACAGTTAATCTGGTTAATATGGAAGGTCTATGTTTCTTTTTGCCATTCAGAACATAGGGATGTAAAAGACATCAGTCTCAGTATTGGAGTTTTTGCAAAAGGGTGCAGACAAAGGTCTTGCAGTCAGCACTCTTAAGGTGCAAGTGGCTGCATTAGGGGTTTATCTGGAGAGATCCTTATCTTCAGAAACTCTGATCATGAGATTTTTCAGGGCACTTTCCAGGTCCAGACCAGTCCCGGTGAAGCATTTTCCAAATTGGGATCTCTCGGTGGTTCTGCAAGCACTTGCAAAAGAACCATTTGAGCCATTACAGGCCATATCTTTAAAGAATTTAACTTTGAAAACTATTTTTCTTGTCGCAATTACTTCGGCAAGAAGGATTAATGAACTGCACACCCTATCAGTAAAAGTACCCTTTTTGTAAATTTTTTCAGATAGGATTGTACTTAACCCCTTCCCGCCGACCGTACGCAGATATGCGTACTCGGCTTTCCGGGGTTATACCGGGATGATGCCCGCAGCTGCAGGCATCATCCCGGTACCGTTGTTTTCAGCGGGCGATCGGCTACCCGAGTATAACAACCGATGCGGCTAAAAGCCGCTCGGTTGTTATACCGGAGGAGCGGGAGGGGACATCCCCCCCTCCCGCCGCCTCCCGCCGCTGTTACCGGGCCTCCCGTGCAATCGGGAGTCCCGGTGTCGGTTCGGCTGCGATCGGCGGCTGGGGGCGGACTGGAACGAAGCTGCGAGCGGCTTCGTTCCAGCCTTCTTGTTGAAAACGCGGAAGCGACGTCATGACGTCACTTCCCGTTTACTCGGCTGCCAATGGCGCCGAATTTAAAAAAGTACACAGTATTCAGAATCGCCGTTTTCGGCGATCTGAATACTTTGAAGTGTAAAGGAGGGATGGGGGGTCTTTTAGACCCCCGATCTCTCCATAAAGAGTACCTGTCACCACCTATTACTGTCACAAGGGATGTTTACATTGCTTGTGACAGCAATAAAAGTAAAAAAAAAAAAAAATTTTAAAACACAATTTATAAAAGTACACAAATAAATAAAATAAATAAAAAAAAAAAAAAAAATTTTTTTAAAGTGCCCCTGTCCCCGCGAGCTCGCGCAGCGAAGAAAACGCATACGGAAGTCGCGCCCGCATATGTAAACGGTGTTTAAACCACACATGTGAGGTATCGCCGCGATCGTCAGAGCGAGAGCAATAATTCTAGCCATAGACCTCCTCTGTAGCTCAAACCTGATAACCGTAAAAAATTTTTAAAGCGTCGCCTATGGAAATTCATAGGTACCGTAGTTCGTCGCCATTCCACGAGTGCGTGCAATTATAAAGGGTGACATGTTTGGTATCTATTTACTCGGCGTAACATCATCTTTCACATTATACAAAAAAATTGGGGTAACTTTACTGTTTGGATTTTTTAAAATTCATGAAAGTGTCACTTTTCCAAAAATTTGCGTTTAAAACACCGCTGCACAAATACCGTGTGCTAAAAAATATTGCAACAATCTCCATTTTATTCTCTAGATTCTCTTCTAAAAATATATATATAATGTTTGGGGGTTCTAAGTAATTTTCTAGCAAAAAATACGGATTTTAACTTGTAAACACCTAATTTCAAAAATAGGCTTAGTCATGAAAGGGTTAAAGTAGATCCGGGATTTTTGCCGAAAGTGGCAAGTTTTCGTAACAGGTCTCAGGAGATTATCCTTCCAACCTTTTGTTCTAACCCTTCGGTGAAAAAGGAAGAGCAGTTTCACATCTTAGACGTGAGGCGTGTACCCTATTACATTATTTGGAAGTAACGGGAGGTTTTAGATCTTCAGATTCATTATTCGTTCTTTTTTCTGGAAACAAAAAAGGCCACCAAGCATCAAAAAAATCATTGGCTAGATGGCTTAAGATAGCTATTTCTGTAGCCTATTCTTAGATAGGTCTATCTCCCCCGCTGGGAATTAGGGCTCATTCTACAAGGGCCCAGGCCACTACATGGGCAGAAAGAGCTGGTGCCACCCCAGATCAAATTTGTAAGGTGGCTACGTGGTCAAGTTACTTAAAGTTTGTCCGTCATTACAGACTGGATCTCCTGTCAGCAGAGGATCAGGCTTTTGGCAGAAAAGTTCTGCAGGCTGTGGTCCCTCCCTAGGGCGTAAGTCTCTATTATCCTCTCAAGTGCTGTCCAGAAAGATGTTAAGGGAAAATTCAAGTTAGACTTACTGGTAACTTGTTTTCCAAGAGTCTTTCAGGACAGCAGCATCCCGCCCTATTGTATTTTTATATATATAAATACTGTGACTAACCATATCTCGATTATGTGTTCCAGTTCGGGGCCGGAGGTTCTCTACTACTGCTGGCAATGTGTGGGAAGGCGCCTCCTTTTAAATTTGGTGGAAGAGGTGTTTCCTATTGGCAAGGGGAGGAGTCACTCTCTCAAGTGCTGTCCTGAAAGACTCTTGGAAAACAAGTTACCGGTAAGTCTAACTTGAATTTTTCAGCTCTTCCTTGTTAGTCCTCATGTACACCGCAGCTGGTAAACGGACGTTTAGGAGCATTTTTCTTTCCAGCAGCCCCTGAACTCTCCTAAATGTTATTTTATGGGTACATAATAAAATCTTATGGGTACATGTACACTTTCAGAATCATTTTTCTATAGGCAAAAAAATCACCTTCAGAAGGGAAGTTAAGTGGCAAAACAGATGCTTTTAACCATCGGTTACTAGCAGTCAAGTTCCAGCGCTCAGAAGAGGTTTTCAAGCATCCTGTGTACATGAAGCCTTCATGTTTACTTTGCCAGCTTTTTGTTGCCCTGTTCCAACTTTTTGGAGATGTGGTACATTTTCTCAGTTTAAACATTTGAGGTTTTTTTCTATTGCATTCTATTTTTATGTAAATTTTACACAGCGTCCCAACTCTTTTGGAGTTTGGGTTGTAGTACAAACAGGAAACTTGTGATACTTGGTGGAGATACATATTTCTTTGAAAACTGAAACAATGCATGGCCATCCCTCCATAAGACCCCTTTCACACTGGGGCGCTTTGCAGGCGCTACAGCGCTAAAAATAGCGCCTGCAAAGCGCCCTGGAAGAGCCGCTGCTTTCTCTGCCCTAAGGGGGAGTGGTGTGCTGGCAGAACGCTAAAAAGTCTTGCTAGCAGCATTTTTGGAGCGGTGTATACAGGGCTCCTTCACCGCTCCTGCCCATTGAAATCAATGGGGCAGCGCGGCTGCAGCAGTGCTTTGCGGTGGTTTTAACCCTTTCGCGGCTGGTTTTTAACCCTTTCTCGGCTGCTAGCGGGGGTAAAAGCGCCCCGCTAGCAGCCAAATTGCGCCACGAAATTGATGGTAAAGCTCCGCTAATAATAGCGGCGATTTACCACCGACCCCGCCCCTGTGTGAAGGGGGCCTAAAAGTCTTTGTTGAGATGCTTCCTGCTTTAGGATCTCAAGTGTGCTTGAGTTGTCACCCTGGCACATGCACCCCTGATGGGGACTTTAAATGACTATGAAATTGAAACCATCAAGGCAATTATAATAGACAGAAACTAGCTAATATTTTTAGTCTTTCTGGTGACTCTTGCATGCGTTCCTGATCCACTTTTACTGTTTTTTATCATTTGAACGGGTTATATTGGTATTGTGCTTGTGTTATTGGAATGATTGCTACTGTTTGCTAGAATTTCATTATCACTTTTTTTTCTTTCTTTTCTGATATTGTCAGGTGGAGAAGCAGTATGTTTGCAGAGTGATTGGTGAATTTCCTGAAGAGACGATCACTTGTGAAGAGCCGATACTGGTTGTTTCTTATAAGATTGGCGTATGCCGTGTAGATCCTAAGGGGAAACTTTCCAAAACTGTGTTTCAACGTCTCTCTTACAATGGAAAGTCTAGTGTAGTAAAGTGCTTTCCTTATACTGGTCGTACTCATCAAATTCGAGTCCATCTGCAGTATTTAGGGCACCCTATTGTCAATGATCCAGTCTACAATACTAAAGCCTGGGGTCCCAACAGAGGAAAGGGAGGTGAAATTAACAAAACAAATGAGGAGCTGCTACAGTCTTTATTAGAGGAGCATAAAGCCAAACAGAGCCTGGATATTCTGGATCTATCAGAAGAGGATCTTCATCTAGCTATGAAAAAAAAGGAACATGAGGAACACGAACAGGGCTTTCAGCCTGTTTTACGTGACCCTGCATTTTCTGAGGGAGATCAGTTAAGTACTAAATCGGACAAAGACACTGAAGCTAGTGTGACTGTGACATGTGATGTCCTAACAAATGGTCAAGAGCAAGAAACTGATGGAAATGGTGGTAGTAGTAGTGTTGCAGAGGGAAAGGGACAAGATTTAATAGACCCGCTGTGTGGAGAATGTAAGATTGTTAGGACTGACCCATCTCCAAAAGATCTTGTGATGTATCTTCATGCTTTGCGTTATAAGGGAGAAGATTTTGACTTTTCAACAGAATTACCAGAATGGGCAAAAGATGACTGGGTGGAAGATTGAACTAAAAAAATTAGAAATGTTTATTAATTTCTTAGTGTAAAATAAAAATTGTATTTTTTATCATACATTTGTAACAACCTTTATGAAAAATCACAGATTTAACATCGGTTTTATTTACAACAGGGCTCGACAAACCCCGGGCGCCAGGTCGCATTTGCGACTAGAATTAGCGACCTGGCGCCTGGGGCGGCACAGCTGGGGTTTCCTGTGTCCGTTCGACACCTCCCCCTCCTGCCGCGATCGCGCTGGGCCGCGCCGGTAATTGAGGCCCCGGCTTTGCGGCCTACTGCAGTCCTATGGTTCCTGGTTCCTTCTGCAATCGGGCGCCATCTGGTGGTGGCCGTTGGTATGACAAGACATCCACCAATGCTAATGGAGCAGCTTTCCCTACCTGTTTTCACTGCCTGCTCATCTCCTTCCCTTTACTTAGAACCCCCAAACATTATATATATTTTTTATTCTTACACCCTAGAGAATAAAATGGCGGTCATTGCAATACTTTCTGTCACACCGTATTTGCGCAGCGGACTTACAAGCGCACTTTTTTGGGAAAAAATACTTTTTTTAATTAAAAAATAAGAAAACAGTAAAGTTAGCCCAATTTTTTTTATATTTTGAAAGATGATGTTACGCCGAGTAAATTGATTCCCAACATGTCACGCTTCAAAATTTCATCCGCTCGTGGAATGGCGTCAAACTTTTACCCTTTAACCACTTGACGACCGCCTCACGCCGATGTACGTCGGCAAAGTGGCACGGACAGGCAAAATCACGTACAGGGTACGTGATTTGCCTTCCGCGGGTGGGGGGTCCGATCGGACCCCCCCCCCGGTGCCCGAGGCGGTCGTCGTTTGTCCAGCGGCGATCGGTGATGAGGGGGAGACCATCCGTTCGTGGCCCCCCCCTCGCGATCGCCGCCGGCCAATGAGAATCTTCCTTTGCTGCTGTATGCTAAACAGCAGCAAAGGAAATGATGTCATCTCCCCTCGGCTCGGTAATTTCCGTTCCGGCCCGAGGAGAGAAGACATCAATGTGAGTGCACAAACACTACACACACAGTAGAACATGCCAGGCACACAAAACACCCCGATCCCCCCCCCGATCGCCCCCCGATCCCCCCCCAATCACCCCCCCCCCCCCCTGTCACAAACTGACACCAGCAGTTTTTTTTTTCTGATTACTGCATAGTGTCAGTTTGTGACAGTAAGTGTGTTAGGGCAGTTAGTATTACCCCCCTTTAGGTCTAGGGTACCCCCCTAACCCCCCCAATAAAGTTTTAACCCCTTGATCACCCCCTGTCGCCAGTGTCACTAAGCGATCATTTTTCTGATCGCTGTATTAGTGTCGCTGGTGACGCTAGTTAGTGAGGTAAATATTTAGGTTCGCCGTCAGCGTTTTATAGCGTCAGGGACCCCCATATACTACCTAATAAATGTTTTAACCCCTTGATTGCCCCCTAGTTAACCCTTTCACCACTGATCACCGTATAACCGCTACGGTTGACGCTGGTTAGTTTGTTTATTTTTTATAGTGTCAGGGCACCCGCCGTTTATTACCGAATAAAGGTTTAGCCCCCCGATCGCCCGGCGGTGATATGCGTCGCCCCAGGCAGCGTCAGATTAGCGCCAGTACCGCTAACACCCACGCACGCAGCATACACCTCCCTTAGTGGTATAGTATCTGAACGCATCAATATCTGATCCGATCAGATCTATACTAGCGTCCCCAGCAGTTTAGGGTTCCCAAAAACGCAGTGTTAGCGGGATCAGCCCAGATACCTGCTAGCACCTCCGTTTTGCCCCTCCGCCCGGCCCGGCCCAGCCCACCCAAGTGCAGTATCGATCGATCACTGTCACTTACAAAACACTAAACGCATAACTGCAGCGTTCGCAGAGTCAGGCCTGATCCCTGCGATCGCTAACAGTTTTTTTGGTAGCATTTTGGTGAACTGGCAAGCACCAGCCCCAGGCAGCGTCAGATTAGCGCCAGTACCGCTAACACCCACGCACACACCGTACACCTCCCTTAGTGGTATAGTATCTGATCGCATCAATATCTGATCCGATCATATCTATACTAGCGTCACCAGCAGTTTAAGGTTCCCAAAAACGCAGTGTTAGCGGGATCAGCCCAGATACCTGCTAGCACCTGCGTTTTGCCCCTCCGCCCGGCCCGGCCCAGCCCACCCAAGTGCAGTATCGATCGATCACTGTCACTTACAAAACACTAAACGCATAACTGCAGCGTTCGCAGAGTCAGGCCTGATCCCTGCGATCGCTAACAGTTTTTTGGTAGCGTTTTGGTGAACTGGCAAGCGCCAGCGGCCTAGTACACCCCGGTCATAGTCATACCAGCACTGCAGTAACACTTGGTGACGTGGCGAGTCCCATAAGTACAAAGGCTGGCTGAAGGCTAGCCTGCATTTGTGGGAGGAGTCTGAGAGGGCTATTTAAGCCTCCTCCTCTGTCAGGTCAGGGCTCGTGGGCGTTCTGGGTTCAGTAGGGGGCGGGGCCTACGCATCACTTCCGGATCAATTACAAGATGGTGGCTGTGCCTCTCTCGGTGCTTCACCAGGGAGTGCACCTCTCCACCCACCTGGTTCCCCCTTTGGCACCCACATTCACGGGTCCCCCTTCTGGTAATTCAGCAGGGGGGGGGGGGGCGATCGGCCACCCGCCCGCCGACTCCTCTCCCCATGCATGCAGCTCCACGAGGGAGCCTCTTGCCGGCTAGCTCCCCTATCCCCTTACCAGCTTGCTTCAGGGGGGGAGCTGCTGACCGCTTCTCCGGCTATTGAGGGGAGGGGGGATGTCTAGCCAGCTGTACACGGCGCCACGGGATTTCCTCGGTGATCTTGCAGAGGGAAGGGGGGGGGCCGTCCATCCTCCACCCACCCTCCTTCCCCTCGGCAGCAGCCAGTCAAGTGCGGCCCGCCCGCTTCTCCCGGCGAGTATGCCGGGGGAAGGGAGGGGGGCCGTCCATCCATCTGTCCTCCACCACCCTCCTTCCTTCCCCTCGGCTGCAGCTGGTCAGGTGCTGCCCGCCCGTTTCTCCCGGCGCTCGTGCCGGGGGAGCGAGGGGTACGTCCTTCCATCCTGCACAGCTCCACATGGCCAGCACGCAGCCCGAGCTTCTCCCGGCGCTCATGGGGGGGGAGGGCGCCACGGCCCTCAATCATCTTCACCCACTTCCCTAGGGCTCAGTTTGGGGGGGGTCGTCTGTCTATCTTCCACCTTTGCTGGGCCCAATCCCGCATGGGGGGGGTGCGCCGCCCACTTCTCCCTCATCCCTGTGTATCCTGCCAGCGTGGGGGGGGGGGCGCCTGCTTCTCCTGGGGGGGGGGCGTCTGTTCGTCCATCTTTATCCACTCACCTAGCATTTGGCCCCTGCATTCTGTTTACCTCACCTCCCTGGAACTCACACCGTGCATCACAGTGGAATCGCATGCACGCTTCCCGGCTCAGATTGGGGGGGGGGTGCTCACCCGCCTGCTCACTTCCCGGTACTCACATGGGGCATCATGGGGGGGGAATCCCCCGTACGCCTCCCGGGCATTCACCGCTTCAGGTACCAGTATTCATCATGGTGTTTCAGCCCCAGGATTTCTGTCATAGCGCTTCAGCCTCAGGTTTCCATCATAGCGTTTCTATCTAGGCGTTTCAGTGTCGGGGTTTTGCTATCACAGCACTCCTGTCGTAGCGTTCCGGTCATAGCGTTTTCTGCTTCAGCAGTTCTGTTGCAGCATTCTCCCCCTGCATTTCTGTCAAGGTGTTCTGCCCCAGCATGTCTGTCGTCACATTCAGCCCTGCATTTCTGTCATGGCGTTTCTGCCCCAGCGTTTCTGTCATGTTCAGCCGGCATTTCTGGCAGCATTTATACCTCAGCATTTCTGTTGCAATGTCCAGCATTTCTGTCTCAGCGTTCGGCCCTAGCATTACTGTCATAGTATTCTGCCCCAGCATTTCCATCTTTAGCGTACTACCCCGGCATTTCGGTCTCAGCGTTTGTCTTAGCATTTCTGCCCCAGAAATTCTGTCGTAGCGTTCGGCCCCAGGATTTCTGTCGTAGCGTTCGACCCAGGATTTCTGTCTTAGCGTTCGGCCCCAGGATTTCTGTCTTAGCGTTCTGCCCCAGGATTTCTGTCCTAGCGTTCTGCCCCAGGATTTCTGTCCTAGCGTTCTGCCCCAGGGTTTCTGTCCTAGCGTTCTGCCCCAGGATTTCTGTCCTAGCGTTCTGCCCCAGGATTTCTGTCCTAGCGTTCTGCCCCAGAATTTCTGTCCTAGCGTTCTGCCCCAGGATTTCTGTCCTAGCGTTCTGCCCCAGGATTTCTGTCCTAGCGTTCTGCCCCAGGATTTCTGTCCTAGCGTTCTGCCCCAGGATTTCTGTCCTAGCGTTCTGCCCCAGGATTTCTGTCCTAGCGTTCTGCCCCAGGATTTCTGTCCTAGCGTTCTGCCCCAGCATCTCTGTCCTAGCGTTCTGCCCCAGCATCTCTGTCCTAGCGTTCTGCCCCAGCATCTCTGTCACAACGTTCTTCTCCAGCATTTCTGTCACAGCGTTCAGGCCCTGCATTTCTGTCATAACGTTCAGCCCCTGCATTTCTGTCATAGCGTTCGGCCCCCTGCATTTCTGTCATAGCGTTCGGCCCCTGCATTTCTGTCATAGCGTTCGGCCCCTGCATTTCTGTCATAGCGTTCGGCCCCCTGCATTTCTGTCATAGCGTTCGGCCCCCTGCATTTCTGTCATAGCGTTCGGCCCCTGCATTTCTGTCATAGCGTTCGGCCCCTGCATTTCTGTCATAGCGTTCGGCCCCTGCATTTCTGTCATAGCGTTCGGCCCCTGCATTTCTGTCATAGCGTTCGGCCCCTGCATTTCTGTCATAGCGTTCTGACCTTGCATTTCTGTCATAGCGTTCTACCCCCGCATTGCTGTCTCAGCGCACAGTCTCGGCATTTTCTGTCAAGGCGTTTCTGGCCTAGGTTTTCGGTCACAGCATGGCTGCCCAAGATTTCTGCCATAGCGTTTCTGCCCAGGAGTTCTATCGCAGCGTTTCTGCCCCGGATTTCTGTCATGGCGGCATTCTGCCCCAGCATTTCTGGCTTGGCGTTCAGTCTCAGCTTTTCTGTCTTGGTGTTCCTGCCCCAGGTTTTCTGTCATTACATTTCTACTTTAGCGTTCTGTCATAGCGTTTCGGCCTCAGGATTTCGGTCATGGCATTTCTGCCTCTGCGTTTCTGCCCCAGGAGTTCGGTCATGGCATTTCTGCCTCTGCGTTTCTGCCCCAGGATTTCGGTCAGGGCATTTCTGCCTCTGTGTTTCTGCCCCAGGAGTTCGGTCATGGCATTTCTGCCTCTGCGTTTCTGCCCCAGGAGTTCGGTCATGGCATTTCTGCCTCTGCGTTTCTGCCCCAGGAGTTCGGTCATGGCATTTCTGCCTCTGCGTTTCTGCCCCAGGATTTCGGTCAGGGCACTTCTGCCTCTGCGTTTCTGCCCCAGGATTTCGGTCAGGGCATTTCTGCTTCTGCGTTTCTGCCCCAGGAGTTTTGTCATGGCATTTCTGCCTCTGCGTTTCTGCCCCAGGATTTCTGTCTTTGCTTTTCTGCCTCTGCGTTTCTGCCCCAGGATTTCTGTTTTTGCTTTTCTGCCTCTGCGTTTCTGTCAGTGTTCTATCATAGTGTTTTTGCCCCAGGATTTCTGTCATTGCAGTTGTCATTACGCTCTGCCCAGGGTTTCGGTTCTCACGTTCCTGCCTCAGCTTTCAGTTTCAGCATTCCTGTCACAGCATTTCTCAGAGGGGCGTTGTTGTTCAGTCACGGCATACTTCGGTAGCTGGTTCTATCTTCCTTGTTTGTCATGTCTCATTGTATCTTTGTTCATGTTTGTACCTGGGTCAGTTAGCTAGGGCTCACATGTCAGGATCTGTCACGTCTACAGATCCATACGGGCTGAGGTTTCGTTTGTTAATGATTGTTGACCACAATCTTCTCGCCCGTATAACATACGTCATACGATGCACGTTCATTCACCACACCTGTACGATTACCCACCACGGTCTGTGGGTACACCAGCCCTGAGTTTTCAGTCAATTACCTGTCTCTGCGCAGCAGGTTACTCGGGCTCACTCACTACTTACACGAGGGTGGGGGGGTGGTCCATCATCAGCTTCATTCACGCGCAGTGGTCTTGACATTTCTGCTCATGTTCTCATACTTGGGTAGGCTCAGAGGGGGATTGCTGTTCTCATGTATTGTTGCCTGTCATTTCTCTTGTTCATGTTCTCAGGTTAGGCTGCATCGGCAGCCATCATCCCCTTGTTGGTCCTTAAGTGGTAGGTTTGGGCAAACGTCGTCATGATTCTGGATTCTACACTCGGGCCTGATATCTTGTCTAGGATGTCGCCTGGAAGACTGCTCAGGGACGTCAGTTCAGTCATTTTTTCCGTTCCCCAGCCGGTTTCAGGTAGGGGGGGTTTTCTGTCACTTTGGGGTATGACTGTTTCAGGCCATGTGACTTATTTCCCCGGTGTGGAGTCTGGCCCTCCTTCCTCGGTTCAGGATTCAGACTCGGCTGCAGCACGACCTGATCAAATCAGGTGGGACCAGCATTCGGTGTCTGGCATGGTTTCTCCACGTCGTCAGTGCTCATTGCCTTAGGGTTTGGGCCTCAACCACCTACTCCATCACATCCTTCAGGTATTTAACTTTTTGAACTCCTGCCAGTTGTCCTTTTGGCACTTACCCTCGCTCTTTCCCATACCAGTATGGGTAGGCCAGGGCTTGGGGGGAGGGTTTCACGGAGCACTTCCCAGGGTCTGGTCGAAGTTTTGATCTTCTCGGCTATCATTTTGCAGGGGCTCCTTGGGACAGCCATGGCTCCCCTTCCCCCACGCATCCTCTCATTCACAGTAGTTCATTCTCATGTCTGGGTCGTCTCGGGCTCCAGGCTCTGCCCAAGCGTTCATGGGACGTTTCGTTGGGTTCTGGGTAGCTTTGCAGGTTTCTACAAGGGGTTCTGTCTCATCACCGAGTCGGGGGTTTCTCCTGTCATAACGGACACTTATCAGTTATATACTGTTGCCATTCGGGCACGCACTACTCCACTTGATGGATTTTACCTTCCCTTTTTCACCTAAATTAGTGTCTTTTTGCCCTCTTTTCAGGCATACTGACCAGTCAGGCCAAGGCACACCTCAGGCCTTGGTGCTTAGGAGTATCACTTTCTAAACTCGAAGACTCTGACTACAAGTACAAAGGCTGGCTGAAGGCTAGCCTGCATTTGTGGGAGGAGTCTGAGAGGGCTATTTAAGCCTCCTCCTCTGTCAGGTCAGGGCTCGTGGGCGTTCTGGGTTCCCACCCACCCGTTTTCCCCAATATTCATACTTACTCATATTACTTTTCTTACATTCAGGGTATGCCCTCTTTTCAGGCATACTGACCAGTCAGGCCAAGGCACACCTCAGGCCTTGGTGCTTAGGAGTATCACTTTCTAAACTCGAAGACTCTGACTACAAGTGCAGTTGAAGCTGGTGAGGTGGCAAGCACAAGTAGTGTCCCGCTGCCACCAAAAAGACAAACACAGGCCCGTCATGCCCATAGTGCCCTTCCTGCTGCATTCGCCAATCCTAATTGGGAACCCACCGCTTCTGCAGCGCCCGTACTTCCCCCATTCACATCCCCAACCAAATGCAGTCGGCTGCATGAGAGGCATTTTTATGTCCTCCCGAGTACCCCTACCCAACGAACCCCCCAAAAAAGATGTCGTGTCTGCAGCAAGCGCGGATATAGGCGTGACGCCCACTATTATTGTCCCTCCTGTCCTGACAATCCTGGTCTTTGCATTGGTGAATGTTTTGAACGCTACCATTCACTAGTTGAGTATTAGCGTAGGGTACAGCATTGCACAGACTAGGCGCCATTTCACAGGGTCTCCCAAGATGCCAGCGCATTTTGAGAGACCCGAACCTGGAACCGGTTACCGTTATAAAAGTTAGTTACAAAAAAAGTGTAAAAAAAAAAAAAAAATATGAAATAAAAAAAAATAGTTGTTGTTTTATTGTTCTCTCTCTCTCTATTCTCTCTCTCTATTGTTCTGCTCTTTTTTACTGTATTCTATTCTGCAATGTTTTATTGTTATTGTTATTGTTATTATGTTTTATCATGTTTGTTTTTCAGGTGTGTAATTATTTAAACTTTACTGTGCTTTATTGTTAACCATTGTTAACCATTTTTTTGTCTTCAGGTACGCCATTCACGACTTTGAGTGGTTATACCAGAATGATGCCTGCAGGTTTAGGTATCATCTTGGTATCATTCTTTTCAGCCAGCGGTCGGCTTTCATGTAAAAGCAATCCTAGCGGCTAATTAGCCTCTAGACTGCTTTTACAAGCCGTGGGAGGGAATGCCCCCCCCCCCCCACCGTCTTCCGTGTTTTTCTCTGGCTCTCCTGTCTCAACAGGGAACCTGAGAATGCAGCCGGTGATTCAGCCAGCTGACCATAGAGCTGATCAGAGACCAGAGTGGCTCCAAACATCTCTATGGCCTAAGAAACCGGAAGCTACGAGTATTTCATGACTTAGATTTCGCCGGATGTAAATAGCGCCATTGGGAAATTGGGGAAGCATTTTATCACACCGATCTTGGTGTGGTCAGATGCTTTGAGGGCAGAGGAGAGATCTAGGGTCTAATAGACCACAATTTTTTCAAAAAAGAGTACCTGTCACTACCTATTGCTATCATAGGGGATATTTACATTCCCCGAGATAACAATAAAAATGATTAAAAAAAAAAATATGAAAGGAACAGTTTAAAAGTAAGATTAAAAAAGCAAAAAAATAATAAAGAAAAAAAAACAAAAAAAAAAAACACCCCTGTCGCCCCCTGCTCTCGCGCTAAGGCAAACGCAAGCGGCGGTCTGTCGTCAAACGTAAACAGCAATTGCACCATGCATGTGAGGTATCACCGCGAAGGCCAGATCGAGTGCAGTAATTTTTCCAGTAGACCTCCTCTGTAAATCTAAAGTGGTAACCTGTAAAGGCTTTTGAAGGCTTTTAAACATGTATTTATTTTGTTGCCACTGCACGTTTGTGCGCAATTTTAAAGCATGTCATGTTTGGTATCCATGTACTCGGCCTAAGATCATCTTTTTTATTTCATCAAACATTTGGGCAATATAGTGTGTTTTAGTGCATTAAAATTAAAAAAAGTGTGTTTTTTCCCCAAAAAATGCGTTTGAAAAATCGCTGCGCAATTACTGTGTGAAAAAAAAAAATGAAACACCCACCATTTTAATCTGTAGGGCATTTGCTTTAAAAAAATATATAATGTTTGGGGGTTCAAAGTAATTTTTTTGCAAAAAAAAAAAACTTTTTCATGTAAACAATAAGTGTCAGAAAGGGCTTTGTCTTCAAGTGGTTAGAAGAGTGGGTGATGTGTGACATAAGCTTCTAAATGTTGTGCATAAAATGCCAGGACAGTTCAAAACCCCCCCAAATGACCCCATTTTGGAAAGTAGACACCCCAAGCTATTTGCTGAGAGGCATGTCGAGTCCATGGAATATTTTATATTGCGACACAAGTTGCGGGAAAGAGACAAATTTTTTTTTTTTTTTTTTTTGCACAAAGTTGTCACTAAATGATATATTGCTCAAACATGCCATGGAAATATGTGAAATTACACCCCAAAATACATTCTGCTGCTTCTCCTGAGTACGGGGATACCACATGTGTGAGACTTTTTGGGAGCCTAGCCGCGTACGGGACCCCGAAAACCAAGCACCGCCTTCAGGCTTTCTAAGGGCGTGAATTTTTGATTTCACTCTTCACTGCCTATCACAGTTTCGGAGGCCATGGAATGCCCAGGTGGCACAAAACCCCCCCAAATGACCCCATTTTGGAAAGTAGACACCCCAAGCTATTTGCTGAGAGGTATAGTGAGTATTTTGCAGACCTCACTTTTTGTCACAAAGTTTTGAAAATTGAAAAAAGAAAAAAAAAAAATGTTTTTTCTTGTCTTTCTTCATTTTCAAAAACAAATGAGAGCTGCAAAATACTCACCATGCCTCTCAGCAAATAGCTTGGGGTGTCTACTTTCCAAAATGGGGTCATTTGGGGGGGTTTTGTGCCACCTGGGCATTCCATGGCCTCCGAAACTGTGATAGGCAGTAAAGAGTGAAATCAAAAATTTTTACCCTTAGAAATCCTGAAGGCAGTGATTGGTTTTCGGGGTCCAGTACGCGGCTAGGCTCCCAAAAAGTCCCACACATGTGGTATCCCCATACTCAGGAGAAGCAGCTAAATGTATTTTGGGGTGCAATTCCACATATGCCCATGGCCTGTGTGAGCAATATATCATTTAGTGACAACTTTATGGAAAAAAAAAAAAAAAAAAAGTGTCACTTTCCCGCAACTTGTGTCAAAATATAAAATATTCCATGGACTCAATATGCCTCTCAGCAAATAGCTTGGGGTGTCTACTTTCCAAAATGGGGTCATTTTGGGGGGTTTTGTGCCATCTTGGCATTCCATGGCCTCCGAAACTGTGATAGGCAGTGAAGAGTGAAAGCAAAAATTTACACCCTTAGAAATCCTGAAGGCGGTGATTGGTTTTCGGGGCCCCGTACGCGGCTAGGCTCCCAAAAAGTCCCACACATGTGGTATCCCCATACTCAGGAGAAGCAGCAGAATGTATTTTGGGGTGCAATTCCACATAGGCCCATGGCCTGTGTGAGCAATATATCATTTAGTGACGACTTTTTGTAAATATTTTTTTTTTTTTGTCATTTTTCAATCACTTGGGACAAAAAAAATAAATATTCAATGGGTTCAACATGCCTCTCAGCAATTTCCTTGGGGTGTCTACTTTCCAAAATGGGGTCATTTGGGGGGGTTTTGTACTGCCCTGCCATTTTAGCACCTCAAGAAATGACATAGGCAGTCATAAACTAAAAGCTGTGTAAATTCCAGAAAATGTACCCTAGTTTGTAGACGCTATAACTTTTGCGCAAACCAATAAATATACGCTTACTGACATTTTTTTTACCAAAGACATGTGGCCGAATACATTTTGGCCTAAATGTATGACTAAAATTTAGTTTATTGGATTTTTTTTATAACAAAAAGTAGAAAATATCATTTTTTTTCAAAATTTTCGGTCTTTTTCCGTTTATAGCGCAAAAAATAAAAACCGCAGAGGTGATCAAATACCATCAAAAGAAAGCTCTATTTGTGGGAGGAAAAGGACGCAAATTTCGTTTGGGTACAGCATTGCATGACCGCGCAATTAGCAGTTAAAGCGACGCAGTGCCAAATTGGAAAAAGACCTCTGGTCCTTAGGCAGCATAATGGTCCGGGGCTCAAGTGGTTAAAATCTCCATAGGTGTCGTTTAAAAAATTCTACATGTTGCATGTTTTGAGTTACAGAGGAGGTCTAGGACTAGAATTATTGCTCTCGCTCTAACGATCGTGGCGATACCTCACGTGTGGTTTGAACACCGCTTTCATATGCGGGTGCTACTCACATATGCGTTCGCTTCTGAAAGCGAGCTCGGCGGGACGGGGCGCATTTAAAAAAATTATTATTTTTTTCTTATATATTTTACTTTTTATTTTTTATTTTTACACTGTTTTTAAAAAAAAAAAAAAATTGTCACTTTTAATTTCTATTACAAGGGATGGGGCACATTTAAATTTTTTTTTTTTTCTTATTTATTTTAACTTTTATTTTTTCACTGTTCTTTAAAAAAAAAAAAAAGTCACTTTTATTCCTATTAGAAGGAATGTAAAAATCCCTTGTAATAGAAAAAAAGCATGACAGGTCCTATTAAATATGACATCTGATGACATCTGGGGTCAAAAAGACCTCACATCTCATATTTACACTAAAATCAATAAAAAAAAAATGTCATTTGAAAAAAAAAAAAAAATGTCCCTTCAAGAGCTATGGGTGGAAGTGACGATTTGATGTCGCTTCCGCCCTGCAATGACTTGGAGATGGGCGGGGGGGCCATCTTCCTCTCACTTGTCTCCATGTCAGGCCAGGGACAGATCCGGATCGCCTCCGCCGTTACCAACGGCCACGGTAAGCGGTGAAGGGCACCGGAGAGCGGCGGTAGGGGGGCCCCTCTCCTGCCGCCAATAAAAGTGATCTCGCTGCTAATCTGCTGCAGAGACCACTTTTATCTGAAAGAGAACCGCCGGCTCTTGAAGAAGATACTGGGGTTATGGTAGCTAGCTGCTACCATAACAACGGTATTTCTCTTCAAAGACAGGACGTATATAGTCTTCCTGCGGGAAGGAAGTGGTTAATTAAAATGAATTTATTATTTGTCATCTCCCTGCTTGGCCCCTTTCACACGGGCTGTCTGATCAGGTTCGCCTGTCAGTTTTTCAGGCGGACCTGATTGGATCCTTAGCGAGAATATGGTGGTCTTGTGTACCTGCATGGCAGGAAATAAAAGCAGTCACATTAGTTCTAGTCGTCTCTGTGTAAATTTAAGATTGGTTAATTTTTATATTGAAAATAAAGCTTTGTCGGTCGTTTAAAAAAAAAAAAAAAAAAAAAAAAAAACCTGGCTCCTAACTTTTTTAGCTGGCTCCTAGATTCCAAGCAAATTTGTCAAGCCCTGATTTACAACCACTGTGCTTCAAAGTTTTGTCTTCTGGTATGATTGCATTTTTATTGCTATTTTTCAAATGTACACCCCTTTGGTAGAAGTATACAGCCTACCATTGCTTATCTCCTTAAAAAGATTTACTTGCAGTGTTCAGACATAAATAATGCTTTTTATTAGGGCTGTGGAAATTAAAGATTAATTCCTCAATATTTTGATATTTTTGATCGATCAAAAGAATTTTGATAGGTACTCACCTCTCCGCCGGCTTCCGGGTCTTCAGGGAGTTCCGTCGGAGATCCGGTGATGTCACAGACATCAATGTCACTGCACTTCTCCCCCCTTCCCCAAGTGCCTCTGTCTGCTAACGAAGGGAAGGGGGGAGGAGTCCGGTGACTTTGATGTCTGTGACGTCACCGAACAGCCTGGACAGTGATGGTAAATATAGATGTAGTTAACTGGGATCATTCAGTGAGCTAAGTGTAGGCAAATTTGATAACCTCGGTTTTTAACATTGTTGTCCTTAGAGGCTTATAAGCTGTGATATTTTTGCCGTGTGGATCGGCTTCTGCTGTTGCCATAACGGCGGGGCTTGCTTTTGATTGAGGTGCGACGTCTTAGCCATGCCCCGCTATGTCCGCCTTCGGCCGTTACCATAACAAAAGCTAAAAGTAGTTGAATCTGTATGTGCGTTCTAATTAATCGAAATTAGTCATTTAATTGATTAAAAAAAAGAAAAGGTTAATCGAACACGAAAATTTTAATCAGTAACAGCCCTACTTTTTATAGCTTTTTGTTGCCCTCTTAGAGATTTTCACTCACTTCCATTTCTGATGAACTGTTATCAATAAGACAGGAAGTAAAGTGAAATCACCACAAAGCACGCTAAAAACTCGATCCTTCTAAACTATAACCAAAACTTAAAGAAAATGGCTGGAGATGAGCTCTAATCTCATGGGTGTCCTCAATGACCTAGAGAGAGTTGTGGGAGTGGGCAGGCCACGCTTTATCTTTAGACTCCTTTCACATGCTGCAGGAGTTTGCATGCTTTCACTGTAGGTGTACCATTCATTCATAGTGAGCCCTGGTTTGAAGCCCAGGCTGAGGTTGCCATACTTCATTAATTTGATGGGATTGTTCAGATGTGCGGCTACAGGGAGACTTTCTGTGCCATTTATTCATAATAGAAATCCAACGTATCGTCTTACAGTGTTGTGGTGCACAGCATTAAAAAAAATCACTTTCTTAATGCTATTCCTCTGCATTTGAATAAACGGTTGCAATGTGCATTAAAAAGCATACATCAATGCATGTGACCAGTGTTAATTTTGGCGTCAAATTTCGATTTAGTTTTGGTCATAGTCTTTTGACTAAAATGCAATTTTAGTTTGTTGTAATTTAGTCATCTGAATTGTTTTAGTCGTATTTAGTCGACTAAAATCTCCAGTATATTTTAGTAGTTAAATCTAATGGGTTTAAATTGTAAGGCATTATTTATGCATTTCTCTAGAATTTCCAAAATTCATTATATACTCCTGGAGTAAAAAAAAAAAACGAATATGTTCTTATTTATGGTATTAAGGTTTGAACAAACTACGGACTTTGGAAGGTGGTCTATGGCCTGTAAATGCTGCACAGTGCTCTGGATGGTCTGAGTAAGCCTGTAATGCTACACAATGCTCTGGATAGTGGTCTGTGGAGGCCTGTAATGCACACAGTGCTCTGGATGGTCATTAGAGGAGGTCTGTAATGTTGCACAGTGCTAAGCATGCTACCTCGCTTGCTGGGAGGGGAAACACCCACGGGCACAACAGGCAGAGCTCAGAGGAAAGGTCATGTGGGTAAACGTACCTCCCTCACATTTTCGTTCTGTTTTCGTTGACGAAAATGGGAATTAATTTTCGTCATATCAAAGAATGAGAGATAAAAAACTATGTTCAGTATCCCTCCCTCAGCGCACACAGAGAAAATATTGATAAAACAATAGTCAGTAGCTGCTATACTAAAATGAGATGCATCAAATATATGTCAAAGAAAAATTTCTAAAACATTAGCAGCGCTAGTGCAAAAATAGCAAATATTTAAAAATATAAATGAAATTCCTTAAGTGTCCACTTAAACAAAGTATCAAATGGTGATCCACTCAGTGAAAGTCCACTAAGAAAAGGCAGGTGATCGTGGAAGAAAATATTAGCAGCGAACCCAAGTCTCCATCACCACCCCACACGACGCCCTCTTGACGAAAGTGATGACAGAAACGCGTCCACATCAGGGCATTGCTACGCAGCTATCTACAGAGTCGGCTTATCCTCGTCTGTCCTTCCCGGGAACACCGCGGGAGCGGTGAGAGATCAGAGGGGAATGCACGACTGACATAGTATTGATGTTACATGCCCTTATTTTATGCAAACATTGTGAGTGTTTTTTTGTGAGATCATTTTAAATTAATAAATAATTGTTGTACTGGATTACTGGAATTTTTTTATCCAATGCTTGCAATGAGCAAAATACAGATGAAAAGTGTCCAGTGAACAGCGATTATCCCTTTGATTGATAAGCGTGTGCATCAACAGGGTCTGGTAAGTGGATTACCTACAGGACTGTGGCACAAGTGGTGTGGTGATGGAGACTTGGGGTCACTGCCAATATTTTCTTCCACGATCGTCTAGTTTATACTCGCCTGCCTTTTCTTAATGGACTTTCACTGAGTGGATCACCATTTGATACATTAAGTGGACTCTTAAGCAATTTCATTGATATTTTTAAATATTTGCTATTTTTGCACTAGCGCTGCTAATGTTTTAGAAGTTTTTCTTGATGCATTTAATTTTTGTCATAGTTTTCGTCAGTTGACAAAAATGTGGGATAATTTTCATTTAGTTTTTGTCAATGGAAACATGCCGCTGATGAAAATGTTATCGTCGACTAAATTTAATACTGGCACTGACGAGATGTGAACCTAGACTAACAGGCAAGTAGAGACTTTAACCAAAAGAATATACATATAACTCTTAAAGCTCTAGGAGACATCAACCTGACTTGAAACAAGCAGACATTGTGGAGAGCTAAAGATTGCTTAGTTACACTTCCACTTAAGTTCCTTTTGGTTCATTATCTAGTCAAGAGTGAGTAAGACTAGATTATATTTCATTTATTTTCATAAACCTTTTTTTTTTTTACATATTTTTTTCTCAGTAAAAAAATTAAGTCATGACTTTGTACAAAATAATGTATCATATATATACAATCTTCAACCAGGGGGGGAGTGGCCAAGAGTGGCATGTGAGAGGACGTGTCTCGCAGCACTCACACAGAATCCTCCATTGATCCTTCTCCCGGCCGGCTAAAACGTTGGTTTTCGGCATAATACACCGCAGGACTTACCCCAGACGGCACTGGTACCTCTCCCGGACTCATAGGCAGCAATGATGACCCGCAAACAGACGGAGACCGGAGGCCCGCTCGATATCCAAGATTGCGCCGGCCCGTCGTTCCCCAGGTCTTAACGAGGAGCTGACAAGCTGAAGGGTGTGAGTAAACCTCCCAAGACCCCCCCAGGAACATGAGATATTACACACAGAAAATGGTGGGGCAAACAACACAGAGAGGGGAGGAAGACACGGATGCCACCCCAGCCATACTGCATGCAGCCCTAGCAGGGGAACTGAGCTCACTGACCCAAGCTGAATCCAGGGACTCTGGTACTCCTGACACTGACATGGAGGAAGGGGGGTGGAAGAGGAGCCCTTGCAGCCCACCCTGGCTGACATCCTAAGAGCGGCGCACAATTGTGAAACATCTGTGCACACATTACAAGAGCAATTTGGAGGCATGAAGGAGGAACTGGGCTTCATCTGCCATGACATTTAGAAGATAAGAGAACGCATCACTGCAACAGAGGGTCGCATTAGTGACATAGAGGATAAAATAGCCCCACTACTCAGAGACTCCCAAAATACAGCTAGAATGGCCACAGCCAATGAGATAAAATCTGATGATCTTGAAAATCGCATGAGGAGAAATAATGTGTGTATTGTGGGGTTGCTGGAGAAAGAGGGCAGGGACCCCACAGAATTTGTGGGAAAATGGCTGCTGGAGATCTTCGGGAAGGATGCTTTCACCTCAGTTTATGCAGTGAAGAGGGCCCACAGGGTACCGTCTAGACCTTTCCCACATGGCCATCCACCCCGCACACTACTGGCCAAGCTCCTCAATTACAAGGAAATCATACTCTGCCCAGCAAGGGAAAAGCGCAATATCACTTTTAATGGGATACGCATTTCTTTTTACCCTGACTATTCAGCAGAAGTGCAAAGACGCAGAGCGAGATTCGTAGAAGTAAGGAGGTGACTCCAGCAGCTGCAAGCACCGTACGCCATGCTGTTCTCGGCACGACTCTGCATCACAGCAAGAGGCCAAGCACGTTTTTTCGAATCAGCAACAGATGCATCCTCGTGGATAGATGCCAATGAACACGCTATTCACCAGACCAGAAGAGCCGCAGCGGAGGGTGACTGAAGGCCACACACACGGCCCATCACAGAGAGGTGAGCAACATGTCCACCATCTTTATTATGTTTCCTGCACAAGAAGCCGACAACCCAGCTGTCCTCAGTCCTGAGTGCGAAACGCGTCAGCTTACCTGTACTTTCTGCATGACAGTCTTGTTATTTTGATCCCATTTTTTCAATAAAGTGAAGTTTTTTGACTACATCCGGTGTGCGGCATCCAAATCTTCTCCTCCATTCAAGCCAACCCAGCTGGGAGCCCCAACACTTTTTTCCTCCCAGCGTTGAGAGCAATGTGATTTGTACGATTAACACAAACTTAACTGGAAAGCATTATTTGGCCCCCCACGAGGGATGCAGGTTATGCCAACCGAGGAAACCCTAAGTTTGTTGTTTGGGTTTCCGCCTTACTATTCTATGCAGTTCAAGCCACCAGATTTACTTACAAATCGCAGGCAGGCAACAGTTTGTCCAGTCACATGTGTGATGAAGACTCCAAAGTTTTTTGTCTAATTATCCAATCCAAGGTTGAATTAATCTGATCCTACGGTTCCAGAACTATCTACCTCAACTCTGCCCACTGTACCTATACCACTGAGAGGGGGAACTTGGTGGTGGTAGTTAATGTTTCACAACAAGTTCAGGTATTAGTCCATGTAAGGATAAAATGATGCTGAATAAATGGAAGGCAGCCAGTCTATAAAAGCTAGAAGAGGCTCTGGAACAATAAAAAAAGAAAGAAGGACGGCGCCCTCTAAGTGCAGCATGTATGTTAAAAATATTTATTACAATAGATAAAAACACTCACATTTGAGTTGCTAAAAACCAGCATATAAGTAGTTTCATCCGCGTGCTCTCGGGGGATGTTGGTGTCACGGGCCGGTGGGGGGGTTCCTGGGATGTGAGTCGTGTGACCTGGGTCCTGGTAGCTGTTCCGGTGGTGCCGTGGGTCCTCAGAGCCCCCGGGCTGCCAGGATGTCGGTCATGGATTCTCCGTGGAGCGCCGTGCTGACCTGCGTCTTCACTTCCGGGAGCGGGGTGAGGTGGGCGGTGCTTCGCATTCGGAGCATGTGTGCTCCTTCATCAGGCTATGCTCAAGTGTTTTTATCTATTGTAATAAATATTTTTAACATACATACTGCACTTAGAGGGCGCCGTCCTTTCTTTTTTATTGTTCCAGACCCCCTGGAAACTCAATGCCTTTTGGTTGAATTGAATTCCCTCTCATGAAGGCCTACTAGAGGCAATTAGAGAATTCTGGGAGAGAAATGCAGATCACCCTGATCTTAACACCGCATGGGATGCCTTTTAAAAGCAAATATGAGGGGTTCTCTCATAAGCTAAGTGACAAATATTAAATCCAAAACGAGGGCACAGGGGGAACAGGCGGAACAGCTTGTTTGCCGGCTTGAGACAAGGTTTACAGATGACCCTAGCGACTCAAACAGGAAGGCGTGGCTAGAAGCGCAAGAGGCGGTGGTTCAGATCACCAAATCAGCAGCTGATAAAAAGAGGTTCTTTAATAGGCTTGCTTACTATGAGGAGGGGGAGCAGACCGGCCGCCTGCTGGCAAGGATTGTGAGGTCTTCCCAAACCTCCCCTTCAATTGGTGCTCTTCGCACAAAGCAGGGGAGTCTGGTGAACACCTCTAACCTAATCATGCAAGAGCTGGTTGAATACTACTCGCCTCTACAGGTCCAGAGCGGGGTATACGGAGACATACCTGCAGACCGTAGAACTGCCATGCTTCTCTGCTTCCCAAAAAGCATTGTTGGACGACCCCATTACTATAGAGGACTTACAAGAGGCGATAGCCCTCTCTCCTAGCGCTAAAGCACCAGGAGACAACGGCCTCCTGACTGAAATATACAAGCAATATGGTATGTCCATCCCGCCCCACCTTCTTAGAGTGCTTAACTTGGCTAGGACCAACCAAAGATTACTAGATTCCATGACGAGAGCGAATATTGTCCTTATACTGAAACCAGGGAAGGACCCTTTAGACCCGGGCTTATATAGGCCAATATCTCTTTTACAAAGTGACATCGAACTCCTGGAAAAGGTCTTGGCCCTTAGACTCAACAAGGTGATCACCTATATTATACACTCGGACCAATCCAGCCTCATCCCCCAAAAATCCACCGCTGTAAACCTCCGCAGACTGTTCCTTAACCTACAAGCCCAACCAGATAACACGGGGGACAGGGCACTACTGTCAGATGCCCATAAAGCATTTGAATTCATAGAATGGCAATACCTCTGGGCAGTTACAGTGGGGATCGAAAGTTTGGGCACCCCAGGTAAAACTGTATTAATGTGCATAACGAAGCCAAGGAAAGATGGAAAAATCTCAAAATGGCATCAAATTACAGATTAGACATTCTTATAATATGTCAAAAAAAGTTAGATTTTATTTCCATCATTTACACTTTCAAAATTACAGAAAACAAAAAATGGCGTCTGCAAAAGTTTGGGCACCCTGCAGAATTTATAGCATGCACTACCCCCTTTGCAAAGCTAAGACCTGCCAGTGTCATGGATTGTTCTCAATCACCGTCTGGGAAGACCAGGTGATGTCCATCTCAAAGGTTTCAAATGGCCAGACTCATCTGACCTTGCCCCAACAATCCACACCATGGGTTCTTCTAAGCAGTTGTCTAGAAAACTGAAACTGAAAATAGTTGACGCTCACAAAGCTGGAGAAGGCTATAAGAAGATAGCAAAGCATTTTCAGATGTCAATATCCTCTGTTCGGAATGTAATTAAGAAATGGCAGTCATCAGGAACAGTGGAAGTTAAAGGAAGATCTGGAAGACCAAGAAAAATATCAGACAGAACAACTCGCAGGATTGTGAGAAAAGCAATTCAAAACCCACGTTTGACTTTCCCTCCAGAAAGATCTGGCAGACACTGGAGTTGTGGTACACTATTCCACTATAAAGAGATACTTGTACAAATATGGTCTTCATGGAAGAGTCATCAGAAGAAAACCTCTTCTACGTCCTCACCACAAAAATCAGCGTATGAACGTTGCAAATGAACATATAGACAAGCCTGAGGCATTTTGGAAACAAGTTCTGTGGACCAATGAGGTTAAAATAGAACTTTTTGGCTGGAATGAGCAAAGGTACGTTTGGAGAAGAAAGGTCACAGAATTTAATGAAAAGAACCTCTGTCCAACTGTGAAGCATGGGGGTGGATCAATCATGCTTTGGGGTTGTATTGCAGCCAGTGGCACAGGGAACATTTCACGAGTAGAAGGAAAAATGGATTCAATAAAATTTCAGCAAATTTTGGATGGTAACTTGATGCCATCTGTGAAAAAGCTGAAGTTAAAGAGAGGATGGCTTCTACAAATGGATAATGATCCTAAACACACCTCAAAATCCACGGGGGATTACATCAAGAGGCGTAAACTGAAGGTTTTGCCATGGCCTTCACAATCTCCTGACCTCAACATTATTGAAAATCTATGGATAGACCTTAAAAGAGCAGTGCGTGACAGACAGCCCAGAAATCTCAAAGAACTGGAAGACTTTTGTAAGGAAGAATGGGCAAAGATACCTCAAACAAGAATTGAAAGATTCTTGGCTGGCTACAAAAAGCGTTTACAAGCTGTGATACTTGCCAAAGGGGGCAGTACAAGATATTAACTCTGCAGGGTGCCCAAACTTTTGCAGACGCCATTTTTTTGTTTTCTGTAATTTTGAAAGTGTAAATGATGGAAATAAAATCTAACTTTTTTTGACATATTATAAGAATGTATAATCTGTAATTTGATGCCATTTGGAGATTTTTTCATCTTTCCTTGGCTTCGTTATGCACATTAATACACATTTTTACCTGGGGTGCCCAAACTTTCGATCCCCACTGTATGGGCAAGTTCGGATTCGGAGATATGTTCTTATCCTGGGTCAAGCTGCTCTATAGCTCATTAGAGAAGCAGTACACATTTCCCCACCCTTCAGGCTCCATAGGGAGAAACGTCAGGGCTGCCCATTGTCTCCACTTCTGTTTGCGGTGGCAATTGAGCCAATGGCTGCCCTGATTAGGTCTAACCCACAGGTTCAGGAATTTAATTTTGGGGAACTACAAGAGAAAATTATGCTATAGACAGATGACACAATGCTGCTACTGGGAGACACTTCTGACTCCCTGAAAGCGACAATGTCGATCATAGTACAGTTTGGGAGGTACTCTGGGCTGGTGATCAACTGGACTAAATCTTCCCTGATGGTACTAGATGCAGACCCAGACGCTTAGGACGTCGAGCCACTCCAAATACCGCTAACTTCTAGTTTCAAATGTCTAGGAATTCAGATCACCCGAAAATATCCCCTAACCTGTCACCACTACTGGGACAAATTCGTGCTAGGATTAAAGTATCTCCTATCTGAGAGAGCGTTTTCGGCTCCCCCAGACGATACACTTCTATTACCTTCAATTACAACACAATAAGGGCTCAAACCAATGGGACTCAGTGGACTCTATCCCCGACCCTCATACTTCACTACAGGGAGGAGGTGATCAGCCTTAAAGGCTTTATTTCTAACTGTTACTCGGGGTATACCTGACAGGGTTCCCCCTAAAGACGACGGCTAAGTGGGAGAATGACGTGGGTGCCCTTGAGGGAGAACAGTGGGAGGCAGCATTACAGGCAGTACGAATGTCATCCCTAAATGTAGCACAGCGACTATACCAGTTGTACATTAAACTGAGAGTACGTTACACGCCAGCTAAGCTTGCCAGAATGGGGGCGAGACTGGACTCGGAGTGCCCGAGATGTGTGAGACCACGGGGACTTGATTCATATGTTGTGGCGCTGCCCAAGCTACACCTGTACTGGACAGGGGTCCTAAATACTATCAACAATGCCTTCTCAGTCTCCATCCTGAACTACCCAAAACCATGCCTGCTGGGTATCCTAGACGACCTCCTTCTGGAGGATAATCTTAAACTGTCTATTGCAAGGGCCCTGTTTCAGGCATGCCTGCTTATCCTTCGAAGATGGAAGGCGACTGAGCCCTCCACGATTAAAGAATGGATCAGACAGATGAGTGACACTTTATGGCTGGAAAAGTTTATATTCCAACATAGGGGACGTCCTGGCAAATTTGATGATCAGTTACATAGTTGGTAAGGTTGAATAAAGACACCTGTCCATCCAGTTCAACCTGAGTGAGTGTGGGTGTGTGTCTACAATTGTCCCTGTACATTGTGTCTCATTAAGATGCTCATCTATTATTTATTTAAGGTACCCATATAACACCGTCAATTTACACAGCGCTCAACACATACATTGCACACACATCGGTCCCTACCCTCAAGGAGCCCACAATCCAAGGTCCCAACTCATACCGATATACCAAAGCCAATTTACCTACCAGCATGTCTTTGGAGTGTGGAAGGAAACTGGCGTACCCAGAGGAAACCCACACAGGCACAGGGAGAACATGCAAACTCCAGGCAGGTAGTGTCATGGTTGGGATTCGAACCAGCGACCCTTTTTACTGCTAGGCAAGAGTGCTAACCACTACACCACTGTGCTGGTCTTGTGGTTTTTACTTTTTTGACACTTTTTTGGTGAATGGGTAGGGGTACAGTATACCCCATACCCATTCACATAGGGGTGGGCGGGATCCGGGGGCCCCCTTGATAAAGGGGGCCTCCAGATTCTGATACTCTCCCCCCCCTCCCAACCACAGATCCTCACAACCACTGGGCCAGGGTTGTGGGGACAGGGCCCTTGTCCCCATCAACATGGGGACAAGGTGCTCTGGGGGGGACCCCAAAGCACCCTCCCCATGTTGAGGGCAAGCTACATAGTTACAACAAGTGGTCACCTTGGCTGAGCTCACCGGGCCTATCCCCGGTGGACCTCATACTAGATAGTTTACTGGGTTGCTAAATCACAAAAGATAATACACCAGGTCACATTGATGGTCCATAGCTAGAGCAGCAGACCTTGAGGAGCACAGGCTACATTAATAACGAAATGCAAGCTGAAATTATAATGTCCTAGATAGTGGTGCAGAGATGCCAATAATTGATGTATGTATACTGTGAGTTGTTGGAACTGGAATTTGACATGTTTGTAAACTGAGTTTTTCAATTAAACTTTTTTTCTGAGAAAAAAAAAAGAAATTCCACCAGAGAGAAAATAACACTTTGTTATTTTTGTCTAGAGAAAGCTGGACAACATTGTGAATAAACAACCGGTTAGTAAATATGAATCGTTACATTAACTATAACTGTATGATCACAACTCTCCAGGAGAGATTTGGCATGTTGGAGAGTAAGGCCCCTTTCACACTTATACGACTTGTCCCACGATTTTGTACTGCAAAATCGTATGACAAGTCATTCTCCATGATTTTCAATGACTACCATTCATATTGGCACGACTTTAAGTCGTGCCGACTTGAAAGTAGTCCCTGCACTACTTTGGTCCAACTTCTATGCGAGTTGTACTCCATAGACCTCAATGTTAAACCCTGAAGTAGCATGCAAGTCGTGCCTGAATATTATATAGACACGACTTCAGCACGACTTTGTAAGCACAAGCCTGGCCTCGCTATTCGGGAAAGGAAAACTTTTCTTTCCTTTCCCGATGAGCGACAGGCAGTGCTGACAGCTGTCTGGTATGAATCCAGAGGGGGAACGCTGTGCCAAGTTTTAAATAAAAAAACCGGCGTGGGTTCCCCCCCAGGGGCATACCAGGCCCTTAGGTCTGGTATGGATCTAAGGGGAACCCCCTACACCGAAAAATCGGCGTGGGGTCCCCCCCAAAATCCATACCAGACCCTCATCCGAGCACGCAGCCCGGCCGGTCAGGAATGGGGGTGGGGACGAGCTAGCGCCCCCCCCCCCTCCTGGACCGTACCAGGCCGCATGCCCTCAACATGGGGGGGTGGGTGCTTTGGGGCATGGGGGGCACCCTGCGGCCCCCCCACCCCAAAGCACCTTGTCCCCATGTTGATGAGGACAAGGGCCTCTTCCCGACAACCCTGGCCGTTGGTTGTCGGGGTCTGCGGGCGGGGGGCTTATCGGAATCTGGGAGCCCCCTTTAATAAGGGGGGCCCCCAGATCCCGGCCCCCCACCCTATGTGAATGAGTATGGGGTACATGGTACCCCTACCCATTCACCTAGGGAAAAAAAGCATCAATAAAAACACAGTACACAGGTTTTTAAAATAATTTATTAGGCAGCTCCGGGATCTTCTTCCGACTTCGGGGGTCCTCTTCTGACTTCGGGGGTCTCTCCGGCGTCCGCATCTTCTGCCGGCTCCACCACTATCTTCTGGCGCTCTTTTGCCAGCGGTGGTCCGGACCTCTGGATCGTCTTCTTCCCTCTTCTCTTCCAGAGATGTTGACACGACGCTCTCTCCAGCCAGAATGGTCTCTGTGCGCTCCGCAACTGACTTATATAGGCGGTGGCCCCGCCCCCTTATGCCGTCACAGTCCCTGGGCATGCTGGGACTGTGACGTTTTAGGAGGCGTGGTCACTGGGTGAGGACCACGCCCCCTTATGACGGCACAGTCCCAGCATGCCCCGGGACAGTGACCTCATAGGGGGCGGGGCCACCGCCTATATAAGTCAGTTGCGGAGCGCACAGAGACCATTCTGGCTGGAGAGAGCGTCATGTCAACATCTCTGGAAGAGAAGAGGGAAGAAGACGATCCAGAGGTCCGGACCACCGCTGGCAAAAGAGCGCCAGAAGATAGCGGTGGAGCCGGCAGAAGATGCGGACGCCGGAGAGACCCCCGAAGTCAGAAGAGGACCCCCGAAGTCGGAAGAAGATCCCGGAGCTGCCTAATAAATTATTTTAAAAAACCTGTGTACTGTGTTTTTTATTGATGCTTTTTTTCCCTAGGTGAATGGGTAGGGGTACCATGTACCCCATACTCATTCACATAGGGTGGGGGGCCGGGATCTGGGGGCCCCCTTATTAAAGGGGGCTCCCAGATTCCGATAAGCCCCCCGCCCGCAGACCCCGACAACCAACGGCCAGGGTTGTCGGGAAGAGGCCCTTGTCCTCATCAACATGGGGACAAGGTGCTTTGGGGTGGGGGGGCCGCAGGGTGCCCCCCATGCCCTAAAGCACCCACCCCCCATGTTGAGAGCATGCGGCCTGGTACGGTCCAGGAGGGGGGGGGGCCGCTAGCTCGTCCCCACCCCCATTCCTGACCGGCCGGGCTGCGTGCTCGGATAAGGGTCTGGTATGGATTTTGGGGGGACCCCCACGCCGATTTTTCGGCGTAGGGGGTTGCTCTTACAATTCATACCAGACCTAAGGGCCTGGTATGTCCCTGGGGGGGAACCCACGCCAGTTTTTTTATTTAAAACTTGGCGTGGAGTTTCCCCTTATGATTCATACCAACTACTGTATGTTTTAATTTGTTAATGCCAAAAACGTGGCAAAGTAGTACTGCTCCCAAATCGCGGTAAAATAGCGGCAAAATCGCGGCCGCAAAATCGCGGTAAAATCGTGCGACTTTGAAGTCGTATAAGTGTGAAAGGGGCCTAAGGAGAAGACAGAGAAAAAAGTTCAGAGGATAAGGAGGGGGGGGGGTTAGGAATTGGGGTGCTCCAGATTGTCAACATATGGGTTATTTGACCCGAAATATACAATATGATATAAAGTATACATAAAATAAATAATAAAATACAAAGTACAAAACAATGGGGATCAATCGGGTGTTAAAAGACATAATCTCAGAGGAGGCCGAAGAAAAGGTGAACCAGCAGGTCCATATTTTGTGCGCGATCTTCGCTAAGTCTCTGTGTTCTAGTGTAAGGTCTTCCATTTGGCAAGTTTGATCGACTTCTTGAAACCACTGTTGGATAGTAGGTACTGTGAATTGTTTCCAGTGACGGCGAATAAGTGCTTTAGCAGCATTTAAAAGGTGTGGATTAATGGAGTGCCTATATTGGCCTACTGGTTCGGCTGTACAATGGAATAGGACTACCCATGGATCATTAGGAATGGGGAAATTATTTTGATCCAATGTAAGATAGATGATCAAAACTATTGTATTTGGGGACAGTGCCACCAACGAGGGAATCGGGGGGGGGGGGGGGCATCAGTAACCAAAACTGCAGTGTTTATCCTTATAACACATCACAGGAAGCACCTCCATGGTTAACAGAGGACAGAATTAAAATTTGACTTGGGGAAGCTTAACATTAATAAATCACCAGGACCAGATGGCTTGCATCTGAGCGTACTTAGGGAACTCAGTCAAGTAATTGCCAGACCATTGGGATAAATGGGGAGTACTCGGAATGGTCAGAGGTGGATAGTGGGGTCCCCCAGGGTTCTGTGCTGGGATCAATCCTATTTATTTTGTTCATAAACGACCTGGAGGATGGGGTAAACAGTTCAATCTCTATATGCGGATGATACTAAGCTAAGCAGGGCAACAACTTCTCTGCAGGATGTGGAAACCTTGCAAAAAGATCTGAACAAATTAATGAGGTGGGAATGTAAAATAATGCATTTGGGTGGCAAAAATATGAATGCAATCTATACACTGGGGTGAGAACCTCTGGGGGAATCTAGGATGGAAAAGGACCTGGGGGTCCTAGTAGATGATAGGCTCAGCAATGGCATGCATTGCCAAGCTGCTGCTAACAAAGCAAACAGAATATTGGCATGCATTAAAAAGGGGATCAACTACAGAGATAAAACGATAATTCTCCCGCTCTACAAGACTCTGGTCCGACCGCACCTAGAGTATGTTGTCCTGTTCTAAGCACCAGTCCTCAAGAAGATGTACTGGAAATGGAGCGAGTACAAAGAAGGGCAACTAAGCTAATAAAGGGTCTGGAGGATATTAGTTATGAGGAAAGGTTGCAAGTGTCACGAATTCGCACCCCAACGGCGACTAACTAACCGCGACGTGCGTTCCGTGACCGGGGTATATGAGGAACTAAGGGAATAAGGGGGAACTTATACTGCGCATGTAAGACTGGCTGTAGTATTTTCACAGCCTGCACTACCTTTGGCCACCACTAGAGGGAGACTCCACTCCAATCCAGCTAGCTGACCACACACAGGCAGATACGAATCTTACATACAATCTGGTGCACTCTAAGGGTTGGGGAGCAGTCTAGCAATTACTATACACTTCTAGGGTTCCTCCAGCTATCCTGCAAGCTTGAACCCCGGTGTTAATCACTCTTCCCACCGTCCCCACGCCCACACACCAGATACACAATAAACGATAGCCTGCCACCACCCAACAGTTTGTCCGCAGACTGGTCTGCTGAGCCACCACACACACAGATCTCTGTCTGGCAGATCTGTTAGCTTACAATCTGCATGCAATCTGCCAACACACAGTGCAATTGCATACCGATTGGCATGTAACTTAAACCGAGTACTTAGGCACTAAAATACAACAACCTCTCCAGAGATATGAGTCCTAGCTTAGTACACAGAAGTCACTTATTAATTTTATCATTTAATATCCCGAAAGTGGGCAGTGCATATAAGATATACAAAGAAAAAGGATTTACCAAAAAAGATACAAAAAATGCAGAAAGACACACCAATTGGCAATTTGCTATGAAAATAAAAAGGGATAAAAACAGAAATAAACTTTACCAGGTAAATCTATCCGTTAGTAGAAGCATACTGGAACATATGGGAACTCCCCAGTTTCGAACTGGCTTCGTGGAAGAACAATGTCCATATCTCAGGCTACCCAATTTATTGAAATATGGATGCGGGCTGGACTTTAGCCCTTGGCCAATCAACCCTGGGGGGGTGTTCCTGTCTCAGCCCACAAATGTTTTGTGTTCTGAAATGACCAGAGTCAAATTGGCCCAGAACGGCGCTGATTGCTGGGTCATGGATAGGATTTCCGATACCAGCGCATCAGTCCGATCGCAACAGTACCAATCACTGCCTGCCTGCCGCAATCAGGCGCCATATAACGGTTTTGTGTGGTTCTTTAGGATTCCACACCTGCTAAACATACAGAGTTACATGTACACGTAACCCATCAGGTGTACGATCACAAGGAATTATTTTCATCTCTCTGCCGGTAATATTTTAGCTTTTATGAGAGATAAAATGGTTCCTTAGATCTCTTGATATTAATCAAAGCTTACAGACTGTCCGGAGCCTTGTGAATGCCCCCTGCAGATCCGTGTGGCCAAGATGACTAGCAGATTTCTTTAAGCCTCAGGAAGCTGGCAATCTATGTTTACTCTAATGGGAACTTTTATTGGCATCTAGGTGTCACTACGATCCTAGAAAAAAACTGTCTATGTCCTTTTCAAATGCTAATGAAAGAACATATGTGCATGACTGACATAGAATACTATATTTTTATTAACCAAGAATTAAACTACATCTACAATTACACTACATCTAGTTAGGCAAAACTATCCTACGCTTATATTTTCGTCACATCTCCCCCTTCCAGATGACGCACAGCTGAGCCTAAACGGGTCAGCTAACGCGTCTGCATGGAAGATTCCCTAAGATGGGGGTGAAGGTTCCCCCAACTGAAGCTTGGCACCACCGACACTTCAGCCTGTCCCTTTGCAGATAGGAGAGGGCGACCGCACCCCTCTCTGACTGATCCTAACGGGTCTGGATCAGGATTGGCCAGCAGATTGCCCTGCGGATCCACTTCATCCACTGGCCACTGACTACCTACTGAAAGGGTACAGGCAAATTTGTCATTGTGTGTTGTCAGCATTCTCAGCCATTGGCCCTGGCCATCTGGTAGTACTCTATGAGCTACCACACCCAGATGTTTGAGCCTGGCATAAGGCCATCCCTGGGTGATCTGGGCCTGGTTCCATGACCTGGGTACCAGGGCCTCCACTCTTTGGTCTGTCTCCCACACTTTTTCTCGTTCCGCCTCAACAGAAGGCCTGCCAGCACAACCCCTGAATTCCTCTACGCTGACACCAAACATATCAGCTGGTAGGAACTCAGTGCCATCAGCTGCAGCCTCTGAGAGAGCAGATTCAGATGGGGTCAGTTTTCCCCCATAATTCTGTGGTTCTTCCCCTGTTATGCACAGCAACGAATCCTCAATCATGATACTCATAGCTGTGGGTACAGAGGATAAAGCCACAAAAGACTTTATTCTGCCAGGGGTCATGCTCTGACCCGTGTCATACTCTCCTACTCTGTCCTCCTCAGCAGAAGGCCTGCCAGCACAACACCTCAGTTCCTCTGGGCCAACATCAGACTTATCAGCCAGAAAGTACCCGGTGTTGTCAGCTGCAGCTGCTGAGATGGTAGGCCCTGATGGGGCCAAATTTGCCCTGTCACCCTGTAATATTCCCTTAGTGACACACAGCAATGAATCCGCAATAGCAGTACTCGCAACTATGGTGACAGAGGAGAAGATCACAGAAGACTGAATTCCACCGGGGGTTGTCCTTTGACCCACATCCCATACTCCTACTCCATCCTCAGCAGAGCATCTGTTGGCACAACACCTGAGTTCTTCTGGGCTGGCAACAAATGTATCATCCCCTAAGAACTCAGTGCTGTCAGCTGCAACTGTCAAGGGAGTAGAGTCAGATTGGATCAGATTTGCCCCCTCACCCTGTGGTCTTTCCTCTGTGATGCACAGCCCAGAATCCACAATGGAAGTACTGGTAGCTGTGATGGCAGAGGAGCAGACCACAGAAGACTTTGCCTCACATAAGGTTACAAGCACACCTTGCTTGTCCTTACCAGGATCTACTAAAACACAATTTGCCTTTTCAGCAGGTACTTCAAAACATTCCTTTTCTTTACAAGTGGTTACAGAGTCACAGTCCTGTTCTCCGTACACCCTCACCCCGCCATCCCCAACTGACCGCCCGTCAGCCAGACCTCTGTACTCCTCCAGGCTGATGTCAATTTTAACAGCCTCAGGGGACTCAGAGTGATCTGCCACAGACGCCAGGGAGACAACAGTGTGAGGGGACCACAGGCCTGCTTGGCCAAGTTCACAAGGGTCCGACCCAGTTGGATTGGGCCCTTTCACAGACAGTCCTTCTGTAGCAGTGGGCAATGACCAGTTCGGGGCAGCCCGGTGGGCCCCGGGAGTCACCACTGCAGCAGAGGGAATGTCTGCACAGCACAGATCATGACTTTTTACATCACACAAAACATTATCAATTTCAGAGTTCATTGTGACTTTAGTTTCCTCTCTGGGCCTTGGCTCCAGAAACCCATTACGGCCTGGACCTGGCACACAGTCACTAGTCCCCTGACCCTCCCCAGAGTTCCCAACGTGCACTGAGTCACCCAACAGTACTTTACGTGAATCCGGGGCTTCAGGTGGAGATGCAGGTTTCAGGGGGGATGAATTTGGCTCATGGCGGGCTACCAACTGCACCCGGTCAGTACCCGATAGTACATTACTGGCATCTGCTATGCCTACTTCTTTCACTTTGCTTTTTGATCCTCTGAGCAAAGCAACACAAGCTGTTGGTAACACAGGGATGACTCCTCCAACCCCTGTGATAACTGTGGCTTTCTTTGGGACCACATCCTCATGGCTCCTCGATCCTGAAAGAGCTAGGACATCCGTGAATCCCGTATCTCGGAGTCCGACTGAAACATTATTACCTGCGGTAACCAGCTGCAGGGTATCCGCACGGCCTCCTACATTTGTGGGATCTGCTCTGCCCACTTCTTTCACTTGGCTTTCAGATTCCTGGTTCAAAGAAACACAAGCCATAGGCACGGCAGGGATGGCTCCTCCACCTCCTGTGACAACCATAACTTCCCCTGGGATCACATCCTCACAGCTCCTCAATCCTGGAAGAGCTAGGACATCCTCTGACCCCATACCTCGGAGTCCGACTGTAACACTGTTACTTGCAGTAACTGGCTGCAGGTTATCCGCATGGCCTCCTACATACGTGGGATCTGCTCTGCCCACTTCTTTCATTTGGCTTTCAGAGTCCAGGTTCAACGAAATACAAGCCATAGGCACGGCAGGGATGGCTCCTCCACCTCCAGTGATGACCATGGCTTCCCCTGGGATCACATCCTCACAGCTCCTCGATCCTGGAAGAGCTAAGACATCCACTGATCCCATACCTCAGAGTCCGACTGTAACGCTGTCACTTGCGGTAACTGGCTGCAGGTTATCCGCTCGGTCTCCTACATTTTCCCCAACAAGCAACACAGTAGGGGGAGCACTTTTCACACTTGCTGGTGGGCTAGGCCTCCTCCTCTTTGGACAAAGGCTTGAGTAATGTCCACCTTGGTTACAGACAAAACACTTCAAGGTTTCCACAGATGTAGGTCTGGCTCCTGTAGTTCTTGATGCAGATGGAGGTGATGTTGCAATTCCAGGCTGGATTTGGGGACTGTTCAGTTTGTGCTCTCTCTCTCTTTGCTTTATTTCACTCTGGTGGTCATCTCTTTCTATTTGCTTCATCTGCTGTAGGGATTTCTTCCGCTGAGAGGGTTTGAGAACAGAATCATGCTGTCTCACACAGTCATCTGGAATGGCACAGTCTCTGGGTTTAGATGCCATGGTGAACTGTTCATGGTCATCCTCTATCAACGCACATAAAAGTTGGGTCCTCGTCTTGCCGACTGTACTGATGCCTCTTAGCTCACAGAGGTCAATCGCGGTCTCTTCGGATTGCCTCTTGTACCAGCATATCATCTCGTGGGTTACCATCTTCAAGTTTTTTGCCCAAATAAAAGATAGAAAAGAAAAAACAAGAGGGGGTGGGGAGCAAATAGCCAAGTATGTCTTCTACAAAACAAAAATTATGCACTTTCTGTAGGTCAGTTGCTTCTAACAAGCTTCCAACCTTTAGTACACAGGTTAAATGAATAAACCATGTACTAATGTACTAAGCAAATCCCGCTCGCTGCCGCCAATCTGTCACGGATTCCCACCCCACGGCGGCTAACCAACCGCGACGTGCGTTCCGTGACCGGGGTATATGAGGAACTAAGGTAATAAGGGGGATCTTATACTGCGCATGTAAGACTGGCTGTAGTATTTTCACAGCCTGCACTACCTTTGGCCACCACTAGAGGGAGACTCCACTCCAATCCAGCTAGCTGACCACACACAGGCAGATACAAATCTTACATACAATCTGGTGCACTCTAAGGGTTGGGGAGCAATCTAGCAATTACTACACACTTCTAGGATTCCTCCAGCTATCCTGCAAGCTTGAACCCCGGTGTTAATCACTCTTCCCACCATCCCCACGCCCACACACCAGATACACAATAAACGATAGCCTGCCACCACCCAACAGTTTGTCCGCAGACTGGTCTGCTGAGCCACCACACACACAGATCTCTGTCTGGCAGATCTGTTAGCTTACAATCTGCATGCAATCTGCCAACACACAGTGCAATTGCATACCAATTGGCATGTAACTTAAACCGAGTACTTAGGCACTAAAATACAACAACCTCTCCAGAGATATGAGTCCTAGCTTAGTACACAGAAGTCACTTATTAATTTTATCATTTAATATCCCGAAAGTGGGCAGTGCATATAAGATATACAAAGAAAAAGGATTTACCAAAAAAGATACAAAAAATGCAGAAAGACACACCAATTGGCAATTTGCTATGAAAATAAAAAGGGATAAAAACAGAAATAAACTTTACCAAGTAAATCTATCCGTTAGTAGAAGCATACTGGAACATATGGGAACTCCCCAGTTTCGAACTGGCTTCGTGGAAGAACAATGTCCATATCTCAGGCTACCCAATTTATTGAAATATGGATGCGGGCTGGACTTTAGCCCTTGGCCAATCAACCCTGGGGGGGTGTTCCTGTCTCAGCCCACAAATGTTTTGTGTTCTGAAATGACCAGAGTCAAATTGGCCCAGAACGGCGCTGATTGCTGGGTCATGGATAGGATTTCCGATACCAGCGCATCAGTCCGATCGCAACAGTACCAATCACTGCCTGCCTGCCGCAATCAGGCGCCATATAACGGTTTTGTGTGGTTCTTTAGGATTCCACACCTGCTAAACATACAGAGTTACATGTACACGTAACCCATCAGGTGTACGATCACAAGGAATTATTTTCATCTCTCTGCCGGTAATATTTTAGCTTTTATGAGAGATAAAAATGGTTCCTTAGATCTCTTGATATTAATCAAAGCTTACAGACTGTCCGGAGCCTTGTGAATGCCCCCTGCAGATCCGTGTGGCCAAGATGACTAGCAGATTTCTTTGAGCCTCAGGAAGCTGGCAATCTATGTTTACTCTAATGGGAACTTTAATTGGCATCTAGGTGTCACTACGATCCTAGAAAAAAACTGTCTATGTCCTTTTCAAATGCTAATGAAAGAACATATGTGCATGACTGACATAGAATACTATATTTTTATTAACCAAGAATTAAACTGCATCTACAATTACACTACATCTAGTTAGGCAAAACTATCCTACGCTTATATTTTCGTCACAGCAAGCACTGAACTTATTCTCTCTGGAGAAGAGACGCTTGAGAGGGGATATGATTTCAATCTATAAATGCCGTACTGGTGAAGACATTGAAGGTTGAGTTTAGAGAGACCATGGAGTTAAGCCTCTAAGACTCTGCAAGGATTTCCATTTGTGAGGTTTCATCTATCTTTTTGAGCAGATCCTGGAGATGTTAGCGCGTTGCCTTTTAGTAGATTTGTGGCTCGATGGGAGATTCCAGGATGTGGATGTCTTCTTGCCTTCTTGGAAGCTCAGGAGGGGAAAAATTGAGATCTAGGCAAAACTTTTCCAGATCCTCGGGAAATTGTAGCATAGCGGTGCGACCATCTCTGTTAGCAATGAGGCAGGCCAAGATTATTGCGCAGTTTGTCAGTAAGTGGGCGCAAGCCACATTGACGGTCTAGGGTTTCTTTAGCCAGGTCTGGAAAAAAGGATAGTATGGCGCCATCAAAATCTAAGGTGGAGGCTTCTCTGGCCTTACGCATAATCATTTCCCTTTCTTCAAAGTAGTGGACCCTGCAAATAACATTTCTCGGGGTGTCTGATATGTTGCGAGGGCGGAGAGCCCTGTGAACCCTGTCCAGCTTTAGCAGGTGATCAGCGGGATTACCCAGTAATTTGTTGAAAATACCTTGGATCGTGGCCAGTAAGTCACTGTCCCTGGTCGCTTCCGGAAGACCCCAGACCCTAATGTTGTTGCGCCTATTACGGTTCTCCTGGTCTTCCAGCTTGTACATGGCCATCCTGTGTGCCAGTGTCAAACTGCGAACAGTGGATTGGAGATCTTTAATGGTGGTTGCATGTGTATCTAGTAGGGCTGCGCATCTTCACTGGTCTCACGATTCGATTCGATTACGATTATCTGGTCAACGATTCGATTCGATTCGATTCCGCGATGCATCACGATGCATCACGATTACCGACGAGCTCCCACTTCCGCTTGGGCCGCCTAGGTGGCCCTTCCACCCTGCAATCTTCTGGGACACATCACAGTTCCCAAAAGATTGCCCGGCTATGCAGGACAGCACAGTGAGACATGCGCACCCGGCTGTGAAGCTGCAAGCTGTCACAGCCGGATGCCCACAGTAGTATTGCCAGCGCTGTGGACAGGCGGGGGAGAGAAGGGAGGGTTTGGGTGGCCACGTCGCTGGATTGTGGGACAGGTGAGTGTCTTTTTATTAAAAGTCAGAACATGCACTTTTTTTGTAGCTGCTGACTTCTAATAAACAAAAAATTGACTGGAACTCCGCTTTGAATTAAAAATAACCTCACTCCCTAAAAAGTGCAGTAATCCGGTGCACTACAGGGTACAGAGATTCACACACACGGCTGCTGGGAGGTCAAAAGGGAAAGAATCCACAGATGACAAACAGCCCTGTGAAGTTCCCTGTACTGTCTCTGTGCTGACCAGTGGCGGCTGGTGCTCAAAATGTTTTTGGGGGGTGCAAACAAACTGAAAAATACTGAACCTCCCCCGTCAAACGCAGCCATCTGTGCCCGTCAAACGCAGCCATCTGTGCCCGTCAAACGCAGCCACTTGTGCCCGTCAAACACAGCCACTTGTGCCCGTCAAACGCAGCCCCCTGTTCCCATCAAATGCAGCCACCTGTGCCCAAACGCAGCCACTGTGCCCAAACGCAGCCACTTGTGCCCGCCAAACTCAGCCACCTGTGCCCAAACTCAGCCACTTGTGCCCGCCAAACTCAGCCACCTGTGCCAAAACGCAGCCACTTGTACCCGCCAAACTCAGCCACCTGTGCCAAAACGCAGCCACTTGTGCCCGCCAAACTCAGCCACCTGTGCCCAAACTCAGCCACCTGTGCCAAAACGCAGCCACCTGTGCCCGCCAAACTCAGCCACCTGTGCCAAAACGCAGCCACCTGTGCCCACCAAACGCAGCCACCTATGCCAAAACGCAGCCACCTGTGCCCACCAAACGCAGCCACCTATGCCCAAATGCAGCCACCTGTGCCCAAATGCAGCCACCTGTGCCCAAACGCAGCCACCTGTGCCCAAACACAGCCACCTGTGCCCGCCAAACGCAGCCATCACTGACCCCCCCCCCCCCCAATTACTTTCTTTTAATAATTATATTACAAAGGATGGTCTGCCCCCGCTGTATGTGCTTTTAAAAAACGTTGTCACATCATACCAAATTTTGCCGGTATACGATCATGTCACTCCCGGCCGTCCCGCCCCTCTCCGCTCTCCTCTTCCCTCTCCGCTCTCCGCTCACGTGTCTCCTGAGTCCTGACGTCAGCGGGGAATTCTCAGTCCCGCCCGCTGACTATAGTTATCGTATCAGAAGAGAGGCGGGCGGGACTGAGAAATCCCCGCTGACGTCAGGACTCAGGAGACGGAAGCGGAGAGCGAAGAAAAGAGCGGAGAGGGGCGGGGCGGGCCGGGAGTCACATGATCGTATACCGGCGAAGTTCGGTATGAAGTTAAATTGTTTTTTAAAAAAGCACATACAGCGGGGGCACAGTGCACACCATCCTTTGTAATATAATTATTAAAATAAAGACGGTTTTTCAAATTTTCTCGAGCGCTTTCCCGGGAGGGGCGGGGCTACTAATGACGTCACCAAACATCGATTTTCGGGGTTTTATGCATCGATGCCGCATCGGGGACACCCGAATCGCGATGCATCGATGCAACGATTAATTTCAGCACCCCTAGTATCTAGGCGTTGCTCCTACTCCTCCACTCTGATCAGGACCTGTGATAAGTCGGAGCGGACCGAGGTCACTTTTTTTTTTTTTTTATAGCGCTTTCAAGACTATGGAGCATGGAGGCAAGTTCTGTTTTGGTTGGGAGACCACTCACCAGTGCTGCCACCTCCGATCGGTGGGGAGAGCAGGCTCCTTTGTCTGAGCCGCATGATGAGGGGGAGCTGTGTCTCTGGCAGCAGGTGGAGCCAGCGCCATGCGGAGAGTGGCCTGTTTCCCCTGCATCCAGCGAGTCCTCCTGTTCTATGACCAGGAACCATTTATTGGAGCCCGAGGCGGAGCTTTTGACTGTCAGGGAGTGAACCGCTTGTTTCCCCTGTTGTGGCAACAGGTGGATTTCAGCAATTGATGCTGTTTAATGGAGCTGACAGGGAAACCTCCGGAGGAACTCATGAGAAGTGCATCTTCACTGGGCCAGGCAGAAGCCACACGCCCTTCATAAACCTTTTTAACATCTCAGTAGAAGTCTCATTGTCCAGATAGGGCAGAGTTAATTCAGAATATAATGTTGAAGGAAGACCAGCTGTTTAGTCCAGGGCGCTCAACCTTTTGAAGTGCAAGGGCCACTTTAGTGAATTGGTAACCAGTCGTGGGCCACAAATATGAGATTTTACCACCCCTCAAACCACAAATGTAACCCAGTCCTTACTGTCCTGAGCCCCCTATAAGGCTGCTTTCACACTGATGTGCGCAGGGCAGCTGTGGCTTTCCTGCGGGTTAGCTGCGTTTTGCCATAGACTTCTATTATATCTTGCAGGTGTGGTGCACTTTCGGAAAGCACACCAAAACTCCTGCATTCAGGAGTTTTGGTGCGCTTTCAGAAGGTGCACCAAACCCGCAAGATATAATAGAAGTCTGGCTCAGTGCAGCTAAGCCGCATGTGCACATCAGTCTGAAAGCAGCCTAATAACCCTTTTTTAGAAGTGCTAATATGCCCATTGCAAAAGTGCAGTGTACTTGGTGTTTAATACACTTGACCTCTTTCTCATCCAGCTTCTACTGGCATCGCTCTCCAGGCTGCTAGAAAAGTCCCAGGCGAACTGCACTTCACATCACTCTGCTTGGGACAGGAAATGGCACTATAAAGGAATCATTGACTTATTCAGCTCCTGCTGCCGACACCTGCTCAATTGCACTCTGATGCTCTGGGATGGCGAGTCAGAAACCCATTGAATCTGGGCCTGCCAACTCACCATCCCAGAACATGGGTATATACTTCCCTGGTTTGAGGTCACGGGCCTTGGGTTTAGCCCTTTTCCTGCCAGTGCCACTTTTGCACACATGTTAAAATGCACATTTTACACCTAAAGATTAGTTAAAATATCCAAAAATTCTACATTTTCCAAAAGCAGGGACCCTGCAGAAGAAAATGGTGGTATTTGAATTTTTTTAATGTTACATGATATTAGTGAAATGGTTTATCAAAAGCATAATTTAAATAAAGATACACTGAATTAAATTTTAGTAATTTTATTTTAATATATTACCTAACATTTTGGTAAAATAAATGATTAGCTTGTAAACATCGATGACCCATGCAGCGGTTTGCTCCTGTGCCTGGGAATCTGGTTGGGTGGCTTTACAGCTCCATCAGTCATTTCTTGAAGAAAGAAATTACACATGTTGCCTGGCGTAAAGTACCACAGTAATGCCGCATACACACGGTCAGACCTTCCAACAGGAAATGTTGGATGTGAGCTTGTTGGCAAAAAGTCCGACCGTGGGTATGCTCTATCGAATATTTGTTGTCGGACTTTCCGCCAACAAATGTTTGCTAGCAGGTTTACAAATTTTCCGCCAACAAAATTTTGTTGACGGACTTTCCGATCGTGTGTACACCAGTCCGTCACACAAAAGTTTACGCATACTCAGAAACAGAAGCGGCTGGTCTTGTAAACTAGCGTTCGTAATAGAAAATTAACATTTGTGACCTAGCAAATTATGAAATCTCCAAATGCAGCGCACAATTCTCTTCTTCTTTAATGGGATAATAATGAAAATAATGAGAATGGACCTGCGCCGTGGAGTGAATATAGTGAGTGAAAAAACAAATGTAAATAAAGTATTTTTAGTGAATCCAAAATGTAAATGTGTGTGTATGTCTGCATACACACACACACATACAAGATATATGCAATGGGGCTGCCGCTGTAGTGTGAGGTAAGTACCCCCAAAAAACTGATAAAAAAGAAATTAATTCTCAGCGCTGCCTCTCTATATCATAATTTGCATCTACTTACATCAAATATATGTCATATAACAACATATACAGCAAAGTGCTAAAGTGCCAATAAATTCATACAATATGATACAATAAGGTGCAAAGAATAAAGTGCAATCAACAAAGTTCATCTATTGTGGAGTACGGAAATGGTGACACATAGGTGTAATCTTGGTGACTTCCTGTGTTCCCCTCCTGGGTCCCCACTCACCGGATAGTGAAAATCAATGAACCTTTGTGTTTAAAGATGGTATCTTCTGTCCAGCAAAATGGATAAGTTGGTTGTACCTCAGAGAATGGAATGGAATGGAACCTTCTCTCCTCCACCACTTGTTATGGGTTCTACATACTTTACTCAATCATAGGTGATTGCAATGGTAAAGTTCAGACAAGTGAAGAGAGAGAGGATATAGTGTAATACTGCAAGATTTATTTAAAAGGTTTAAAATCATTGCACTTACACCAAAAATCTTTAAAATGTGCAAAAATGCCGCCTTGGCATCCAAACAACCAGAAGCTAATAATATAATAATAGCGCTAGTAATGAAGCTGCTTTGCTGGTGATACTGATGGAGTTATTGCAAACATATTTTCAAAGGCTTTTTTTTTCAAGTGATAGCAAGAATAATAATAATAGCGCTAAATGAAAAACGCAAAGAGAAAAGCGCGAATCAACACTCACCAAGCTAATACTAACACGAAATTAGCAGAAGGAGCCCAAAGGGTGGCCCAAAAGAGCTGAAAAACCACGTAGTACCTCTAGTACATCACTACGAACGTAATTGTTGGCCAATATTTGTGTGACCGTGTGTATGCAAGACAAGTTGGAGCCAACAACCTTCAACCAAAATTCCACGGTTTTGTTGTCGGAAAATCCGATCATGTGTACGGGGCATTTGAGGTTATTTAGACCCCATCTCTGCATCTACATCCAAATTAGTACAACCTAGTCCCAGAGACAAATGTGTGTAATAATTTCTAACTCCCATGCAATGCACAATCATAAAGCTCTTTGCAAAATCTGGTTGTGCAGGGAGAAGATTTTGGGCTCCAGATATGCCAGCTTTATTGAAAAAGAGGGGTAAATATAAAATTTTGAGTCCTTTGTTGGTTCTGGTTATGCTCAGTGTAACGCATCTGTGTTTGGTGTTTATGCATGTCAGATCAACAGCTGAAACCATTACGGTTTATGGCTCAACACCATTATGAGTGCTTGAAAATTGTGATAACCAAAAATTGTACTGTGCTCACTGGTTAAGATGAAACAACCAGCCTATTTCCAAAAAAAGACAAAGCGCCAATTAGATAAGCCTCTTTGTTTTCTCTAACTAAAAGTGATATTAAAGGGGGTTGTAAAGGTAAAATTTTTTTCACCTTAATGCATTATATGCATTAAGGTGAAAAAACTTTTGACAATACCGCCGCCCCCCCCGTTTTACTTACCTGACACCTCGAAACTCAGCCGCTCGCTCCCGACATCCATTTCGCTGCTCAGCCTGGCCGCTGATTGGCTACAGTGGATGGATTGAAAGCAGCGCAGCCATTGGCTCTCGCTGCTGTCAATCACATCCAATGACGCGGCGCTGGGTGGGCGGGGCCGAGTGATACAGTGAGCGGCTATAGCCGCCGGCTGTATCACGGGAGCGCGCCCACAATAACTAACCACCATGCGAGGGAGCTCGCATTAGGGTGGTTAGTCCTTGCGGGGAGGAGCTGAAACAGCCGCCGAGGGACCCCAGAAGAGCAGGTTCGGGGCCACTCTGTGCAGAACGAGCTGCACAGTGAAGGTAAGTATAACATGTTTGTTATTTAAAAAAAAAAAAAAAAATTACCTTTACAACCCCTTTAAGTGTGTCAGGAGCAACAAGCCTGTTCTTTCTTTTTGGGAATCCCTTCCAAGCAAGAATTTTTGTTTTTGTTCAAATCGTACTCACATTCCATACTTCTGTCCTATTCTTAAGATTCACAAAAAAGTAAAAAAACCTCCAGGCTGTGCAGTCATTGCAAGAATGTTCAGTCTTGCTATCCTGCTGTCATAATACATTGTTTTCTTACAAACCATTGGCTAAGCTACTTAGCTTTCATTTTGGACTCCCGCGTACCTTGGTGGCCTTGTCTATCAATGGAAAACAGACTACGGTTATCTTTGGATGTAAGTTCTTCTAAACCTGCATTGCTAACGATTTAGGTGTTCAGGTTGTACATTATTTCATTTATAAATATATAGACCTAGACCCTACATATTCCAACTTTCTTCTAGAGTCTATTCAGTTTGCTCTGACTCACAATTTTTCGGTTTACTGATGTCAATTGCCTGCAAATAGGTGTAGCAGCCATAGCGGTGGGGTTTGCTCAATGCTAGGCCAAGCTGTTTATGGGGTATTGAGAGGAGCAGTTCCATCTTGTCCTATAACCCCATCATATTAAACCTGGCTCTCTATATGTGATGTGTAGGTGATCTTCTAAATATCTGGAAGGTTTTCTTTTCCTATTGTTACAATAATTCCTTTGACATCCAGTTCACCTATGTTACAGACCAAGATCAATATTACATCTACATTATGGCCAAGGCCATATTTTAAGTCAAACACGCTTTACAGGAATTAAAGTGTTTGTTACCCCAATACTTCATATTCCTGATATGTGCCTGCTGTACCATGTACTTGTATGAGAAAATATCCTGTTCTCTTTGTCTTGCTTAATTTGTGTGAAATCCCTGGTGTTCCTGCCAGTTCCCTCTTTTTAAAAACTGACCACACTAATTAGGAGAGCACATCGTGGTCAGCTCTCTAGCTATGCTGGGAACTCAGTGTGCTCTCCTCCATTGATAAGACTTGTCCTGACACACCTCCACTGCACAGCCATTCACTGGAAAGTTTAATGGGCTGCTGCCGAAAGCTGATCGTTTACAATCACTTTAATTCCTATTTTCATCTGTCACTGTCCCTGCCACTGTGATGGAATCCATAATATTCCCAGCAGCCAATTTTGCAGTTGTACAAAACCTGTTCTAATGACCATGATTACATCTCTGAGTCAGATGCCATTAGACAAATTTACAGAGAATGGTTACAAGGAATCTGTTCCTATTGCTGCCTTTAAAATGCCTTTCACACTATAGTAGTTTGGAAGGAAACATCAGGTTTTTGTGCACAGTATAATACCAAAGCTTGGTTGCATTTTAGATGAGCACTGTGATATTCTCAAGAGACCTGATCTTACATGACCAGACAAACAAAAGGTTTTCTATACCAATAGTTTTCCCCCTTATGATCCTAATAAGGTTTTATAAACGCATACTTTATTATAAATTGTTTATTTTTTACCCTAGATGGTCTCTCTGTATTACTATGGTTATTCTAGCATTCTGCAGAAAAGGAGCTCTAAAGACATCTAGTACCTCCTTTTTATTTTTCCAGTTCTATTCTTTCCTATTGCATTATGGTTAATGATAATGTATAGTTATGTATAATTTTGAACCATATAAGTTGGTTTACTGTGTATCTAAGGTGGGTGGATCACTAGTGCCAGGCACACGAGGAGCACATGCTCCACATCTGCTGGTGAGTGCCTCGGGTGTACTGAAGCCATGGCCATCCTCAGCATATCACATATATGCAGCCATTGTTAGCTTCTGTCCCTGCCTGCTGCCTGTCAGACCTGTAGACCTTGGCTATGTGCTATAGGTCTGACAGGTGGCCAGCGGCTACAGAAGTGACATGTTGAAAAAAAAGAAAATGTGGGTGATCAAGGGGTTGGGACCACCAGCAGTTGTAGCTCAATGCAAAGGTCTGCTGAGTATGTTCCAGGGAGGGAAGGGGGAATTTGTGCTGGGGTGTGTTACTTTTTGGAAGGATTACAATTTCTCTCTGTCCATTACTTACTCTTGACCTCTACAGCCTGCGTGTTACTTACTTCTGACCCTGCACTCTGTGTTACTAACTTCTCACCCCTGCACTTTATGTATTATGCACTCCTGACCTCTGTACTTTTTGTGGTACTCCCTCCTGACCCCTGCCCTCTGTGCATTATTTACTTTCGACCACTGTCTACTGTGAGTTGCCCACTATACATTGTGGGAGTTCTAAACCTGAAGTTCTAAACCTTTAAGCTAATCTTTGTATTTTTTTAATACATGTGCACTTTGAATTGCCCAGGATTGGATTAAACATAATTTTAGGCCTGAATTTTGGACATCTAAAGATAGTAATGTATAGAAGTGATCCATCCACCCCACAAACTAGCACGAGAAGGTACATCATAAGGCACATCTATGCATATCACTGCATTGTAGTAGACTTGCTTAACCACTTCCGGACCGCCCACCATGGATATACGTCGGTACTTTGGCATTAAATATTGTTGTTATGGCAGCAGATAACCCCAGTATTTTTCTCCATGGGGGTGGCTGGCTTTCAGATAAATGTGGTCTCTGCAGCGGATTGGCACAAGGAGAGGGCCCACTCCCGCCAGGTCATCTACATCGCTTTACGGAGCCATCGGTAGCGCCAAACGTCAATTCTGCCCAATAAAGGGGAAATTTATTTTTGTAAAAAAAGACACTTCCTCCCTTTTTTTTTTTTTTTTTTTTAATTTATTGCATTTTAGTGTAGATATGAGATCTGAGGTCTTTTTGACCCCAGATCTCATATTTAAGAGGTCCTGTCATGCTTTTTTTCTATTACAAGGGATGTTTACATTCCTTGCAATAGGAATAAAAGTGACCCAAAACTTTTTTTTTTTAAAAAGTGTCAAAATTAAGAATTATCCCTTTCATGACTAAGCCTATTTTTGAAATTTGGTGTTTACAAGTTAAAATCCGTTATTATTATATATATTTATTATATTATATATATTTTTTTAGCAGAGAATCTAGAGAATAAAATGGAGATTGTTGCAATATTTTATATCACACAGTATTTGTGCAGCGGCGTTTTAAACGCAAATTTTTGGGAAAAGGGACACTTTCATGAATTTTAAAAAATCCAAACAGTAAATTTACCCCAATTTTTTTGTATAATGTGAAAGAAGATGTTACGCAGAGCAAATAGATACCAAATATGTCACGCTTTATAATTGCACGCACTCGTGGAATGGCGACAAACTACGGTACCTAAGAATTTCCATAGACGACGCTTTAATTTTTTTTTTTTACAGTTACCAGGTTAGAGTTACAGAGGAGGTCTAGTGCTAGAATTATTGCTCTCGCTCTGACGATCGCGGTGATACCTCACATGTGTAATTTGAACACTATTTACATTTGCGGGCACGACTTCCGTATGCGTTTTCTTTGCTGCGCGAGCTCGCGGGGACGGGGGCACTTTAAAAAATTTTTTTTTTCCTTATTTATTTAATTATATATTTATAAATTGTGTTTAAAAAAAAAATTGATGACTTTCATTGCTGTCACAAGGAATGTACACATCCCTTGTGACAGTAATAGGTGGTGACAGGTACTCTTTATGGAGGGATCGGGGGTCTAAAAGACGTGTGACCAGGTCCCGAGCAAAGCGCCGCGCGCGTGCGCCTTCTAGACAGCCAGGAAGCCGAGGACGTCATATGGCGCTCACCCAGGATGGGAGATGCCTCCTGCGGACGTCATATGACTATGGGCGGGTAACAAAGTGGTTAAAGTGCCCTGTACCACCGAGCTTGCTCGCAGAAGCGAAAGCATACATAAGTCGCGCCTGCATATTAAGACCCACCTAATAAAATGGCATTAAAACCACACATGTGAGGTATCATTAGAGCGAGAGCAGTAATTCTAGCACTAGACCTCTCTAACTATAAACATGTAACCTGTAGAAATTTTTAAACATCGCCTGTAGAGATTTTTAAGGGTAAAAGTTTGCCGCCATTCCACGAGCTGGCGCTATTTGGAAGAGTGACATGTTGGGTATCAATTTACTCGATGTAGCATTATCTTTCACAATATAAAAAGAATTGGCCTAACTTTACTGCTGTCTTATTTTTTAGGTCAAAAAAGTGTATTTTTTCCAAAAAAAGTGCGCTTGTAAGACCACTGCGCAAATACGGTGTGACAAAGTATTTCAATGACCGCCATTTTATTCTCTAGGGTGTTAGAAAAAATATATATAAAATGTTTGGGAGTTCTAAGTAATTTTCTAGCAAAAAAAAATGATTTTAACTTGTTAACACCGCGTCTGAAAAATAGGCCCGGTCCTTAAGTGGTTAATGAATGTAAAATTTTCATTGACTAGCAATAAAACAACCACTCTCTAAGGACTAAAATAGCTCACAAACAAAACCGCCTATCACTTTATGTGACTTGTAGGTGCACTAGGTCCTTTATGGTTCAGGCTGGCCATACATTATACAATTTTCTTGTACAACTTTCCTTTGGATTTACCAAAACCATATAATATGAGGTCAAAACTAAACACTCAATTTGTATGCAATCAGGCAGTCCCTTGCACTACATAGTTGTAGGTAAATCTAAAGGAAATTTAATAAGAAAATTGTATAATGTATGGCCAGCCAGCTTAACTCTAAACTGATGAGCTGTAAAGATATTTAAAGGAAAAGTTCGTCTTTTTAAGAAAAAAAAATGCACATATTTTGAAGGGAAAAAAAAAAATTAGCATTTATTATTTTTATCACAAGAGCCTGCAGAGCATTGCACCCACAATCAATGGATCGTGGGTGCAATGCCAGGCTCCTGCACACACTGCCTACTTCTCTGAAGCCCATACCTCCTGTGAGGGCTTTCCGTTAGAGCTGTAGGCAGTGGACTATGAGCATGCTTATTAGTATGCTCGTGATCCATTGAAAACTAAACATCTGTCATGGTGGAAGATGGGACTTGGGGGGGGGGGGGGGGCTGCGCATTTGTGCTGTTTTCAAAATGTGAAGGGAGAGCAAGACAAATGTGGATTCTCTACATTTTTTTAATTGCCCATGTAAAAGGAGCCTATGATTTCAGTGGTTCTGTTGTGAATTTTGAGCATAAATGTTGTCACCAAATTCCCTACAGCAATATGGTGCAGGTTCAGGAAAGCTTGTTTGAACGGCTTGCTGACCATATAATATAGATATATGGCGGCTTGGCTGCACCAGATCCCGAACCTAGTAGCCGCCAGCGACCCTACTTTGCTGTGATTAAACACAGCAGACGTCGATCACCAGGTGCCGGTCAATAGATTACTGCCGGCGCCCAGCCATCTGCCCTGTCAGCAGCGAAGTAATAGATTTTGCAGGGAACAAAATCTATTACTTTTCCTAGTAAAAACACCTAACACAGTACTACAAAACACTGGCTAGGCACACAGTTAACCCTTTGATTGCCTCTGATCTTAACGCCTTCCCACCCAGTGTCATTAGTACAGTGACAGTGTATCTTTTTAGCACTGATCACTGTATTAGTGTCACTGGTTCCCAAAAAGTGTCAGTGTCTGAATGTCTGCCGCAATATGGCAGTTTTGCTATAGGTCGCTGATCGTCACCATTACTAGTAAAAAAATAAAAAATTCCAGGTTATATCCCATAGTTTGTAGACGCTTTAACTTTTGCACAAACCAATCAATATACGCTTATTGGAATTTTTTTTTTTACCAAAAACATGTAGCAGAATACATATTGGCCTAAATTCATCAAGAAACGTTTTGAAATTTTTTTGTTGGATATGTTTTATAACAGAAAGTAAAAAATATTGTGTTTTTTTTTTTTTTTTTTAAATTGTCTTTCCTGACAGGCTCCATGGCAGCATACATGTGGGTAGGCCCCGCCTCCATAACTACCCAATAGGACCCCTCTCCCATAAATCTTTGCTCTAGGCTGCTATCCATGTTCCTTTTTTGTCCTCCTCCGTAGGACCAGGTGTTGGTTCTCCTACCTGAAGATAATCCTCCCTACGATCGAATCAGCCGAGTGACAATTTTATTCCTCCGATAGGCCATGACTGTTAAGCAGGGTATGGAGTGTATAGCAGAGTAGCGCTGAAGATTGGATCGGTTCATCTATGTGCGCACGGTCTGCTTGCCTATTGTTTCAGGCGACCATTATCTGCTGCCAAGTCCCGTATGTGTGTGTATGGCGGTTCCTTGGCCCAGGTGATCGTAGGTGGAGGGGTAAGTTTTCAGATTTATATACACATGGCAGCAGTGTTTATGTGTTGTTTGTACCTTTCCTTTATGTTTTTCCCTCATCGCTGGTGTCCTAGCTAGCGCAGACACTTCCTGCGTTCCAGCAGCCGCTCTCTCGTTCGTTTCCGGGTACCGGCGTGCGCTCTGCACATGCGCGGACCCGATACGAAGTCGAGGCTTGGTTCGCGCATGCACGCGAGCGTCTCGCATCTGACGTCGGCGATGACGTCACGGGCGCCACTTTTAAAAGCTGTGGTAAGCTTTCAGAGCCCCGGGAATGATCGTGTCGGATACGGCGACTTCCCGGGGCAACTATCTTGACGATTCAAGGTAAGACAAGCTCTATTGTCTGGGTATGAGGTCTTTTGTCAAGCCAGCTGATGTGTGAATCTGTCTCTGCAGTTTCCTATTGTGTTGACACTATGGACTCCTCACTGCCCCCTAGTGGCCAGCCCGCTTGTAGCAAGTATGTTTGCATTTATGCTTTTTTACCTTTGCAAGGATTGAGAGTAGGATTTTAGGACACTAGCTGATTCCTGTCTCTATCTTTTCTGTGCTTCTTTCCTTACAGCCCTTCTAGGTCTGATCCACACCGTAGATCCCATAAAGGAAGTGGATCATCAAAATCACACCACCAGAAATCTTCCTCCAGGACTAGCCATCATAGATCTCCTTCCAGATCTGAACAGCGCAGTAAAAATCCTTCTCACCCCCCTTCATCTCACTCTAGCAAGAAATCAGAAAAATCATGCTGGGGGTGCAGGATGCCTGTTCCAGTAGATAAATCTCTCTGTGATCACTGCTTCTCTAAAGCTGCAGATGAGAGGGTTGGTGCAGACCAGCGTTTAGAATTTATGGTGAGACGGGATGTGAAAGAATCTCTACAGGAGAGAGAGGCTCAACAGCCCCGTGATTCCCCATCAGACCCATTATGCCCTCCAGTGGGAGAGGGTTCAGTACATGAGACATGGGAGTCTTCCCAGCCAAGTCGCCATTCTGCTCCTGTTTCAGACAGCGAATCGGATCTGGAAGATCCTGGCGTGGGGTTTGAATATGCTTTAGTCCCTTCTTTGGTGAAAGCAGTGAGAGAGGCCCCGAAGTGGGAAGATCCTGTTACTTCCCCCCCAAAACAGAGAAAATTTTTCAAGCAGCTCAATAAGGAGCGACAATATTTTCCTTTTCTCTCTGAGCTGGGCGATATCATATCTGAGGAATGGAGCAAGATGGACAAGAAGAGTTCCATGCAATCAAAAGTCTTGAAACTATATCCTTTTAGGGAAGAGGAAGTAAAGCACCTTGAGTCAGCTCCTTTAGTGGATGCAGCACTGATGAGACTAGCAAGATATGTAACTCTTCCCTTAGAGGATACTGTATCTTTAAAAGATCCTCTGGAAAGACGAATTGATTCAGATCTAAAAAGGATCTACCTGACATCAGGAATGGCGTGTAAGCCAGTACTTGCAATAGCTGCAGTTTCCAAAGCTTTGGAATCTTGGTCTGATGATGTGGATGAGTTCTTAAGAGGTATCTCTATTGAAACATCTTAAGATTCTCCTATCCAGGAGATCAGCCTTTCTTGGGGAGGCCTCTATTGATGTCATCCGCCTGATATCCCGGGTTATGTTGGCGGTGGCAACGGATTTCCAACAATTCCTCCGCTTTGCGGTAGGCAATCAGCATCTGCAGTTCACATGTCTACCTTTCGGCCTAACAACATCACCTCGGGTCTTCTCCAAGGTCCTATTATCTGTTGTGGCTCTACTCCTCATCAAGGGGGTTCGTCTTCACCACTATGTCTACCGGGGCGCTCGGGTTCGGCACATCACGGATCTTGTGGACAGATTACTGGGAGGGGCTGGGGAAGACCCGGCTGTCATGGTGCACGTTGGCACCAATGACAAAGTCAGAGGCAGATGGAGTGTCCTAAAGAACGATTTTAGGGACTTAGGTGCTAAATTGAGGAAAAGGACCTCCAAGGTAGTATTCTCAGGAATACTACTGGTACATCGAGCCACACCAGAATGGCAGAGGGAGATTAGGGAAGTAAACAAGTGGCTGTGGAGCTGGTGTAGTAAGGAGGGGTTTGGGTTCCTGGAGGACTGGGCCGACTTCTCAGTTGGTAACCGGTACTATAGAAGGGACGGACTGCACCTAAATGAGGAGGGTGCAGATCTGCTGGGAATGAAGATGGCCAAAAAGTTAGAGGGGTTTTTAAACTAGGCGATGGGGGGGAGGGTCCAGAGACAGTGATAGCCAGCGCGGAAGATATTCCAGAGGGTAGTATTGGGGGCATTAGTGGTAGGTTAACCAAAGCACAAAAACACAAGGTGAGTATAGTAGCAAGTCCTAGTTGCAATTTTGAAACACCCAATACGAGGACAATATGCGACCGGTCTAAACTATGTGGCATGTTCACCAATGCCAGGAGTATGGCGGACAAGATGGGTGAACTAGAGATACTGTTGTACAAGAAGGATTTGGATTTTGTGGGAATTTCAGAGACCTGGTTCAACAGCTCTCATGATTGGCTGGCAAACATTCAAGGGTATACCCTATACCGCAAGGATAGAGAGGGTAAAAAAGGGGGAGGGGTATGCCTATATATCAAGAATAATGTACAAGCGAATGTGAGAGATGACATCACTGAGGGAGCTAGAGAGGAAGTGGAATCCTTATGGATAGAGCTCCAAAGGGATGAAGCCAAGGGGAAAATAATACTGGGAGTATGCTATAGACCCCCTAACCTGAGGGAGGAAGTGGAGACGGATCTCCTATCACAAATTGGATTAGCAGCAAGGATGGGAAGTATTATCATAATGGGGGATTTTAATTATCCAGACATAGACTGGGCGGAGGGAACTGCGCATTCATTTAAGGCTCGCCAGTTCCTTAATGTCTTGCAGGACAATTTTATGGGTCAGATGGTAGACGCACCAACTAGAAATAAAACATTACTGGATCTACTGATTACCAACAATACAGACCTGATCACAGATGTGGAAATACGGGGCAATTTAGGTAACAGCGATCACAGGTCAATTAGTTTCAGTATAAATCACACAAATAGGAAACATGAAGGGAACACAAAGACACTGAATTTCAAAAGAGCCAACTTCCCTAAACTACAAACCTTGCTAAAAGGCATAAATTGGGATAAAATATTAGGAACAAAGAATAGGGAGGAGAGATGGGTTTGCTTTAAGAGCATATTAAATAAGGGCATTAGCCAATGTATCCCATTGGGTAATAAATTTAAAAGAGCGAACAAAAATCCTGTTCAGAGGGTGGTGATAAATGGGGAATACTCAGAATGGTCAGGGGTGGGTAGTGGGGTTCCCCAGGGTTCTGTGCTGGGACCAATCCTATTTAATTTGTTTATTGTTCAGAGGGTGGTGATAAATGGGGAATACTCAGAATGGTCAGGGGTGGGTAGTGGGGTTCCCCAGGGTTCTGTGCTGGGACCAATCCTATTTAATTTGTTTATAATTGACCTGGAGGATGGGATAAACAGTTCAATCTCTGTATTTGCAGACGATACTAAGCTAAGCAGGGCAATAACTTCTCCGCAGGATGTGGAAACCTTGCAAAAAGACCTGAACAAATTAATGGGGTGGGCGACTACATGGCAAATGAGGTTCAATGTAGAAAAATGTAAAATAATGCATTTGGGTGGCAAAAATATGAATGCAATCTATATACTGGGGGGAGAACCTCTGGGGGAATCTAGGATAGAAAAGGACCTGGGGGTCCTAGTAGATGATAGGCTCAGCAATGGCATGCAATGCCAAGCTGCTGCTGATAAAGCAAACAGAATATTGGCATGCATTAAAAGGGGGATCAACTCCAGAGATAAAACGATTATTCTTCCGCTCTACAAGACTCTGGTCCGGCCGCACCTGGAGTATGCTGTCCAGTTCTGGGCACCAGTTCTCAGGAAGGATGTACTGGAAATGGAGCGAGTACAAAGAAGGGCAACAAAGCTAATAAAGGGTCTGGAGGATCTTAGTTATGAGGAAAGGTTGCGAGCGCTGAACTTATTCTCTCTGGAGAAGAGACGCTTGAGAGGGGATATGATTTCAATTTACAAATACTGTACTGGTGACCCCACAATAGGGATAAAACTTTTTCGCAGAAGAGAGTTTAATAAGACTCGGGGCCACTCATTACAATTAGAAGAAAAGAGGTTTAACCTTAAACTACGTAGAGGGTTCTTTACTGTAAGAGCGGCAAGGATGTGAAATTCCCTTCCACAGGCGGTGGTCTCAGCGGGGAGCATTGATAGCTTCAAGAAACTATTAGATAATCACCTGAATGACCGCAACATACAGGGATATGTAATGTAATACTGACACATAATCACACACATAGGTTGGACTTGATGGACGTGTGTCTTTTTTCAACCTCACCTACTATGTAACTATGTAACTATGTAACTATGTAACTATCTAGACGACCTACTTCTTCTAGCTCAGAACAAAGATCAACTTTTAGAGCACAAGAGCTTAGTCATTTCCACCCTGCAGGAATTCGGGTGGCTTCTGAATTTAGAGAAGAGCCATCTGGAGCCAACACAATCCCTTGTGTTTCTAGGGGCTCACTTCAACACATTGGAAGGCACCATCTCCCTTCCAGAGGAGAAGACTGGAGTAATTCGAGACAGAATACACGCAGCCCTTGCGTCATCTCACCTCTCCGCTCTCCAATGCTTGAAAGTAATTGTCACAATGACAGCCACCATTCCTATGGTGAAGTGGGCCCAATGGCATACACGACCCTTCCAAAAAGGGTTCCTTCAATAATGGGATTCTTCCAGCCAAGACCAGCGCATACACCTTACTCCAACCATGAGAACGTCTCTCCTTTGGTGGCTTCAAGGGAAAAATCTGTACAATCACCATTCAATCATTCCCATCTCATGGGTCACAATAACATCGGATGCCATCTAATAAAGGATTCATCAGTAATGCTAAGCTTGGACAATACAACTGCAGTGGCTTACATAAAGAAGCAAGGTGGAACTCGCAGCTGGTCTCTGTTACAGGAAGTGGAGCCAATAATGACCTGGGCTCAGAAGTATTTGTCCAACATCTCGGCGGTTTACATTCCGGGTATTCAGAATGTACAGGTAGACTTCCTCTCACGGGTTCAAATGGACAACAACGAGTGGTCTCTCCACAGAGAGGTGTTCGAGTGGCTTCTGACCCTGGGAGTACTTCCAGAGGTTGATCTGTTTGCTTCCCCATGCAATCACAAAATGCCCAGATATTATTTGAGGTTCAGAAACCCTCAAGCATATGGAATAGATGCTCTCTCAGACCAGTGGAGGTTTCAGAAGGCTTATGCCTTCCCTCCAGTGCCAGTAATTCTTCAATTTCCCCGGAGGCTCAGAACAGAGAAATTAGAGATCATTGCAGTGATTCCTTTCTGGCCCAACAGGCCGTGGTTCCCTCTGTTATCACTCCTCAGTTATCAAGACCCAGTTCACCTACCTCTCAGGCCGGAACTACTGTCTCAAGGCACGACGTTACACCCATGCCCATCCTGCCTACACCTCAGGGTGTGGTTCTTGAGAGGGGAAGGCTTGAATCTCTAGGTTGTCCTGAAGAAGCTATTTCAACTCTTCTCAGTGCCAAGAGGGGAAGTACTAATAGGGTATACGAGCGTATATGGTCTAGATTCACTGATCATATGTCTTCCAGGTCGAATCCTTGTAACTCTCCAGCAGTACAGGACATACTGAGTTTTCTCCAATCAGGATTTGACCTATCCTTAGCGGTCAGCTCACTAAGAGTTCAAGTTTCAGCCATCTCGGCCTTCACAGGAGTATCTTGGGCAAATCATGCATTAGTTCGTCAATTCTTTAAAGGAGCTATCGGGCTTAAACCTCAAAGAAGACCTAGGTTTCCCAAATGGGACCTCCCTATTGTCTTGGATTTTCTCTCTAATCTCAGTTCAGATCCTAACAAACCTCTTTCCATGAGAGACCTCACGCTCAAGACCACCTTCTTAGTAGCTGTGACTTCGGCTAAAAGAGTGTCGGAAATTAGAAATCTAGGTTCAAAAGAGCCTTTTCTGACCTTCTTTCCAGATAGGGTAGTGTTGATTCCCATGCTAGGGTCAAACCCTAAAGTGACCTCAGTCTTTAATGAAAACCAAGAGATTGTGCTTTCTACTTTGAGAACACCGGATAATCAGGATGCTCATCCACTTGACGTAGGCCACACTCTAAAACAATACCTGGAGGTCACGGCTCCGTTCAGACAAACAGAATTTCTTTTCGTTCTTCTCCATGGTAAAAACAAGGGAATGCGAGCTTCGGTCAGATCAATTTCTTCTTGGATTGTGCAGACCATTCAGAGGGCATACAAGGCAAAGGGCTTGGCTCCTCCAGAGGCAGTGATGGCTCATTCGACCCGGAGTATCTCGACCTCGTGGGTAGCTTCTCGGCATGTCACTCCTGAAATCATTTGTAGAGCGGCTTCTTGGTCTTCTATTAACACATTTGTCTCTCACTACTGTGTTGAGCCTGCTGCTCTGTCATCCATTAATTTTGGTTCACAAGTATTGTCGGTTGACAATGTTAAATAAAATTTGGTTTCTTTGCTCAAACATTTTTGCCCACCCGGGTGTGTTTGGCGAGTTATTTCCCACACGTATGCTGCCATGGAGCCTGTCAGGAAAACTGAAAATTTATATCAAATACTTACTGTCATTTTCCTTTCCTGATAGGTTCCATGGCAGCAGGAGTCCCTCCCAAATGTCTGGAGTAGGCTAGTTACGGAACATGGATAGCAGCCTAGAGCAAAGATTTATGGAAGAGGGATCCTATTGGGTAGTTATGGAGGCAGGGCCTACCCACACGTATGCTGCCATGCAGCCTATCAGGAAAGGAAAATTACGGTAAGTATTTGATATAAATTTTCAGTTTTTTTGTTTATAGCGCAAAAAATGTTTGGGTACAGTGTCGCAATGACTGCACAATTGTCAGTTAAAGTAACGTAGTGCCATATTGCAAAAAATGGCCTGGTCATGAAGGGGGGGGTAAATCTTCTGGAGGTCAAGTGGTTAAACTGTTTTTACTGCTGTAAATATTTTATTGTGCATAGTGTGGGTCAGGAATCTCCAAACTTTCTAAACAAATGGCCAGTTTATTGTCCTTCAGGCGGACCGGACTGGAAATGTTCCTGCCATCAGCGGGAGTAAACATCACATTTGCTATCAAGGTGGGGAATAGTGCCACATTGTTGGTATCATCGGGAGTAATACTGCACCATCGTTGGTATCATTGTGAGAAATAGTGCCCCATTGTTGATGTCATTGGGAGGAATTGTGCCCCATTGTTGATGTCATTGGAAGTAATTGTGCTCCATTGTTAATGTGTTTGGGAGGAATAGTGCCCCATTGTTGATGCCATTAGGAGGAATAGTGCCCCATTGTTGGTGTCATTTGGAGGAATTGTGCCCCATTGTTGATGTCATTGGGAGGAATTGTGCCCCATTGTTGATGCCATTGGAAGGAATAGTGCCCCATTGTTGGTGTCATTGGGAGGAATGGTGCCCCATTGTTGATATCAGTTGGTAGAATAGTGTCTCTTATGAGTGGGAGGAATAGTGCACCAAGGGCCATATAAAGGCAAACCAAGGGCTGCAGTTTGAAAACCATTGGTCTGGAGCAAGTTCTCTTTACAGTTTCATTTCGGTTAGAAACAGATTTTTGTTGCATGTATTTGAAATACATGTAAAGTCACACTGTCACATCTAGGCATCTGGTTCCTAAACCAACACTATATGAGTTTACAAATATGGGACATACAGTATATAGCAATGCATTAACTTACAGCAAATTGCCAAAAGGCATTCTTCTTCCTTAACGTACAGCAACACAGCAGGAGTCCAGACGTTGCCAAGGCAGCTGAAAACCCCTAGCGTGTCTCTATGCCTAATTCACCAAATGGAAAATGCACAGAACAGTATGTGGCTAGGGACCACTAACAACCATGGCTGACCTTTGGTCTGACTGTATACAATACACCTAATACTCTATATACATATAGATTTCAGCAATTGCTTTCGCTCCATCGAACTGGTTCACTCCCATGTGTCCTGCAGCTACTGGGCTGGCCTGTGTTTTGTTGCCTGGGAGCTGCGATGCACGTTGGGCGCCCTCCCGTCCTCCCCACATCCATTGGTCCCCAATGCGCATCAGCGCCACACCTCTGCGATGTGCGTGTGTGACATCCTCCTTGGGCGTCCAGTTGTGCACGCATTTTTTTTCCAGCTTGGCTGACACGTGGGGAGCTACTTTGGCGTTTGGCCAGGATGCTTCCCCTTTCTGCCACACCCCCATTCAATGGTAGACAGTCCTCTTTGCAGCACATCACATACACGCCTGCACTGGGCGTTCTTGGAGCTTTACTCCTTGCTTCACTAGGAGCCAACAAGGTAACCACTATGGGAGTCTCCTTGCACGTTGCCTTCACCTTGGTGTTTTCCAGGAGTATTCATGCATCCATACAACACAATCACTTTTGTCTTGTTTCCTATGTCTTTTTGCTCACCTTTTTATCCATCCTACTCTGATACTTGGCTCTATTGAACACTTACTTCTCACTGTCTTCACCTTTTACATTGGTCACAGGCTCTATTTCAATTCTTCACAGTGGTCCTGGGTCCTATTTCACTTCTGATATTACTACTATCACACTGTTATGCCCTGTACACACAATAGGATTTTCCGACAACAAATGTTGGATGTGAGCTTGTTGTCGGGAAGTCCGACCGTGTGTATGCTCCATAGGACATTTGTTGGCGGAATTTCCGCCAACAAATGTTTGAGAGCAGGTTCTCAAATTTTCCGACAGCAATACTTGTTGTCGGAAATTCCGATTGCGTGTACATAAGTCCGACGCACAAAAGTCCACGCTCGGAATCGAGCAGAAGAGCCGCACTGGCTATTGAACTTCATTTTTCTTGGCTCGTTGTACGTCACCATGTTCTTGATATTCAGAATTTCCGACAACATTTGTGTGACCGTGTGTATGCAAGAAAAGTTTAAGCCAACGTCCTTCGTAAAAAAATCCACGGTTTTGTTGTCGGAAAATCCTATCGTGTGTACAGGGCATTATGGTTACATACCATTAATTTTATTTTAAAGGAAACCAGAGTTCCCTTAGACCATAATATGAAGATATTTCACACACTTCACCCTTCTGGGAGTTGTAATTGTGCTCCGGGCTTCTCTACTAGGTCCCTTCCTCAGCTCCCGGGATAGACATGTTGGCCGGTCATTAGTTTGCGTTACCACATGGCTTTGGCTCCAACCAATATGTGAGTATTTCTGAGCATGGCCAACCATTTCTTTCCATCCATTTTTCCCATGTTTGTTTTCAACATTAGATTACATTGGTTATTTATATCCCTTTTTAGATTATTGATGCATCCACTCCTGATGAAGTGGCTTGTGCCCACGAAACGCGGCGAGCCTATACAGATGCATTCATTTATACTGACATTTCCTTATATGGGTTTAACCATCTCCATTAGGCCATATTCCAGTATCTTGTGATTCTGCTGACCTCATGACATGGAGAATTAACCACTTGCCGACCAGCCACAGTACATATACTGTAGCAGGTTAGTACGTGCAGGCAAAATCCCATACATGTACGCCATATTGCTTGCTCGGGCTAAAGGTGACACATACCAGACACAGCAGATTGCGGATCTCGATATTCGGAGCCCAGCGATCATGTCATAAAAGCAGTTATGAATGAGTTCATTCATAACAGCTGTGTTGACTATGCAGTGATATTTCCACAGCTATCACATGGTACCTGGGCCAATCACAGCACCCTATACCATGTGATTAGCTGTAGCCAGTCACAGATCACTAGATGACACAGCTGTCATGAATAGTAGATGACACAGCTGTCATGTAATGAACTGTCATGAATGACAGTTGAAAATGTTGATGTTACAATAATCTTCATTGTAATATTAAAAAAAGTGTAGAAAAAAAAATTAATGATCACCCCCCCCCCAGAGTAGTACAGTGTTACTATGGTGATACTGAACTACTCTGATGAAAGTATATAAAAAATGAAAAAAAAGTTTAAAAAATTGAATAAAAGACTATATTTTTGTTTTATTTTTTTAAAATATACTGTCACCAGTCAGTGTCCTTGATAACCGCCACATCAGTCATATGATGACGCTGGACTGCACTGGTGACAGTATGTAAAAAAAAAAATGTGTTCATTTTCTAAAATATTGTGACAAAAAATAACTTAAAAAAACTCACTATGCCTTCTAAATGCCACAGACTGTCTACTTTGCAAAAAGGGGTAATTTGGGGGGAGTTTGTACTGTCCTGGCATTTTAGGGCCTCAAGAAATGATAGGCCATTAGTACATCATGATCAAATATACTATAGTTTTGTCAGGAACCATGAATCAGACAGAGACAAAAGTGCAGTACCAATTACACTATTTAATAAAATGGTATAAACAGAGCAAACGTAGTCAAAACATAGCCAGAGTTCAGTAACCAGGACCGGTAGTCAGAACAAGCCAGAGAAACAGGGGTCCAGAGATCAGCGAAGGCGCGTGCAGCAAACAGGATCAGGAACCAGAAGGGAAGTCAGCCAAGCAAAAGTCTCTCACAGGAAAACACAGCAGAGAGAGTCCGGATCTGTTAACCAAGGCGAAGCCATAGGCGATCTGATCTAGGGAGTCTATATAACCACCAGATCTAGCTGACGAGCAGGAAATGAAGACCAGGTGAGTCACTGTGGAATGAAGAGTCTGGCAATTAACCGTCAGCTGAGCACTGAGTTCTGACAAGTTTGTAGTTGGCATAACTTTCACACTAACCTATTAATATATTTTCTTTTTTTTTATTTCCCATAGACATGTAGCAGAATACATTTTGGCCTAATTTTATGATGAAATTAGATTTTTATTGGATATGTTTTATGACGAAGTAGAAAATATATATTTTTTCTTTTAAAATGTTTGGTCTTTTTCTGTTTATATCGCAAAAAATAAAAAAAAAACAGTGGTGTCAAGACTGATATCTACAGCTTTTCAGTCTTTTCCTTTCAATCCACCGTGGCCGGGGGTACTATCAGTTGCGCCCCCCCAAAGCCCCCCGACCACCCTCCTATACCCCGAATGCACTGCCCGTCTGCTGGGCTCCTTTCTCATCCCAGCACTGTGCACAGCTCCTCCTCCCCACACTACACAGCTGAAATCACATTCTTTTACTTACAGCCACAAACTTCACAGGGTGTATCTGGCTACTGCAGCTATAGTGCCATGAAAAAGTATTCATATGCCTTGAAATTTTCCACATTTTGTCATGTTACAACCAAAAATGCAAATGTATTTTATTTGGATTTTATGTGATAGTCCAACACAAAGTGGCACATCATTGTGAAGTGGAAGGACAATGATAAATGGTTTTCAAAATTTTTTACAAATAAATATCTGAAAAGTGTGGCGTGCATTTGTATTCAGCTAATACTTTGTAGAACCACCTTTCGCTGCAATTACAGCTGCAAGTCTTTTTGGGGATGTCTCTACCAGCTTTGCACATCTAGAGAGTGACATTTTTGCCCATTTTTCTTTGCAAAACAGCTCAAGTTCTGTCAGATTGGATGGAGAGCTTCTGTGAACAGCAATTTTCAAGTCTTGCCACAGATTCTCAATTGGATTTAGGTCTGGACTTTGACTGGGCCATTCTAACACATGAATATGCTTTGATCTAAACCATTCTATTGTAACTCTGGCTGTAAGTTTAGGGTCGTTGTCTTGCTGGAAGGTGAATCTCCATCCCAGTCTCAAGTCTTTTGCAGACTCTTAACAGGTTTTCTTCAACTATTGCTCTGTATTTAGCTCCATCCATCCATCTTCCCATCTACTTTGACCAGCTGCCCTGTCCCTGCTGAAGAAAAGCATCCCCACAACATGATGCTGCCACCACCATGTTTCACAATGGGGATGGTGTGTTCAGGGTGATATGCAGTGTTAGTTTTCCGCCACACATAGAGTTTTGCTTTTAGGCCAAAAAGTTCAATTTTGGTCTCATCTGACCAGAGCACCCCCCTTCTACGTGTTTACTATATCCCCCACATGGCTCCTCGCAAACTGAAGATTGGACTTCTTATTGCTTTCTTTCAACAATGAACGTGTTTATGATCCCCTGCGCTACCAGGTAAAGAAATTAAATGTATTTGATTAACTGCAAAATTAATAAATAAATAGAATAAAGCAAATGGTGATTATGGAAATGCTGCAATACCTAATGTGTTCATAGTACACGTAAATAAAAATTGATAACAAAGTGATCTTGCGTAATTCCTCTATTGCTTTTATGTGTAATCAATCATACACCTTAAAAACGATGATAGGTAACAAATAATGAATATAATAAATCATTAGTGAATCAAGCCAAATGATTCCCTGAACTAACAAAGTGTCCCAGTGATCAATAAAATGTGTAAAGTCCTTCTTAGTTGAACTTCTAACGATCACAGTGCTTTCACAATTAACCTCAGTGCTCCCAGAACCCTCACCTCATAACTAGGAATAGAAAGCCTTAGGGACAGATAAATGGGCTGGTGATCCTCCCTTGGTGTATTCCTTTCCTTATCTCCTTTGTAAGGAATACAGGATCCAGGCTCTTGAATATAGATATTAGATATAAGTTAGGAGTAATGTATATGTTCCCATCAATATATACAGTGGGGCAAAAAAGTATTTAGTTAGCCAAAGTATTTAGTCAACCACCAATTGTGCAAGTTCTCCCACTTAAAAAGATGAGAGAGGCCTGTAATTGTCATCATAGGTATACCTCAACTATGAGAGACAAAATGTGGAAACAAATCCAGACAATCACATTGTCTGATTTTTGAAAGAATGTATTTGCAAATTATGGTGGAAAATAAGTATTTAGTCACCTACAAACAAGCAAAATTTCTGGCTCTCAGAGACCTGTATCTTCTTCTTTAAGAGGCTCCTCTGTCCTCCACTCATTACCTGTATTAATGGCACCTGTTTGAACTTGTTATCAGAATAAAAGACACCCCACAACCTCAAACAGTCACACTCCAAACTCCACTATGGTGAAGACTAAAGAGCTGTCGAAGGACACCAGGAACAAAATTGTAGACCTGCACCAGGCTGGGAAGACTGAATCTGCAAAAGGCAAGCAGCTTGGGGTGAAGAAATCAACTGTGGGAGCAATCATTTAGAAAATGGAAGACATACAAGACCACTGATAATCTCCCTCGATCTGGGGCTCAACGCAAGATCTCACCCTGTGGGGTCAAAATGATCACAAGCACGGTGAGCAAAAATCCCAGAACCACATGGGGGGACCTATTGAATGACCTGCAGAGAGCTAGGACCAACGTAACAAAGGCTACCATCAGTAACACACTACGCCGCCAGGGACTCAGATCCTGCAGTGCCAGACGTGTCCCCCTGCTTAAGCCAGTACATGTCCGGGCCTGTCTGAGGTTTGCTAGAGAGCATTTGGATGATGCAGAAGAGGATTTGGAGAATGTCATATGGTCAGATGAAACCAAAGTAGTTTGGTAGAAACACAACTCGTCGTGTTTGGAGAAGAGAGAATGCTGAGTTGCAACCAAAGAACACCATACCTACTGTGAAGCATGGGGGTGGCAACATCATGCTTTGGGGCTGTTTCTTTGCAAAGGGAACAGGACGACTGATCCATGTACAGGTTTTAGTGCAAACCTCCTCCCATCAGCAAGGGCATTGAAGATGAAACGTGGCTGGGTCTTTCAGCATGACAATGATCCCAAACACACCGCCCGGACAACGAAGGAGTGGCTTCGTAAGAAGCATTTCAAGGTCCTGGAGTGGCCTAGCCAGTCTCCAGATCTCAACCCCATAGAAAATCTTTGGAGGGAGTTGAAAGTCCGTGTTGCCCAGCGACAGCCCCAAAACATCACTGCTCTAGAGGAGATCTGCATGGAGGAATGGGCCAACATACCAGCAACAGTGTGTGACAACCTTGTGAAGACTTACAGAAAACGTTTGACCTCTGTCATTGCCAACAAAGGATAGATAACAAAGTATTGAGATGAACTTTTGATATTGACCAAATACTTAATTTCCACCATAATTTGCAAATAAATTCTTTAAAAAATCAGACAATGTGATTGTCTGGATTTGTTTCCACATTTTGTCTCTCAAAGTTGAGGTATACCTATGATGACAAATACAGGCCTCTCTCATCTTTTTAAGTGGGGGAACTTGCACAATTGGTGGCTGACTAAATACTTTTTTGCCCCATTGTATACCCATCTATGTTATTGTATTCCTATTTATTAAATTAAGTTTTTGAGGTTAGATAGCTTTGATATTTATTCATCACATGAATCCTCAAGAAAATGGTTGACGGGATGTAGTATGTACTACAATAAAAGGGCTATAGTAACTTCTCTCATGGCCCTCTACCATTTCAAATCAGTTATTAGATCATCTAGAAAATGGGCACAAAATTTTGCAGATACTGGCTTCAACAAAATGACGGCCGATAGACTTCCTGTCCCCAGCAGATAAATACCATTAGTAAACAACCAATCCGGTTTCCCTGATAAAGTCACGTGATGTGATGTAACATGTAGGGCATGGCCGGAGTGAACAGCAGTCTGGACGTGACGTAAAAAACGTTCAAACGCTGTTGTTTCAGCTTTTATGCGCTTTTTAACTTATATTGATGTAAGCATCCAATTGTCTTTTAATAAATTGCCTATTTTAAACAATTTCACACTATGGGAGGCATTCTATCTATTTCATTCCCTTATGTGGTTTGGAGTTATTAGCGGGATCCTGGATTCCATACAGAGGAGATGAGGAAAGCAATACACCAAGGAAGGATCACCAGCCCATTTATCTGTCCCTAAGGGTTTCTATTCACAGTTATGAGGTGAGAGTTCTGGGAGCACGGAGGTGATTGTTGAGAGCACTGTGATCGTTGGAAGTTCAACTAATAAGGACTTTACACATTTTATTGATCACTGGGACACTTTGTTAGTTCAGTGAATCATCGGCTTGATTCACTAATGATTTAATATATTCATTATTTGTTACCTATCATCGTTTTAAAGGTGTATGATTGATTAATCAATTTTCTTTCAACAATGGCTTTCTTCTTGCCACTCTTCCATAAAGGTCAAATTTGTGGAGTGCACAACTAATAGTTGTCCTGTGGACAGATTCTCCCACCTGAACTGTGGATCTCTGCAGCTCCTCCAAAGTTACCATGGACCTCTTGGCTGCTTCTCTGATTAAAGAGGAAGTAAACCCTGATGGGTTTACTTCCTCTTTGTTTCTCTGCAAAGGTAAAGCATAATGGGCTACTATGCATCGCATAGTAGCCTATTATGTGTCACTTACCTGACACAGGAGCCTGCAATGTCACCGCTGTCCCCTCTGCTATGGAGCGTCCATCTTCTTTCCGGGTATCGGGAGCCGTCACTAACGGCTTATCGCCATTAGCAGCAGCATGCTCAGTGCACCTGCGCGCCGATGTCTACAGCGTATGTGCCATAGACAGCGGTGCCTGTCTTTTTGCAAATAGCTCCTAAACCGTGTAGGTTTAGGAGATATTTCTTGGACCTACAGGTAAGCCTTAATCTAGGCTTACCTGTAGGTCAAAGTGGTCTGTGAGGGTTTACAGCCACTTTAATGCTCTCCTTGCCTGGCCTGTCAGTTTGGGTGGATGGCCATGTCTTGGTAAATTTGTAGTTGTGCCATACTCTTTTTCCATTTTCAGATGATGGATTAAACATCATCGTGAGGTGTTCAAAGTGTAGCGCCCACCTGTTTGGATGAGGGCTACAATAGAGAGATAGGTGTTATAATAGGATAAAATTTGCCAGAATCTTACTCTGCAGTGTAATCTGGTGGGGTTTGATTTCTGTGGAGGTTTATTAGAGTAGAGGAGGGTGTGATCCCCTGCACTCTGCTTGGACAGTTTCCTTTGTTTTCTGGGGTTTGGCCTAGAAGATAAGAGGAATACAAGTGAGAGTGACAGGCAGTTCTGGAAGACCTCTCTGGACCAATAGTTAATTTGTTGGGACAGGGGCGGGACTTCTATATAAGGCCTGGTCACATGCTTCCTGGGGTGGTTCTGTATGGGAAGTTGAGATAAGTCTGGTGGAGGATGTAAGATCCAGGAAGTTTCTGTGTGTACTCTCCCCTTCGGGGGAGAGGGACCTGTGCCCTGGTGTGGTTCTGGATGAGTTGAGAAGAGATCCAGGAGTAAGAATGTAGCTACTGATACAGCACTGATGCTCTCCCCTGTGTGAGGAGAGCGGAAAGCAAGTCATGTGGATGGAGGAGAAACTGATGTATTTTCTTCTGAACCCTTGGCAATATTGACATCCCAGGACTGGGCGAGGATTTTCTATGTGTGACATGGATCATCACTCAGAAACACAAGTGAGTGTAACCCAAGGGGAAACAGCAATTCTGAGAGACTTTATAAGGGTTAGTGTGAGGGTTCAGGAGGACAGAGCTGGGCCCTAGAGGAATTAATACCCTGGAGGAATCCGAAAGTCACCTCCTGAATGTTATTCAGAGTATCATTCATGGAGTTAGAATCAGAAGTGCTGCAAAGTCAGGAAGTGGTGGCCAACAGGAAGCAGGAAACATGCATTACACTAGGAGAACTGATGCAAGATGGAAGTTTACTAATAGGGGCTTCTAACAATCTGGATGTAATGTTGTATTGCTTATTACTCAATCTTACTGGAAGTTTTTCAGAGTGACTTTCCAGTACAGTGCAGCATTTCATATGGAAACCACAATAAAGTTGTACATAGTTTACTTTCAATGACTGTCTGCATGTTCTATTTGGTTGGGGAAAAAGGGGTAATGGAACATACTCCAGGGTAGAACGAACTTTCAGCCGCTCCTACGGGAGTGGGGCGCTACATGGAGGTCCCACCGAGATTTTACTATCCTGTGAGCCCGTTACCCCTAACAACCTCGCAGGCAGTCCTAGCATTACAGTGACTGCATCCCGGATAGTCCCAGGGGACCATTGCCGGAGGCACTATGCCGTATGCAGAGATGTCGGGTGTGGGTACAGCGTCAGCATCGCCACTGTTGATACAAATTTGCCTGCTACACAGTCGGGAATGTGATGTAGGAGAGGCTCTCTTTTACAGTTTGGGATCTACCCAAGGAACACTTTTACTGTGTAAAAAATCAGTTCGCTGCTGTAACCTGCAGTTCCAAAGAGCCTGCCACCAGGTGTCGCTGTGGTGCAGCCGCCAAATGTAGAGTTACAGTTCCTCGCACGCTGAGCCAACAAGCTGAGAGGCGGATCCACGCCCTAGAGGAGAGGGTGTCAGCATTCAGTGTGCCACGCGCTATATACAAGGCGGAGGAAGATGGCCAAGTGTATTCAGGGTACGCCAGCCATGCAGCAGACTGATCAGCAGGACCAAGTCCTCGTGGACACCGGCATCCACCTGGAGCTCACCGGAGGACTGGTGCTTGGAGTGGTAGAGGGTGTGGAGCAGCTCTGCATGCTATGCCCTGCATGTCAGAATCCCACAGTAGGAGTCCGTGCCTGGGTCCGCTGTGGACACTGTGGAGCACAGCTTACATGCCTGGGACCTGTGCAACAGGAGGTCTGGTACTACCATGCCAGTCTCACAACCGGACTTTGTAAGCCTCAAATACGGATGACCGGAGTGGCCGGAGAGGGCCAAGAGTCGTCTGTGTTCACAGCAGCAGCAAAGGAGTTCCAGTCTGTTTCCTCAAAGGAATCGGATGTGCCGGAGGTTCAGGTAGGACCTGATGGGGAGGCCTGTGGTTTGGTCGGGGCTCCAGGGGTTGCTAGAGTTATTGAGCAGGCCCCAAGATGTTGCCCGGAAATGCCAACCATTGAGAATAAGCCCCTTATTGAACCAGTCCAGAGGGAGCCATGTGAAGAAGATGGTGATATCTCGGGTGAGCTGGACAGGGGAGATAAGGGCCGGGCTATAGACTGGGGGTCACCAGAGATGCTGGACAGGTATGGGTCAGTTGAACGCCTGTTTGAGTGGTCATCCCCAGAAGAAGGCAGCTCTAGTGAAGATGAGGTGTTCCTGGAAAGCTCCACATCCTTAGAGGCTTCCAAAGGAGTTACAAGGGACAGCCATTTTCATCAAGCCTTCTATACCCCCCATCAGACTTTATTCTAAAATCCAAAGGGCTCCCTCTTCTGCCTCTTCCTCATTCCAGCAGAGGGCTGTCAGAGCCCCGGATGCATGTGTTCTGCCTGGGAGGGGAAAACCGAAGGAACTACAGCATTTATCTAGGTTCCAAAGGGATGTACAGAGGAGAGTGGCACAAGAATGGGGGTATGATTATCCCTATGTTCCAGAATCGATCACGACTGTTGTTGAGGATTCCAGAGAGGAGTGGGAAAGAGAGCTAGTGTGGGACTACCTGCACGTGCCCAAACCGCAGCGCACCCCAGACAGCGAACTATGGATCCGTTTTCAGAACATCTTGAGAGTGTGGAAGCCGGGGAGGGCTATCTATAAGGACAGGGTCCTAGTCCTTAAAGCGAGTCAGCACACCCGTAGCTTTTCGATTTCAGTGAAGGGGACGGGGGATTCTCGGAAGAGACTGCCTGATCCCCGATATTATTTGTGAACAGTACTCTGGCGTAGGAGCTGCCACAAAGATATATGCTGAGTTTGTCTACCCAAGGACTACAAGTGAGTAGCTGGGCTAGGGTGGGTTTTCCCAAAAAGACTACCAATACAGGGGAACAGCTACAGTGCCTACTAGGCCAGTAGGACACTATCCCTGCTGTTGTCCCTGTCATGTCACTTGTAGTTTTGTTATACTCAAAAGTTTTTTTTTATGAACTCCCTGTTGGAGTCATCCAGAAAGTGTTTGTGTTTTGGACTTGAAAAGTGTATACCTGACATGACCGTACAGGCTCTGTTTTGCAGGAGTCCTTTTGACTTCTTTTGAGGGAACAGTAGTCCTAGTGGTATCACACATGCCAAGAGAAAAAAAAATATTATGAATCTGCAAGATAGGGTAAAGTCTAGGATGTATTTTCATGTTTTCCTTTACAGGTACTTCAAGACGGCTGTCTGTGTGTTAATATCTGTAGTGATAGAGACTCATAAGATAGGAGATGTGATTATGATTGAAAATATGATTTGTTTTAAATTGTTCATTTATATGCCTTGCACACAACACTTCAGAAAGGGAAAAAAAGGTTAGTTATAATGACTGTTTCCAGGTTGGGGAAAGGATTTTTCCTACAACTGGGGACAGTTGTGATTTTAGTGGGGGGGTATATGTTGCGCCCACCTGTTTAGGTGAGGGCTACAATAGAGAGATAAGTGTTATAATAGGCTAAAATTTGCCAGAATCTCACTCTGCAGTGTAATCTGGTGGGGTTTGATTTATAGGGAGGTTTATTAGAGTAGGAGGGTGTGACCCCCTGCACTCTGCTTGGACAGTTTCCTTTGTTTTCTGGGGTTTGGCCTAGAAGATAAGAGGAATACAAGTGAGAGTGACAGGCAGTTCTGGAAGCCCTCTCTGGACCAATAGTTAATTTGTTGGGACAGGGGAGGGACTTCTATATAAGGCCTGGTCACATGCTTCCTGGGGTGGTTCTGTATGGGAAGTTGAGAGGAGTCTGGTGGAGGATGTAAGATCCAGGAGGTTTCCGTGTGTGCTCTCCCCTTCGGGGGAGAGGGACCTGTGCCCTGGTGTGGTTCTAGATGAGTTGAGAAGAGATCCAGGAGTAGGGAAGTAGCTACTGAAAAAGCGCTCATGCTCTCCCCTGTGTGAGGAGAGCGGAAAGCAAGTCATGTGGATGGAGGAGAAACTGATGTATTTTCTTCTGAACCGTTGCCAATACTGACATCCCACGACTGGGCGAGGATTTTCTATGTGCGACATGGATCATCACTCAGAAACACAAGTGAGTGTAACCCAAGGGGAAACAGCAATTCTGAGAGATTTTATAGGGGTTAGTGTGCGGGTTCAGGAGGACAGAGCTGGGCCCTAGAGGAACTAATACCCTGGAGGAACCTGAAAGTCACCTCCTGAATGTTATTCAGAGTATCATTCATGGAGTTAGAATCAGAAGTGCTGCAAAGTCAGGAAGTGGTGGCCAACAGGAAGCAGGAAACATGCATTACACTAGGAGAACTGATGCAAGATGGAAGTTTACTAATAGGGGCTTCTTACAATCTGGATGTAAGGTTGTATTGCTTCTCACTCAATCTCACTAGAAGTTATTCAGAGTGACTTTCCAGTACAGTGCAGCATTTCATATGGAAACCGCAATAAAGTTGTACATAGTTTACTTTCAATGACTGTCTGCGTGTTCTATTTGGTTGGGGAAAAAGGGGTAATGGAACAAGCTCCAGGGAAGAACGAACTTTCAGCCGCTCCTACGGGAGTAGGGCGCTACAAAAGCTTGGGATATTTTTTTCTTTTACAAAATTATTTTATTAGTGGAAAAAATACATTCAACAGATTAGTATGACACTGTCATGGTTACATCAAACAATGCAGAAAGAGAAAGATCCCAACAAAGGGATACTAGAAGCATGGTACATTATTCTCCAATATAAAAGGAAACATCATCTGTAAACCGCAATAAAGAGCATTCAATGCCCCTATCTTATAATATATGCTAAGCAAAGACTCGGAAACCCCAAGCGATAAAGAGGAAAGACATGTATACATATATAAACAATAGATAAGTTATGAATTTTTTTTTATCACTGTAACCATCTTCACTAAACTGACTCCTGGGACCCAGGCATGTCAGAGAGAATTGTACAGAGAAGAAAAGTGTTGAAACAAGAGGTGAAAATGCAAGAGAGAAAGAAGAGAAGAATGAAAGAGGGGAGAGAGGGGGGGGGGGATGCATCAGGAGACTGTTAAATTGAAAGAAGTATATTGTTAAACCTGGAGGGTTGGTTGCATTTTATCCATGGCTGACAAACCCTAAGAAATTTATTGTGAGTGTCAGAGGCAAGGGCCACCAGTTTTTTGTTGATCATAATGTCGTTCATGCGGTTTTTAAATGCTTCAAAACTGAGCACAGTGGTTTTCCAAGCCCTCGCAATGGTCAACCTAATTGCAATAAAAACGGTGCAGAGCCTGTTGGTGTTTCCCGGCAAAGGAGTTCAGAGATAGGTTTACAAAGAAGGGCTTCACAGGGGTCTCTTTTAAGATTGGAATGAAACATATTACAAAGAAGGGTATAAACCCTGACCCCTAGTCTCCAGACCTTAGAACATGTCCACCAAATGTGGGCCATAGTTCCCTCCTGCGAGCAGCAACCCTGAAGCAAAGAGGGCATTTTCCAAAATGAGAACATTCCTAGAGCTTTTGGTAAGTGCTATTGTCATGATCTGCCAGTCCTCTGGATCCAACTTTTCGTTTTTCGTGGAAGAAATGAAAAAAGTAAAGATATTATTCCCTGAGAAAGGGGTTTTGCCCTGCAGAGGCTTTCAAAGGGGGTTAATGTATATGGAGTGGGTCGGGCCTTTATAAGTTGTTTGAGGAAGTGTCTCATTTGTAGATAACTATAGTGTTCCCATAAGGGGATATCCTGGGAAGATCTAAGAGCATCAAAAGTTAATATTCCCGTAGGGGTGAACAGAGAATGAATATCAGTGAAACCATTATCCGTCCACCATGAGAATTGTGTAGGGTTTTCACAATTGGGGGGCAATAGGTAAGACGCAGTAAAGGTAAGTAGGGAGATATTAAACCTGCCAAAAATTTAATGGAGTCCCACAGACGAAGAGAATGTGTCAAACTCTGTCTGCACCCTGTCAGGTGATCTTTAGGGGGGAGCCAGGGTAGAGAAGAAACAGGAATAGGATGAGATTTGACCAAGTCAATAGTGGCCCATAGTGGCATTTGGTACGTGTCCTAAAGATGGGTTAATGGGGCTATGTTCACGGCCGTGTAATATGTTTGAAGATTGGGGACCAAAAAGCCACCATTGATCGTCCGATTGTATAATACCCGTTTATTGATTCTGGGTCGGGTGGGGCCCCAGATTAATTTCAAGAGTTTGCATTGATGAATTTGCAGTATGTACGAGGCAATCGGGACTGGTAGTACTCAAAAGAAATATAACGATTTTGGGAGAGTCATACAGACTGCAGAGATCCTTCCAAACCAGGATAACAGGACGTGAGACCAGGAATATAGCATATTAGTAAGTTTCCTAAAGTGAGAGAGGAAGTTGGCCTGGTATAGCCCATCATACAGGGGTGAGACATATACCTAAATAAGGCAATGAGGGGGGCCATTGAAACGAAAAATTTGTTGTCAGAGAAGCCAATTCTGATGGGGAAAGATTAACAGACATCGCCTTAGATTTAGTAGGATTAACATGCAGGCCCGAAAGAGACGCAAAAGCCTCCAGAAAATAAGTTGGGTAATGATATTTTATGCGATGTCAGAGTCAGTGGGATGTCATCTGCAAACAAGGAGATCTTGTGAGCAGAACCTGCAACCTCAATACTATTTAAATCTGGATGTGAACGAATCACCACCGCCAGAGGTTCTATAGCCAAGACAAACAGAAGAGGCATAAGTGAACAGCCCTGTCGATTGCCCCTCCGGATAGGAAAAATGGAAGATTCAAAACCATAATATTTCATTTTAGCCTAAGGGGCATCGTACAGTGTCATCAGCCAGCTTAAAAAGTAAATACCAAAGCCAAAATGGAGTACAGTCATAAGATAAGGCCAGGACAGGGTGTCAAGTGTCGATGCCTTATTCATATCCAGCGATCAAAGCATTGTTTCCAAGGAGTGGCTATGGGCAAGATGCTGCAGTTGTATGATTCTCCTTATGGCATCCCTTGCCTGTCTCTGTGGTACAAAGCCAACTTGGTCTTTTTTTAATTGAGCGGGGGAGGAATTAATTCAAACGGTTGGCCAATATTTTGGTAAGGATTTTCATATTAATATTAATAAGGGATATAGGTTGGAAGTTGGCCCAAGAGGAATGATCTCTTTCGGGACTAGGCAACATTACTATATTGAATAAAATGTGTTTGAAGCGCTTCACAATGTGATAAAATTCATGAAAAATTGGCTCTTAAACACTGGTAGCTATATACTAAAAATAATCCAGCAGTGGTAAAAAAATGCAATCTAAAAATATGTGACACCATGTGCAAAAATAAATACAAATAAATAAATACTAGTGTGTTAAATATTGAGTCACTTCTAGTGATATTCCAAAAAGCGTGAATAAATAAATCAGATAACCAAATTCACATAAAAAAATTAGCTTTTAGTCCCAATAACAAAGTTTTTGAATAGCACACAATTGCTTAATTGGAGTGCTCATTGGCAGTTTTAAACGACAAAGTTCCTTTGCTTTAGTCACATCAGATGTAACGATTCAGACATCATATGTAAAGCAGATAAAAAAGATATCATTGCGCAATGCTCTTAATAACAGGTACACAAGCAAACATGTGTTAGATCCACTCACGTGTGCCCAATAGTGAAAGGCATATGCAGGTGTATAGAGCAGTCAGCCGCCTCGGACACAAGCAGAATCGCTGCAGTACACAGCTAGATACTGACAATCTGCACAGAGCGTCCTTGGCTCCTCCCACGCGTTGCGTCACGGTCACATGACTTTTTCAAGGATCGTTGAAAAAGTCACGTCTCCTGCCAGAAGCAGGTTACCTTTTTGGTGAGATGTCAAAAGGGAGCAGACATGGGTCAAGAAAGGACCTGGATTGGAATTGGGGGCATAGTAAGTCATTATGGTAACCTCCGCATCCTGAATAGTGCCCTGAAGCAGGAGGTCTGCTATCTGCCTAGTCAACTGAAAGGTACCGATTTGGGAAATGCTATCAGAACCCCCTTCTCCTTGGTCAGGCCATTAGTCAAAAACACCTGAGGGTATTGGGCATCAAAATACTTGGGACTGGAGGCAGAGGAAAAATTAGTCTCCTGTAGACACGCTATGTCTATGTGTTGTTTCTTACAGTGATAATAAAGCTTTGTTTTTTAAAAAAACAAACATGTCATACTTACCTCCACTATGCAGCTCATTTTGCACAGAGTGGCCCCAAACATCCTCTTCTGGGGTCCCTCGGTGGCTCTCGCGGCTCCTCCTGCATTAGATAACCCCCTAGGAGAAGCACTCTCCCGAGGGGGTTACCTTGTGGGTGCGCTCCCGAATCATTCATTCGGTGTCCATAGAAGAGCCGGGAGCCAATGGCTGCACTGCTATCAATCTATACCAATCAAAGCCAGGACTCTGTGGAGAGAAGGATGGCGCCTCCCCGCCGAAGAAGATGAAGGGGTTCAGGTAAGTAAAACAGGAGGGGTGCTAGGGGGTCGTGACTGCCAGGTATTTTTTCACCTTAATGCATAGGATGCATAGGAAAAAACATAAACCTTTACAACCCCTTTTAGGTACTTAAAAACTTTCACTCTCTTTTGTGGCGAGTTCATACCTTGAATGTTTAATGACAGCCAATGTAGTGTCATGGTGGAAAAGTGGTTAAGGAGTTACCAATGTCTCTGGACGCAAACCAGACCCAGGTTGAAATGAAAACCCAGAGTTCAGGGCAGTTCAGTTCCTCAGCCATTGGGGATATCCTGGAAGCATTGAGCTTGAAGAGAATGAATGGCCTGGGAGCCTTGTTGAGATGCCTGGGACGGCTGGCGGGGAGGCTAAGACAACCATGGGCGGGAGGACGAGGAGGATGGGCACACTTGAGATGACAGAGGATCCAAGTGTAGTTCCTGAAAGTGACATCTCAGATCAGGCAAGGAAGATGCTTGGAATTGGTGACCTTGATGGGAAAACGAAAGCTTAAAAGGGAATCCCCATCTGTATTTGATGCCATGGGTTTGCAGGATTTGTAGATATGGCTGTAACCACTTGCCGACCGCCTCACGCCTATATACATGAGCAGAGCGGCACGGGCAGGCAAAATCACGTACCTGGTACGTGATTGCCTTCCCGCGGGCAGGGGGTCCGATTGGACCCCCCCCCCGGTGCCTTCGGCGGTCAGCATTTGGTTGGGAGCGATGAGAGACGAGGGGGAGACCATCCGATCGTGGCCCCCCCTCGCGATCGCTCCCAGCCAATGAGAAACATCCCCTGCCTCTGTATAGTACACAGAGGCCTCAGGGGAGAAGGAGGTCCCAGTCCCCAGGGGAGATAGGATGCCAGTCCCCAGGGGAGATAGGATGCCAGTCCCCAGGGGAGATAGGATGCCAGTCCCCAGGGGAAAAGGGGGGCCCGGTCCCCAGGAGAGAAGGGGGTCCCAGTCCCCAGGGGAGAAGGGGATCCCTGTCCCCAGGAGAGAAGGCGATCCCTGTCCCCAGGAGAGAAGGGGTCCTTGTCCCCAGCGGAGAAGGGAGTCCTTTTCCCCAGGGGAGAAGGGATCATTGTCCCCAGGGGAGAAGGGGGTTCCAGTCCCCAGGGGAGATAGGATGCCAGTCCCCAGGGGGAGAAGAGGGTCCCAGTCCCCAGAGGAGATAGGATGCCACTACCCAGGGGAGAAGGGGGTTCCCTGTCCCCAGGGGAGAAGGGGTTCCCAGTACACAGGGGAGATAGGATGCCAGTCCCCAGGGGAGAAGGGGGTCCCAGTCCCCAGGGGAGATAGGATGTCAGTCCCCAGTGGAGAAGGGGTCCCTGTCTGCAGGAGAAAAGGGGTCCCTGTCCCCAGGAGAGAAGGGGTCCCTGTCCCCAGGAGAGAAGGGGTCCCAATCCCCAGGAAAGAAGGGGTCCCAGTCCCCAGGAGAGAAGGGGTCCCAGTCCCCAGGGGAGAAGGGTATCCCTGTCCCCAGGAGAAAAGGGGATCCCTGTTCCCAGGAGAGAAGGGGTCCTTGTCCCCAGGGGAGAAGAAGGTCCCTGTCCCCAGGGGAGGAGGGGGTCACAGTCCCCAGGACAGAAGGGGATCCCTGTCCCCAGGAGAGAAAGGGTCCTTGTCCACAGGGGAGAAGGGGGTCCCTGTCCTCCAGGGGAGAAGGGATCCTTGTCCCCAGGGGAGAAGGGGATCCCTGTCCCCAGGACAAAAGGGGATCCCTGTCCCCAGGAGAGAAGGGGTCCTTGTCCCCAGGGGAGAAGGGGGTCCCTGTCCTCCAGGGGAGAAGGGGTCCTTGTCCCCAGGGGAGAAGGGGGTCCCAGTCCCCAGGGGAGATAGGATGCCAGTCCCCAGGGGAGAAGAGGGTCCCAGTCCCCAGAGGAGATAGGATGCCAGTCCCCAGGGGAGAAGGGGGTCCCTGTCCCCAGGGGAGAAAGGTGTCCCTGTCCTCAGGGGAGAAGAGAAAGGGGGTCCCTGTCTCCAGGGGAGAAGGGGGTCCCAATCCCCAGGGGAGATAGGATGCCAGTCCCCTGGGGAGAATGGGGTCCCTGTCCCCAGGAGAGAAGGGGTCCCAGTACCAAGGAGAGAAGGGTCCCTGTCCCCAGGTGAGAATGGGTCCCTGTCCCCAGGAGAGAGGTGGGTCCCAGTCCCCAGGGGAGAAGGGGGACCCAGTCCCTAGGGGAGATAGAATGCCAGTTCCCAGGGGAGAAGGGGGTCCCTGTCCTCCAGGGAAGAAGGGGGTCTCTGTCCTCAGGGGAGAAGTGGATCCCAGTCCCCAGGGGAGATAGGATGCCAGTCCCCAGGGGAGAAGGGGGTCCCAGTCCCCAGGGGAGATAGGATGCCAGTCACCAGGGGAGAAGGTGGTCCCTGTCCCCATGGGAGAACGGGGGTCCCTGTCCTCCAGGGAAGAAGGGTGTCCCTGTCCTCAGGGGAGAAGGGGGTCCCAGTCCTCAGGGGGAGATAGGATGCCAGTACCCAGGGGAGAAGGGGGTTCCCTGTCCCCAGGGGAGAAGGGGTCCTTTCCCCAGGGGAGAAGGGGGTCCCAGTACCCAGGGGAGATAGGATGCCGGTCCCCAGGGGAGAAGGAGGTCCCAGTCCCCAGGGGAGATAGGATGCCAGTCCCCAGGGAAGAAGGGGGCCCCTGTCCGCAGGGGAGAAAGGGAACCTGTCCCCAGGAGAGAAAAAGGATCCCAGTCCCCAGGGGAGAAGGGGGTCCCAGTCCCCAGGGAAGAAGGGGGTCCCAGTCCCCAGGGGAGATAGGATGTCAGTCCCCAGTGGAGAAGGGGGTCCCTGTCCGCAGGGGAGAAGGGGTCCCTGTCCCAGTAGAGAAGGGGCCCCTGTCCCAGTAGAGAAGGGGTCCCTGTCCCAGTAGAGAAGGGGTCCCAGTCCCCAGGGGAGAAGGGGATCCCTGTCCTCAGGGGAGAAGGGGGTCCCAGTCCCCAGGGGAGAAGGGGGTCTCTGTCCCCAGGGGAGAAAGGGTCCCAGTCCCCAGGGGAGAAGGGGATCCCTGTCCCCAGGAGAGAAGGGGTCCTTGTCCCCAGGAGAGTAGGGGTCCTATCCCCAGGAGAGAAGGGGTCCTTGTCCCCAGGGGAGATAGGATGCCAGTCCCCAGGGGAGAAGGGGGTCCCTGTCCCCAGGGGAGAAGGGGTCCCTGTCCCCAGGAGAGAAGGGGTCCTTGTCCCCAGGGGAGAAGAGGGTCCCTGATCCCAAGAGAGAGAAGGGGTCCTTGTCCCCAGGGAAGGGGGTCCCTGTTCCCAGGGGAGAAGGGGTTCCCAGTACACAGGGGAGATAGGATGCCAGTCCCCAGTGACGAAGGGGGTCCCAGTCCCCAGGGGAGATAGGATGTCAGTCCCCAGTGGAGAAGGGGGTCCCTGTCCACAGGGGAGAAGGGGTCCCTGTCCCAGGAGAGAAGGGGTCCCAGTCCCCAGGGGAGGAGGGTATCCCTGTCCCCAGGGGAGAAGGGTATCCCTGTCCCCATGGGAGAGGGGGATCCCTGTTCCCAGGAGAGAAGGGGTCCTTGTCCCCAGGGGACAAGAGGGTCCCTGTCCCCAGGAGAGAAGGGGTCCTTGTCCCCAGGAGAGAAGGGGTCCTTGTCCCCAGGGAAGGGGGTCCCTGTTCCCAGGGGAGAAGGGGTTCCCAGTACACAGGGGAGATAGGATGCCAGTCCCCAGGGAAGAAGGGGGTTCCAGTCCCCAGGGGAGATAGGATGTCAGTCCCCAGTGGAGAAGGGGGTCCCTGTCTGCAGGGGAGAAGGGGTCCTTGTCCCCAGGGGAGAAGGAGGTCCCAGTCCCCAGGGGAGATAGGATGCCAGTCCCCAGGGGAAAAGGGGGTCCCTATCCCCAGGAGAGAAGGGGTCCTTGTCCCCAGGGGAGAAGGGGTCCCAGTCCCCAGGGGAGATAGGATGCCAGTCCCCAGGGGAGAAGGGGGTCCCTGTCCCCAGGGGAGAAGGGGTCCCTGTCCGCAGGAGAGAAGGGGTCCTTGTCCCCAGGGGAGAAGAGGGTCCCTGTCCCCAGGAGAGAAGGGGTCCTTGTCCCCAGGGAAGGGGGTCCCTGTTCCCAGGGGAGAAGGGGTTCCCAGTACACAGGGGAGATAGGATGCCAGTCCCCAGGGAAGAAGGGGGTCCCAGTCCCCAGGGGAGTTAAGATGTCAGTCCCCAGTGGAGAAGGGGGTCCCTGTCCGCAGGGGAGAAGTCGTCCCTGTCCCAGGAGAGAAGGGGTCCCAGTCCCCAGGGGAGAAGGGTATCCCTGTCCCCAGGAGAAAAGGGGATCCCTGTTCCCAGGAGAGAAGGGGTCCTTGTCCCCAGGGGAGAAGAAGGTCCCTGTCCCCAGGGGAGGAGGGGGTCACAGTCCCCAGGACAGAAGGGGATCCCTGTCCCCAGGAGAGAAAGGGTCCTTGTCCACAGGGGAGAAGGGGGTCCCTGTCCTCCAGGGGAGAAGGGATCCTTGTCCCCAGGGGAGAAGGGGATCCCTGTCCCCAGGACAAAAGGGGATCCCTGTCCCCAGGAGAGAAGGGGTCCTTGTCCCCAGGGGAGAAGGGGGTCCCTGTCCTCCAGGGGAGAAGGGGGTCCCAGTCCCCAGGGGAGATAGGATGCCAGTCCCCAGGGTAAAAGGGGGTCCCTGTCCCCAGGGGAGAAGGGGGTCCCTGTCCTCCAGGAAAGAAAGGTGTCCCTGTCCTCAGGGGAGAAGAGAAGGGGGGTCCCTGTCTCCAGGGGAGAAGGGGGTCCCAATCCCCAGGGGAGATAGGATGCCAGTCCCCTGGGGAGAAAGGGGTCCCTGTCCCCAGGAGAGAAGGGGTCCCAGTACCCAGGAGAGAAGGGTCCCTGTCCCCAGGTGAGAATGGGTCCCTGTCCCCAGGAGAGAGGTGGGTCCCAGTCCCCAGGGGAGAAGGGGGACCCAATCCCTAGGGGAGATAGAATGCCAGTTCCCAGGGGAGAAGGGGGTCCCTGTCCTCCAGGGAAGAAGGGGGTCTCTGTCCTCAGGGGAGAAGGGGATCCCAGTCCCCAGGGGAGATAGGATGCCAGTCCCCAGGGGAGAAGGGGGTCCCAGTCCCCAGGGGAGATAGGATGCCAGTCACCAGGGGAGAAGGTGATCCCTGTCCCCATGGGAGAACGGGGGTCCCTGTCCTCCAGGGAAGAAGGGTGTCCCTGTCCTCAGGGGAGAAGGGGGTCCCAGTCCTCAGGGGGAGATAGGATGCCAGTACCCAGGGGAGAAGGGGGTTCCCTGTCCCCAGGGGAGAAGGGGTCCTTTCCCCAGGGGAGAAGGGGGTCCCAGTACCCAGGGGAGATAGGATGCCAGTCCCCAGGGGAGAAGGAGGTCCCAGTCCCCAGGGGAGATAGGATGCCAGTCCCCAGGGAAGAAGGGGGCCCCTGTCCGCAGGGGAGAAAGGGAACCTGTCCCCAGGAGAGAAAAAGGATCCCAGTCCCCAGGGGAGAAGGGGGTCCCAGTCCCCAGGGAAGAAGGGGGTCCCAGTCCCCAGGGGAGATAGGATGTCAGTCCCCAGTGGAGAAGGGGGTCCCTGTCCGCAGGGGAGAAGGGGTCCCTGTCCGCAGGGGAGAAGGGGTCCCTGTCCCAGTAGAGAAGGGGCCCCTGTCCCAGTAGAGAAGGGGTCCCTGTCCCAGTAGAGAAGGGGTCCCAGTCCCCAGGGGAGAAGGGTATCCCTGTCCCCAGGAGAGAAGGGGTCCTTGTCCCCAGGGGAGAAGGGGATCCCTGTCCTTAGGGGAGAAGGGGGTCCCAGTCCCCAGGGGAGAAGGGGGTCTCTGTCCCCAGGGGAGAAAGGGTCCCAGTCCCCAGGGGAGAAGGGGATCCCTGTCCCCAGGGGAGAAGGGGATCCCTGTCCCCAGGAGAGAAGGGGTCCTTGTCCCCAGGAGAGAAGGGGTCCTATCCCCAGGAGAGAAGGGGTCCTTGTCCCCAGGGGAGAAGGGGTCCCAGTCCCCAGGGGAGATAGGATGCCAGTCCCCAGGGGAGAAGGGGGTCCCTGTCCCCAGGGGAGAAGGGGTCCCTGTCCCCAGGAGAGAAGGGGTCCTTGTCCCCAGGGGAGAAGAGGGTCCCTGATCCCAAGAGAGAGAAGGGGTCCTTGTCCCCAGGGAAGGGGGTCCCTGTTCCCAGGGGAGAAGGGGTTCCCAGTACACAGGGGAGATAGGATGCCAGTCCCTAGTGACGAAGGGGGTTCCAGTCCCCAGGGGAGATAGGATGTCAGTCCCCAGTGGAGAAGGGGGTCCCTGTCCACAGGGGAGAAGGGGTCCCTGTCCCAGGAGAGAAGGGGTCCCAGTCCCCAGGGGAGGAGGGTATCCCTGTCCCCAGGGGAGGAGGGTATCCCTGTCCCCAGGGGAGAAGGGTATCCCTGTCCCCATGGGAGAGGGGGATTCCTGTTCCCAGGAGAGAAGGGGTCCTGGTCCCCAGGGGAGAAGGAGGTCCCTGTCCCCAGGGGAGAAGGGGGTCCCAGTCCCCAGGGGAGAAGGGGGACTCTGTCCCCAGGGGAGAAGGGGTTCCCAGTACACAGGGGAGATAGGATGCCAGTCCCCAGGGGAGAAGGGGGTCCCATTCCCCAGGGGAGATAGGATGTCAGTCCCCAGTGGAGAAGGGTATCCCTGTCCCCAGGAGAGAAGAGGATCCCTGTTCCCAGGAGAGAAGGGGTCCTTGTCCCCAGGGGAGAAGGAGGTCCCTGTCCCCAGGGGAGAAGGGGGTCCCAGTCCCCAGGGGAGAGGGGGGTCTCTGTCCCCAGGGGAGAAGGGGTCCCAGTCCCCAGGGGAGAAGGGGATCCCTGTCCTCAGGAGAGAAGGGGTCCTTGTCCCCAGGAGAGAAGGGGTCCTATCCCCAGGAGAGAAGGGGTCCTTGTCCCCAGGGGAGAAGGGGCCCCAGTCCCCAGGGGAGATAGGATGCCAGTCCCCAGGGGAGAAGGGGGTCCCTGTCCCCAGGGGAGAAGGGGTCCCTGTCCCCAGGAGAGAAGGGGTCCTTGTCCACAGGGGACAAGAGGGTCCCTGTCCCCAGGAGAGAAGGGGTCCTTGTCCCCAGGAGAGAAGGGGTCCTTGTCCCCAGGGAAGGGGGTCCCTGTTCCCAGGGGAGAAGGGGTTCCCAGTACACAGGGGAGATAGGATGCCAGTCCCCAGGGAAGAAGGGGGTTCCAGTCCCCAGGGGAGATAGGATGTCAGTCCCCAGTGGAGAAGGGGGTCCCTGTCTGCAGGGGAGAAGGGGTCCTTGTCCCCAGGGGAGAAGGAGGTCCCAGTCCCCAGGGGAGATAGATTGCCAGTCCCCAGGGGAAAAGGGGGTCCCTATCCCCAGGAGAGAAGGGGTCCTTGTCCCCAGGGGAGAAGGGGTCCCAGTCCCCAGGGGAGATAGGATGCCAGTCCCCAGGGGAGAAGGGGGTCCCTGTCCCCAGGGGAGAAGGGGTCCCTGTCCCCAGGAGAGAAGGGGTCCTTGTCCCCAGGGGAGAAGAGGGTCCCTGTCCCCAGGAGAGAAGGGGTCCTTGTCCCCAGGGAAGGGGGTCCCTGTTCCCAGGGGAGAAGGGGTTCCCAGTACACAGGGGAGATAGGATGCCAGTCCCCAGGGAAGAAGGGGGTCCCAGTCCCCAGGGGAGATAAGATGTCAGTCCCCAGTGGAGAAGGGGGTCCCTGTCCGCAGGGGAGAAGTCGTCCCTGTCCCAGGAGAGAAGGGGTCCCAGTCCCCAGGGGAGAAGGGTATCCCTGTCCCCAGGGGAGAAAGGTTACCCTGTCCCCAGGAGAGAAGGGGATCCCTGTTCCCAGGAGAGAAGGGGTCCTTGTCCCCAGGGGAGAAGGAGGTCCCTGTCCCCAGGGGAGAAGGGGGTCCCAGTCCCCAGGGGAGAAGGGGGTCTCTGTCCCCAGGGGAGAAGGGGTTCCCAGTACACAGGGGAGATAGAATGCCAGTCTCCAGGGGAGAAGGGGGTCCCAGTCCCCAGGGGAGATAGGATGTCAGTCCCCAGTGGAGAAGGGGGTCCCTGTCCCCAGGAGAGAAGGGGTCCCTGTCCCCAGGAGAGAAGGGGTCCCAGTCCCCAGGAGAGAAAGGGTCCCAGTCCCCAGGAGAGAAGGGGTCACAGTCCCCAGGGGAGAAGGGTATCCCTGTCCCCAGGAGAGAAAGGGATCCCTGTTCCCAGGAGAGAAGGGGTCCTTGTCCCCAGGGCAGAAGGAGGTCCCTGTCCCCAGGGGAGAAGGGGGTCCCAGTCCCCAGGGGAGAAGGGGGTCTCTGTCCCCAGGGGAGAAGGGGTCCCAGTCCCCAGGGGAGAAGGGGATCCCTGTCCCCAGGAGAGAAGGGGTCCTTGTCCACAGGGGACAAGAGGGTCCCTGTCCCCAGGAGAGAAGGGGTCCTTGTCCCCAGGAGAGAAGGGGTCCTTGTCCCCAGGGAAGGGGGTCCCTGTTCCCAGGGGAGAAGGGGTTCCCAGTACACAGGGGAGATAGGATGCCAGTCCCCAGGGAAGAAGGGGGTTCCAGTCCCCAGGGGAGATAGGATGTCAGTCCCCAGTGGAGAAGGGGGTCCCTGTCTGCAGGGGAGAAGGGGTCCTTGTCCCCAGGGGAGAAGGAGGTCCCAGTCCCCAGGGGAGATAGATTGCCAGTCCCCAGGGGAAAAGGGGGTCCCTATCCCCAGGAGAGAAGGGGTCCTTGTCCCCAGGGGAGAAGGGGTCCCAGTCCCCAGGGGAGATAGGATGCCAGTCCCCAGGGGAGAAGGGGGTCCCTGTCCCCAGGGGAGAAGGGGTCCCTGTCCCCAGGAGAGAAGGGGTCCTTGTCCCCAGGGGAGAAGAGGGTCCCTGTCCCCAGGAGAGAAGGGGTCCTTGTCCCCAGGGAAGGGGGTCCCTGTTCCCAGGGGAGAAGGGGTTCCCAGTACACAGGGGAGATAGGATGCCAGTCCCCAGGGAAGAAGGGGGTCCCAGTCCCCAGGGGAGATAAGATGTCAGTCCCCAGTGGAGAAGGGGGTCCCTGTCCGCAGGGGAGAAGTCGTCCCTGTCCCAGGAGAGAAGGGGTCCCAGTCCCCAGGGGAGAAGGGTATCCCTGTCCCCAGGGGAGAAAGGTTACCCTGTCCCCAGGAGAGAAGGGGATCCCTGTTCCCAGGAGAGAAGGGGTCCTTGTCCCCAGGGGAGAAGGAGGTCCCTGTCCCCAGGGGAGAAGGGGGTCCCAGTCCCCAGGGGAGAAGGGGGTCTCTGTCCCCAGGGGAGAAGGGGTTCCCAGTACACAGGGGAGATAGAATGCCAGTCTCCAGGGGAGAAGGGGGTCCCAGTCCCCAGGGGAGATAGGATGTCAGTCCCCAGTGGAGAAGGGGGTCCCTGTCCCCAGGAGAGAAGGGGTCCCTGTCCCCAGGAGAGAAGGGGTCCCAGTCCCCAGGAGAGAAAGGGTCCCAGTCCCCAGGAGAGAAGGGGTCACAGTCCCCAGGGGAGAAGGGTATCCCTGTCCCCAGGAGAGAAAGGGATCCCTGTTCCCAGGAGAGAAGGGGTCCTTGTCCCCAGGGCAGAAGGAGGTCCCTGTCCCCAGGGGAGAAGGGGGTCCCAGTCCCCAGGGGAGAAGGGGGTCTCTGTCCCCAGGGGAGAAGGGGTCCCAGTCCCCAGGGGAGAAGGGGATCCCTGTCCCCAGTAGAGAAGGGGTCCTTGTCCCCAGGGGAGAAGGGGTCCTTGTCCCCAGGGGAGAAGGAGGTCCCAGTCCCCAGGGGAGATATGATGCCAGTCCCCAGGGGAAAAGGGGGTCCCTGTCCCCAGGAGAGAAGGGGGTCCCAGTCCCCAGGGGAGAAGGGGATCCCTGTCCCCAGGAGAGAAGGGGATCCCTGTCCCCAGGAGAGAAGGGGTCCTTGTCCCCAGGGGAGAAGGGAGTCCTTTTCCCCAGGGGAGAAGGGGTCCTTGTCCCCGGGGGAGAAGGGGGTCCCAGTCCCCAGGGGAGATAGGATGCCAGTCCCCAGGGGAGAAGAGGGTCCCAGTCCCCAGAGGAGATAGGATGCCAGTCCCCAGGGGAGAAGGGGGTCCCTGTCCTCCAGGAAAGAAGGGTTTCCCTGTCCTCAGGGGAGAAGAGAAGGGGGGTCCCTGTCTCCAGGGGAGAAGGGGGTCCCAATCCCCAGGGGAGATAGGATGCCAGCCCCCTGGGGAGAAAGGGGTCCCTGTCCCCAGGGAAGAACGGGGGTCCCTGTCCTCCAGGGAATAAGGGTGTCCCTGTCCTCAGGGGAGATTGGTGTCCTTGTCCTCAGGGGAGAAGGGGGTCACTGTCCCCAGGGGAGAAAGGGGGTCCCTGTCCCCAGGGGAGAAGGGGTCCTTGTCCCCAGGGGAGAAGTGGGTCCCAGTCCCCAGGGGAGAAGGGGGTCCCTGTCCTCCAGGAAAGAAGGGTGTCCCTGTCCTCAGGGGAGAAGGGAAGGGGGGTCCCTGTCCCCAGGGGTGAAGGGGGCCCCAGTCCCCAGGGGAGATAGGATGCCAGTCCCCTGGGGAGAAAGGGGTCCCTGTCCCCAGGGGAGAACGGGGGTCCCTGTCCTCCAGGGAAGAAGGGTGTCCCTGTCCTCAGGGGAGAAGGGTGTCTTGTCCTCAGGGGAGAAGGGGGTCCCTGTCCCCAGGGGAGAAGGGGTCCTTGTCCCCAGGGGAGAAGCGGGTCCCAGTCCCCAGGGGAGAAGGGGTCCCTGTCAGGGGAGAAGGGGGTTCCAGTCCCCAGGAGAGAAGGGGTCCCTGTCCCCAGGAGAGAAGGGGGTCTTTTTTCCAGGGTAGAAGGTGGTCCCTGTCCCCGGGGGAGAAGGGTGTCCCTGTCCTCCAGGGGAGAAGGGGGTCCCTGTCCTTTAGGGGGAGATGGGGGTCCCTGTCCTCGAGCGAGAAGGGGGTCCCTGTCCTTGGGGGAGAAGCAGTCCCAGTCCCCAGGGGAGATGGAGTGGGGTATGGGATGGTCTCACTCACTATGACCAAATCTGTAGGGCCCTTATTCATGGTCACCTGGGCTTCCTTCAGCAGCAGCACGGATGGGCGATCAGCATATCTCCAGGGAGCACAGATACGGCTTGACATGCTCTATCTACAGCACACTTGTCAAAAGAAGAAAGAGTACACAGAAATACACTGTATGGCATTTTAATAGATTGCAAGCTCTTGGGCACGGGGATCTCTGATGTGCTTTCTTAAACTGTAGTGTAGGTCACTTACACATACACAGCTATTCACGGCCCCACCCCCCTCTCGAAGCACAGACCTTGGCCTCCCACTGGCACTGCTTTATCAATCCGATCTCTCCTGACAAATACACTGCTTATGCACGGGCCTGCCCCCTTTCTCTAGAGCAGCCTAGGGGCGTATTAGTGACCAGATGGTCCCCGGAGTCTTTTTGATCGTTCAGAGGCCAGTCACAATGTCATGACATCACGCCCGGCCTCTGCATTTGTAAAAATGCCGCTGCCTCGGCTGGGAAGCCAAGATCGTTTTTTTGTTTTTTTATTTGGTGAGAGGACTTATTGACCCCAGATTTCACTCTAAAGAGGACCTGTCATGCCATATTCCTATTGCAAGGGATGTTTACAATCCTTGTAATTGGAATAAAAGTAATCCAAAAAAATGTAAAAGGAAAGCATCAAACTAGAAAAATGTAAGTAAAATTAACAATAAAAAAAATTAAAAACGTAAGCGCTCCTGTCCCCACGTGCTGGCTCGCAGAAGCGAACGTAAGTCCCGCTCAAATATGTATACGGCATTAAAACCACACATGTGAGGTATCACCGTGAACGTTGGAGTGAGAGCAATAATTTTAGCACTAGACCTCCTCTGTAACTTAAAACATGTAACATGTAAAATAATTTTAAGTGTCGCCTATGGGGATTTTCAAATACCGAAGTTTGGCGCCATTCCAGGAGCGTGTGCAATTTTGAAGCGGTACATGTTAGGTATTTATTTACTCTGCGTAACATCATCATTCACATTAAACGAAAAAATTGGGCTAACTTTACTGTTTTTTTTTATGCATGAAACTGTTTTTTCTTTTTCAAATAATACGCGTTTCAAAAATCGCTGCACAAATACCGTGCAAGATAAAAAGTTTCTAATGACCGCCATTTTATTCTATAGGGTCTCTGATAAAAAACATATATAATGTTTGGGGTTCTGTGTAATTTTCTAGCAAAAAAATAATGATTTTTACATGTAGGAGAGAAGTGTCAGAATTGGCCTGTGTAGCAAGTGGTTAAGGTTCTCTAACAAACCTCTGAGGGCTTCACAGAACAGCTGCATTCATACTGAGATTTAATTACACACCGGTGGACTTTATCAGAGTAAAGGGGGCTGAATACAAATGCATGCCACACTTTTCAGATATTTATTTGTAAAAATGTTTGAAAACAATTTATCATTTTCCTTTCACTTCACAATTATGTTCCACTTTGTGTTGGTCTATCACATAAAATCCCAATAAAATACATTTACGTTTTTGATTGTAACATGACAAAATGTGGACAATTTCAAGGGGTATGAATACTTTTTCAAGGCACTGTACACTGCTGTTCTGACCAGGGAATTTCACAGGTCAGATCGGTAACATAGCAGCCAGCTACATCCTGGAAGATCGTGGCTGTACGTAAAAGAATGTGATTTCAGCTCTGTGTAGTTTGGGAAGGAGGGGCTGTGTACACTGCTAGTGTGGGAAAGGAGCTCTGCCAAGTGCCGTGCCAGAGGTGATCCCTGTCCTCTGACCTTCCAGTGGTAACCCCTGTCCTCAGCCTTGCCAGCGGTGATCTCTGTCCTCTGCCTCTCCAGCCATGATCCCTGTACTCTGACTGTCCAGCCATGATCCCTGTCCTCTGACTCTCCAGCCATGATCCCTGTCCTCTGACTCTCCAGCCGTGATCTCTGTCCTCTGCCCCTCCAGCAGTGATCCCTGTCCTCTGCCTCTCCAGTCGTGATCCCAGTCCTCTGCCTCTCCAGCATTGATTCCTGTCCTCTTCTCCAGCGGTTATCCCTGTCCTCCTCCTCACCAGACGTGATCCCTGTCCTCTGCCTCTCTATCTGTAATCCCTGTCCTCTGCCTCTCTAGTGGCGATTCCTGTCCTCTCTCTCTCTAGTGCTGATCCCTGTCCTCTCCCTCTCTAGTGGTGATCCCTATCCTCTCCCTCTCAAGTGGTGATCCCTGTCCTCTGCCTCTCCAGTGGTGATCCCTGTCCTCTTCCTGTCCAGCAGCGATCCCTATCATTTGCCTTTCCAGCAGTGATTCCTGTCCTCTGTCTTGCCAGTTGTGACCCCTGTTCTCTGTCCTGCCAGTAGTGACCCCTGTCTCTCCCTTACCAACAGTGATCCCTGCCTCTCCAAAGGTAATCCCTGTCCTCTGTCTCTCCAGCAGAAATGCCTGTCCTCTGCCCTGCCAGCAATGATGCCTGTCCTCTGCCTCTCCAGCAGTGATCCCTGACCTCTTCCCTGCCAGGGGTGTTCCCTGTCCACTGCCTCTCCCGTGGTGGCCCCTGTCCTGCCAATAGTGACCCCTGTCCTCTGCTTCTCCAGAAGTAATCCCTGTCATCTGCCTCTCCAGCGGTTAACCCTGTCCTCTGCCCTGTCAGCCATGACCCCTGCCCTCTTCCCTGCCAAAACTGACCCCTGTCCTTCACCCTGCTTATCCCTGTCCTCAGCTTGTCCCCCGCTGATCCTATCCTCTGCCCCGCTGATGCCCTGTACACTGCCATGCTGACCTCCCATCCTCTGCCCTCCTGACATTTTTTTTTACTGCACCCCCACATCAGACAAGCTTGATCTGGACCTACAATCCACACAAGATATCTAGGAAACTCCTCGCTTCAAAGCCATTATTTATTTATTACAGGTACTTAGATGTCAATTTATGCTGCACTTTACATATATATTGTACATTCACATCAGCCCCTTCCCTCAAGGAATAAAGCAGATATCAACAGGGATCCAAAGGATATCAGCTTACAACAGCAGGTGGACAGCTATGTGCTGGGAACACCAAGCCTGGATGAGTTTGCCACAATCCTCTCCACACAGGACTGTGTGTCATCCCCACGACTCCCAGCATTAGTGCCACTCAGGGGGCTCTGGGGTAGAGTGGATCTCTGCAGCGGGACTCCAAGCTGATTTCTTTTGGATTTCTGTTGATGCCTGCTCCAATTTCCTTAATGGGTGTCAGTGGGAAAATGAAAGCCGAGTTCCACCTAAAAATGGAACCACCACTTATTTGCCCCCCTTTGGTGCCACATTTGGCACCTTTCAGGGGGGAAGGGGAAATGGGAACCTTTTTATGACAGGTCCCTGTCCCCACTTCCAGGAGACGAAGACGCAACGTCATCCGTCGGAAGATCGGCCCCCCTCCTCCTTCCCTCGCTGTTGGGCCAATTGGAAAGCGCAGCACGCTTTGCACATGCGCAGTAGGGAACCAACTGTAAAACCGAAAGGCTTCACTGCCGGTTTGCCTTAGTGGAGATGGCGGCGGCAGCACCCGACAGCCGAACCGAAAATCAGCTGAGGTGCCAAAATCACGAGCGCCCTAGACAGGTAAGTGTCCATATATTAAAAGTCAGCAGCTACAGTACTTGTATTTTTTTTTTCCCCAGGCAGAACTCCTCTTTGGAGTGCCAATTTAAGGAAAATAAGTATCAATAATTGGTGTCAGTGGGAGCAAAGGCCCTGCATTAGTGTTGAGTAGTTAAATGACCCCTTCATATGCTTCTGCGCTGCTCTGCCTCTCTTCTGTGGCAGGCCAGAGTTTAGCAGCTATTGTTGGGCAGATTACTCTGCCCTCGCAGTGCCAGTTTAAAGTGGAACTGTAAAAAAAGAAAGAAAAAAAAAAAACAGCTCAGTGTATTTCAGCATCTGCCAAAACTATCAAACTACTTAGCCATTTGCGCTGGACCACCCACAATCTTCTTTTGATGCATGGAAGTGACATCATCATTGAAGTGAATCTGTCACCAAAAAAGTTCCACCTAAGCACTTAAATTCCCCCCCAAAAAATTAAGCCAATCCCTAGATATGCACAAATACAAACATAAATGCACGCATCAGTGGCCCCTACAAAAGAAAATGTTGATTGTACTACACATGTTACATTTTTTCCTGCATGTAGGCAGGTCGCCTATTTCAGCCTAGTTAGGTGCTGCCTCAGTTGGGAGGGATAGAGTTAATTATGTTTTCTGTATTTTTTTCGGCAGGCTTCATGGCTCTGACCCCACTGGTCCTGTGTCATTATAAAAGGGACAGGGGTCTGGATCCCGGGGGTCACCGCTTAGGGTTGCCCCCTCATCCCTTTAAAACTGAACACATATTAATTACACAGGTTCTGAGGCTTATTTAATGCAGATAAGGCACTAAGCGAGTTTAATTACTACCTTAATCAGCCTGTGTAATTAATATGTGTTTGGTTTTAAAGGGAAGAGGTGGCATCCCTTTCACCGCTGCTGCCATTATCATTCTCACTGCTGATGCAGTTGCCAGAGTCCATCCTGTCAGTCTGCTGTATCAGGGCGAGTCCCGAGTGCCTGCTAATTAACATGTGGCTTTAGGAGCCTTCCAAAGCATATGGGGACCTGCAGTCCGCCCGGAAGACACTAACCCTGGATACTGCCACCATAGGCGTGCGCACAGGGTGTGCCTGGGCGCAGCCTAATCACCCCATGTGGCGCAGATTCCCCATTTAGACCCCTGACATTTCACCAAGGCCCCCTAACTGGGCTTCTAAAAAAATAGTAAAATAAAAATAATAAAACTGTAAAAAATAATAAATAAAATAATAAAAATAAAAACTACTGACTGCGTCCACTGCCCTACTGACACCGTCTATTGCCCTACTGACACCTTCCGTATATATACACATGCACACACATGCATATGTGTTTGAGCTTTGAGGTGCACACCCTAATGCAATGGGCTGTACATGCCTATGACTGCCACCGTGGGCCAAAAATGTCAGCCACAAGCCTGAGTTAGGGATTAGTTTAGGGAAAGACTGTTGCCTTTGTTTGACTGTCATGCCATATTCTGCGTGCACCAGTTTTAGAAAACCTCTCTCATAGTCAATCTTAATTAATACAAATCAGGTGTAATAAAAACAGTAATACGGCTCATTGTTTCATAATAAATGTACAGTTGACAATGTACAGTATAATGCTGTTTACATGCAAACTTGTATGATGCACTCCGATCTCCATCCAACGCATTTTAGAGGCACATAGCTCATTCTTTAGGGGTGTCATATGAAGATCAGTTCACATCTCTACAATATAATCAAAATTGTGTTACATAGCATATCTACATGTACATAGATCCATGTATACTCATATGTAAATGTTACTCACAATTAAATAAACTGTGAACAATAAGGAAGAATGTAAACATAATCATAAAAACATCTGCCATGCCAGCCAGAAGAAGCCAGGATCTTCAATATCACTAGGGGACACTCCATGACCAATGAGGCCACCAAAACGTCAATACTGGGAAACATGCACTGTTAATCCCTTGCAGACTATGCACTGTACATTTACTGCAACAGTTCAGGCCCGCAATGCTGAATCACGTACATGTACTCAAAAAATAGCATCATGCTCAAACATGTACTTACAAAATAGCAGCCATCTCTTATTTACTGGTTATTTTTGATAGATCTAGTTTCTGATTTCTGGCTTCACTCCCCATGCCCTCGCTCACATTTTTGGGACTATCGAAATGACATGGTATTAGATATCACTATATTAATATGTTATCTTGGGGATTACTTCCATTATTATGGATATTCCTATTTATTATACTGTATATATCTGTTCCTTTTTTAGACAACTTACCATGATTTCCTCCTGTGGGACTTTTATTTCAATCTGACCTCCTGTAAGAATTATTCAGGATACCTGCACATTACAGGTAGGAACCCAGTTTGTTCTTCTATACCAGTGGACTCCAAATTGCGGCACAGGGGCCAGATGCAGCTCTTTGCTTGCTTTTATACTGCCCTTGGGGCATTATTTCATCCACTGTCACCAAAAAAGCCCAATGACACCCACGACCAGGTCCAATTCCTTTCAAAGACACCAACAATGAGGCCCAATTCAGATTCAGATTCCATTGACACCATGATGGGGCACAATTTCTCTCAATGTCACTAACAGTGGGGCCCAATGACTCTGATGATGGGACATAACTTCTCCCATTAACATAAATGATGGGGTACAATTCCTCCCACTGACACCAAAGATGGAGCATTGTTTTTTCCCATTGGCTTTGGGACCTTTTCCACTTCCAATGGCCACAATCCGGCCCCCCTAAAGTCTGAAGGACAGTAAACTAGCCCTTTGTTCAGAAAATTTGGAGACCCCTGTTCTATGCATTACACACATTAGCTTTTTTCAGGGGTATTAGTTTCAGTTATTAACCAGTTGCCGACCGCCGCACGCCGATGTACGTCGGCACAATGGCACGGGCAGGCATAAGGACTTACCTGTACGTCCCTGCCTACCGCGGGCGGGGGGTCCCTTTGCACCACCTCCTGGTGCCTGCGGCGGTCGGATTCAGGTCAGGGGCGATCAGAGGTGAGGGGGAGAAGACATCAATGTGAGTTTGCACAACACTACACTTACAGTAGAAAGTGCAGGCACACTTTTCACCCCCCAGTCACCCCCCGATCACCCCCCTGTACCCCCTGTCACAAGGACACCAATAGCAGTTTTTTTTTTTTGCATTGGTGTCAGTTTGTGACAGTTATAAGTGTTAGGGCAGTTAGGGCTAGCCCCCTTTAGGTCTAGGGTACCCCCCTTTAGGTCTAGGGTACCCCCCTAATAAAGGTTAACCCCTTGATCACCCCCCCGTCGCCAGTGTCACTAATTGCCCAGCGGTGATATAAGTTAAGTGTTTAGGGTCAGATAAGGTCTGCGTCGCCCCAGGCAGGGTCAGGTTAGTGCCAGTACCGCTAACACCCACGCACGCACCATACACCTCCCTTAGTGGTATAGTATCTGAACGGATTAATATCTGATCCGATTAGATCTATACTAGCGTCCCCAGCAGTTTAGGGTCCCCAAAAACGCAGTGTTAGCGGGATCAGCCCAGATACCTGCTAGCACCTGCGTTTTGTCCCTCGACCCAGCCCTGCCTAGCCCACCCAAGTGAAGTATCGATCGATCACTGTCAGTTACAAAACACTAAACACATAACTGCAGCGTTCGCAGAGTCAGGCCTGATCCCTGCAATCGCTAACAGTTTTTTTATAGCATTTTCAATCAGTCGCTAACAGTCAGGAGCTTTTTTACCTGTGAGTCTCACTAAATTTAGAGCCCAAAATGGCAAATCGAAGGTACACTAGTGAAGAGGCCTACACGTTTCTGAGCATGACAGATAGTGAAGAGGAAGTCACTCATCTGTCAGATTCAGGCTCAGAATACGAACCTGTAGACAGCAGCGGCTCCATGACAGATAGCTCTGACGACGGAGTTGTGGTCCCTGCCAAGGTCAGGCGTATCAGACCCCAAACTTCTTCGTCTGTCCTTGATGTGCAAGAACCGCAGGTCCTTCATATGGAGCAGAGAAGTACTAGCGCTGCTATTCCTTCTGGTGAACTGGCAAGCACCAGCGGCCTAGTACACCCTGGTCGTACATCTAGCACTGCAGTAACACTTGGTGACGTGGCGAGTCCCATAAGTGCAGTTCAAGCTGGTGAGGTGGCAAGCACAAGTAATGTCCCGCTGCCACCAAGAAGACGAACACAGGCCCATCGTGCCCATAGTGCCCTTCCTGCTGCATTCGCCAATCCGAATTGGGAACTCACCACTTTGTAAGGCTTCGCTCATCACTATAACTACTTGCTGCTTGTAGCTGCTCGTGTTTTTTGGCACCTGACTGTACAACTGCTTGTGAGTAATTTCTTTTATTATTTATTCAATAAATGTTTTACAAAAGATAATGCACATGGCCGGTGCATCATTCCCTCTTTTTATGTTTTGGTATCCATGTACTTGGCCTAAGATCATCTTTTTTATTTCATCAAACATTTGGGCAATATAGTGTTTTTTAGTGCATTAAAATTTAAAAAAAGTGTGCTTTTTCCCAAAAAAATGCGTTTGAAAAATCGCTGCGCAAATACTGTGTGAAAAAAAAATGAAACACCCACCATTTTAATCTGTAGGGTATTTGCTTTAAAAAAATATATAATGTTTGGGGGTTCAAAGTAATTTTCTTGCAAAAAAAAAAAAAAATTTTCATGTAAACAAAAAGTGTCAGAAAGGGTTTTGTCTTCAAGTGGTTAGAAGAGTGGGTGATGTGTGATATAAGCTTCTAAATGTTGTGCATAAAATGCCAGGACAATTCAAAACCCCCCCAAATGACCCCATTTTGGAAAGTAGACACCGCAAGCTATTTGCTGAGCGGCATGTCGAGTCCATGGTATATTTTATATTGTGACACAAGTTGTGGGAAAGAGACAATTTTTTTTTTTTTTTTTTGCACAAAGTTGTCACTAAATGATATATTGCTCAAACATGCCATGGGAATATGTGAAATTACACCCCAAAATACATTCTGTTGCTTCTCCTGAGTACGGGGATACCACATATGTGAGACTTTTTGGGAGCCAACCGCGTACGGGACCCCGAAAACCAAGCACCGCCTTCAGGCTTTCTAAGGGCGTAAATTTATGATTTCACTCCTCACTGCCTATCACAGTTTCGAAGGCCATAAAATGCCCAGGTGGCACAAAACCCCCCCAAATGACCCTATTTTGGAAAGTAGACACCCCAAGCTATTTGCTGAGAGGTATAGTGAGTATTTTGCAGACCTCATTTTTTGTCACAAAGTTTTGAAATTTGAAAAAAGAAAAAATTTTTTTTTTCTTGTCTTTCTTCATTTTCAAAAACAAATGAGAGCTGCAAAATACTCACCATGCATCTCAGCAAATAGCTTGGGGTGTCTACTTTCCAAAATGGGGTCATTTGGGAGGGGGGTGTGCTATCTTGGCATTTTATGGCCTTCGAAACTGTGATAGATGGTGAGGAGTGAATCAAAAATTTACGCCCTTAGAAATCCTGAAGGTGGTGATTGGTTTTCGGGGCCCCGTACGCGGCTAGGCTCCCAAAAAGTCCCACACATGTGGTATCCCCATACTCAGGAGAAGCAGCAGAATGTATTTTAGGGTGTAATACCACATGGCATGTTTGATTCCACATATGCCCATGGCCTGTGTGAGCAATATATCATTTAGTGACAACTTTGTGCAAAAAAAAAAAAAGTTTGTCATTTTCCCGCAACTTGTGTCAAAATATAAAATATTCCATGGACTCAACATGCCTCTCAGTAAATAGCTTGGGGTGTCTACTTTCCAAAATGGGGTCATTTGGGGGGGGTCCTGTGCCATCTTGGCATTTTATGGCCTTCAAAACTGTGATAGGTAGTGAGGAATGAAATCAAAAATTTATGCCCTTAGGAATCCTGAAGGCAGTGCTTGGTTTTCGGGGGCCACGGCTAGGCTCTCAAAAAGTCCCACACATGTGGTATCCCCATACTCAGGAGAAGCAGCTAAATGTATTTTGGGGTGCAATTCCACATATGCCCATGGCCTGTGTGAGCAATATATCATTTAGTGACAACTTTTTGTAATTTTTTTTTTTGTCATTATTCAATCACTTGGGACAAAAAAAATAAATAATATTCAATGGGCTCAACATGCTTCTTAGCAATTTCCTTGTGGTGTCTACTTTCCAAAATGAGGTCATTGGGGGGGGGGGGTTGTCCTGCCCTGCCATGCCATTTTAGCACCTCAAGAAATGAGATAGGCAGTCATAAACTAAAAGCTTTGTAAATTCCAGAAAATGTACCCTAGTTTGTAGACGCTATAACTTTTGCGCAAACCAATAAATATATGCTTATTGACATTTTTTTTACCAAAGACATGTGGCCGAATACATTTTGGCCTAAATGTATGGCTAAAATTGAGTTTATTGGATTTTTTTAAAAACAAAAAGTAGAAAATATCATTTTTTTTCAAAATTTTCGGTCTTTTTCCGTATATAGCGCAAAAAATAAAAACCGCAGAGGTGATCAAATACCATCAAAAGAAAGCTCTATTTGTGGGAAGAAAAGGACGCAAATTTTGTTAGGGTACAGCATTGCATGACAGCAGTTAAAGCGACGCAGTGCCAAATTGTAAAAAGTGCTCTTGTCAGGAAGGGGGTAAATCCTTCCGGGGCTGAAGTGGTTAACAGTGCATGTTTCCCAGGATTTACATTTTGGTGGCCTCATTGGTGATAGAGTGTCTCCTGGCGATGTTGGGGATCCTGGCTTCTTCTGGCTGACATGGAAGATGTTTTTATGATTATGGCTATATTCTTCCGTATTGTTTGCTGTTTATTTGTGAGTAACATAGATTCTTGTATACTCGTATGTATATGTACATATGTTATGTAAAATGAGTTTGATTATATCGTAGAGATGTGAACTGATCTTTATATGACACCCCAGAAGAAGGAGCTATATGCTTCTGAAACACATTGGGTGGAGATTGGAGTGCATTATACAAGCTTGCATCTGTATATTATGAACTGTACATTTTTTTTTACGAATGAGTCGTATTACTGTTTACATTACACTATGTGTCTTTTAAGCAACTTGTGCTGTGCTGTATATTGCCTTTAAAGTCCCACATGGAGAATTAATTTGGTAATAAGTGTAGCCCAGAAGAACCCACCCTGGGGTAGATCCCCTATGTGACCAACACTTGGCACCCAACAAGGAGGGAACATGGAGGAGCTATCACCCGTCTACCCTACACGAACACGAGAATGAGAGAGGTGATAATCTTTGGCCAATTATACACGGTTAACTCTAACCTTATGATCTGTACGGGGCTTTTAAAATTTTGCCTAGACTGTTGTGCTACTATCATGTGACATAAAAAATTAGAACTACCACTTTTCTATTCTCTAGGACATCTGCTTTCAGAAAATATTAAATATTTTAAAGGTTTAATGTAATCTTCACACCTAAAATTATTTTTAAACCACTTCTGGACCGCCCACTTTATATATTTGTCATTAGTTTGATGTTATATACAGTGGTTATGGCAGCAGCTAGCTGCTATAACCCAAACATTTTTTTAAACAGTGAACGATCCTCTTTCACATAACAGTGGTCCCGGCGGTGGATTCGCCATGAGATAACTTTTATGGGCAGCGGGAGAGGTTCCCCCCCCTCCCACCACTTCCCGGGCATTTACTCCACATACCGTAGCTGTCGGTAGGGGCGAAAACGATCAAATCCTCAGGATCGATGGGCAGGATGGCCGGAGCGATGTCTGACGTCACTTCTGCATGACGGCCTTAAAGGGACAATTTTTTTTATTAGAAAATGTAAAATTAAAATATTAATATTATTTTTTGCTTTTAAATGTAAATATGAGATCTGAGGTCTTTTTGACCCCAGATCTTACAATAAAGAGGCCCTGTCATGCTTATTTATATTACAATGCCACATGCCGAGGTGCTAGGTGTAGTCCTAGACTCTGAACTCTCCTTCAAGCCACACTTCCAATCACTGTCCAAATCCTGCCGCCGCAACATCTCCAAAATACGCCCCTTTCTAACCAATGACACAACAAAGCTCTTAATTCACTCGCTGGTCATCTCTCACCTTGACTACTGCAACTCCCTTCTCATTGGCTTACCTCTACATAGTCTATCACCTCTTCAATCCATCATGAATGCTGCTGCCAGACTCATCCACCTTACCAATCGCTCTATGTCTGCTACCCCTCTCTGTCAATCCCTCCACTGGCTTCCGCTCGGCCAAAGAATTAAATTCAAAATTCTAACAACTACGTACAAAGCCATCCACAATTTCGCCCCCAGCTAAATCACTAGCCTAGTCTCTAAATACCAACCTACTCGTTCTCTTTGTTCCTCTCAAGACCTCCTGCTCTCTAGCTCCCTCGTCACTTCCTCCCATGCTTGCCTCCAGGACTTTTCCAAAGCCTCTCCAATCCTATGGAATGCCCTACCCCAATCTGTCCGCTTATCTCCTACTTTATTCGCTTTTAGACGATCCCTGAAAACCCTTCTCTTCAGAGAAGCCTACCCTACCCACACCTAACATAATGTATTTTCATTTTTTCCATCAGCTCATCCCCCACAGCTATTACCTTTTTGTTTCCACTTGACCCTCCCTTTTAGATTGTAAGCTCTAACGAGCAGGGCCCTCTGATCCCTCCTGTATTGTCTGCCCTCATGTTGTAAAGTGCTGCGCAAACTGTTGGTGCTATATAAATCCTGAATAATAAAAATAAATAACTAGAAAAGCTACAATTTCTGGGGAAATTGTGAAAAGTGTTCTTGCCTCTACAACTGGAGTGGGCGGAGTAACTGGGTGGGGTGGAGTTGCTTGAGTAACTGTGAAAAGTGTTAAAAAGCTTAATATTTTAAAAAGTATAAATAGTAGTAAAACAGTTGAAGTCCCATCATTAGCTGAAAGAGCTGAACATTTTTTTCAAAAATGATTTTGTTTTTGTATTCAAAAATGTTTTTTTTTTTTTCAAAAATGATTTTTTTTTTCAAAAATGTTTTTTTTTTTTTTCAAAAATGTTTTTTTTTTTTTTCAAAAATGATTTTTTTTTCAAAAATGATTTATTTATTTTTTTTAATGATTTTTTTCTTTTAAATTTGATTTTTTTTTTCAAAAATGATTTTTTTTTTTTTTCAAAAATGATTTTTTTTTTTCAAAAAAAATGTCAGAAAAAGGCCTGGTCCTTAAAGAGGATGTAAACCCTGATTGGTTTTACTTCCTCTTTGTTTCCCTGAAAAGTAAAAGCATAATGGGCTGGTATGCATCGCATAATGGGCTATGTATGTGCCACTTGCCATCAAAAAACGAAGCCTGGGATGTTCCCGCTGGAGGCCACATCTATCGTCACCCCCTCTTCCTTCCGGGGCCGTGGACTCTGGCTCTGTGACTGGCCGAAGTCGTGTGACGTCACGGGCCCTTTAGAAATGTGCCCTTTCTTCAGTCTGCATGCGCCAACGACGTCGGCACAAGCGTATATGGTACATATCTTACCTGTAGGTAAAACTGGTGTGACTAGGTTTACAACCACTTAAACTGGTTAAATATGTAAACAAGAACTATTGCAAAAATGTCACTGGCAGCAAAAGGGTTGATAGAAGAAACAAAATACATAAATATGTTACGTGAACTGAAATTTGATGTAAGAAAATGGTAATACATTTAAAATGATGAACCCATATTTAGAAAATAATTGCGACGAGGATGGGATTCGAACCCACGCGTGCAGAGCACAATGGATTAGCAGTCCATCGCCTTAACCACTCGGCCACCTCGTCATCTACAAACATGCCATTCCTCACTACACTCTATGCTATTCCGCACTAAACCCCAATGCAAGCACAAAAGTAAACGCTGCGAGGCTCCAGTGTTCGTTATATTTATTGTTCGCACAGCGGATCATGACAGCCCGACCAAATATGCGCCCCGAGTGATAGTCAGAGTGTACTGCCCGCTCTCCGCACTGTACATTCTATACAACGCACAACACAAGTCAGCAACAGCAGAGGATAGGCGGGTCCAGGAGTTTAGCCAATCCGGAAGGGGGAGAAGGCGTGGTGGGTGTGCAGGCGAGTGGCGGTTAAATTTGAAAATGTGCCTGGGTTGGTGACCGTCTTCTGCCGGGCCTGAGGAACGGGGCGCGCGGACAGGTAATCCAATGAGCGGCTTTATAACTGCACTTTGTGTCAGGAGGTCGGTGCTGGAGGTGAGGCGCAGTACGTTCTCCCGGCATGCTCCTTGGCAGCCTCTCTGGGACTTGTAGTTCCTCGGGGCCTGCAGGCTTCTGGTGTGTGAGGAGCTCCCTGTCCTGTGTTGTGGGTGGTCAGCCATGGGATCCCTCCTACATGATGATTTGTCTCTATAGTAACCTCTCCATTGTGTATGGTGGGAATACACGGAGACATTAGGAACTTTATTTTTCCCCATCTCATGTAAATTGAGGCCTACATGACACTTGTGGTCAGTTTGGGGTCACACTGTGTGCACTTACCTCAGGGATGAGCAGAGGTGAGTGCTCTGACACACAAGTCCTAGTCCCACCACATTGCTGTGTTCCTCTGCATTCCATATCTGTGTACTTTTATACGCCAAGTTCACATAATATTGCACCACATAGGAATGTGCACAAACGCTCTACAGCACCAATCTCACAGCAATCGGGGCCTATTCACATCACAATGCACATAAAAATATGCCTGCAGACTGTGTCTTATTCATGGGGTTTTTTTTTTTTTTTCTTCAGAGACACGTTTCCTCAGACCTTACTGCGCTTCTGTGAGTAACAAAAGGGAAAAGATAAGCGAAACCTCCATAGTGGAGTAAACAAAGTGAACAGCATTTATTAACCGCTTTCCGCCCACATACGGCGGCTGAGCGACTCTCCTGCACTGGATCACGCACCTAGTATGTGATCTTGGACTTCTGGGTAGGGGACGTATGCTGTGGCTGTCCTGTGATTGGACACTGCACAAGCCAATCTTTGGGTGCCGGTGTTCTGCCGAGAAAGTTCCGCTCGGCGGATTAGTTCCCCCCTCTACTGCGCATGCGCAGTAGAATCCGGCGGAAATAGCCGAAGCGGAACAGCTGAAAATCAGCTGTACACGGCGCCTGTAAGAGGGCCCCTCGCGGGCTTGCTTCGCTCGCCACGCTTCGGGCACGGCCTTGCTGCGCTCGGCACTTTTAGATTCCCCCTCTAGGTCCACTTGGATGGTGGGGAAGGAACCTGGACCCAGAGCGCAGGCGCCGTGTACAGCTGATCGAAGCGTTTGAGCTTCGGCTATCTCCGGCGGCCGACAGTAGTACGTACTGCGCAGGCGCAGCGCCTGCGCAGTACAGGGGGGGAACCTATCCGCCGAAGGAACTTATTCGGCAAGACACCGGCCAATGGTTGTCTGCCGGCACCCGCTGATCAGCTTGGAGAAACACAGAACAGGGCTATGCATATGTAAACAAGGCAGGGATGTGATGGATTTTCTTTTCTTGCAATGAGAAAAAATTCCATCAGATCCCTTCGACCCCATTCACACTGAGGCAGTTTTCAGGCATTTTAGGGCTAGAAATAGCCCCTTTAAAGTGCCTTAAAATTGCCTCCCATTCCATGCAATGGGAGCTTTCACACTCGGGCGGTTTCTTGCAGGATGTTCGGAATAGTCCTGCAAGCAGCATCTTTGGGGTGGGTTGGGAGTGCTGTATACAGTGCTCCCAAAATGCCCCTGCCCATTTCAATGAATGGGCAGCGCTTCTGAAGCACCTGAAAAGCGCTGCAACACGAGAGTTTTTAACCCCTTCTTTGTGATGAAAAGCAACACTAATGCAACGCTAGAACGAGCAGCGCTTTGCCGCGGCCTCTGTGTGAAAAGGGTTTTGGTAAAAACAGCACACATACACTGGAGATCAAAATTGGAGAACAATTTATGAACATTTTTTTTTCTGAAATAATGTAATCTTCATTGCTCAACATTCTGATGGAATCTTTGTTGTGGCTATAACATGTTAATAGAACAGTGTTTTTCAAAATGACCAAGGCACCTCAACAAAAAATCCTTTATTTTTTAGAAGTAGTACACAAAAACCACTGATTAGGCACCCATCTAACTCTTTGATTGCCCTAGATCAGGGCTATGCAATTAGCGGACCTCCAGCTGTTGCAGAACTACAAGTCCCATGAGGCATTGCAAGACTCTGACAGCCACAAGCATGACATCCAGAGGCAGAGGCATGATGGGACTTGTAGTTTTGCAACAGCTGGAGGTCCGCTAATTGCATATTCCTGCCCTAGATGTTTAAACCCTTCCCAGCCAGTGTCATCCGTACAGTGAATGTTTTTAACACTGATCACAATATTCAGCTCAAAGTGTCAGACTGTCCATCACAATATCGCAGTCCCGCTCTAAGTTGCTGTTTGCTGTGTGTGTATGTATGTGTATATATATATATATATATATATATATATATATATATATATATATATAGCAATTCACAGTGGGCATGTCTTTTTATGTGTTGTAATTTGAATGGGCCCTAAAAATAGGTGGTTGGGTTCGTTCTACTGTAACAAAAAATCCTGTATAAAATCTGTAATGAAAAAAGTCACAAACCTACACTTTGGTCCGACTGCCACAGTTTAAGAAGTCAAATCAAAGTCTGATTTCAAAGCAATTGTCAAGGCCTTGATCAGACGTACTACAAGGACTGCTGCTAGTCTGAAAAGCATTCCATGTCTGGATCACTTTTCAGAGAGACAATTGACAGGCAGCGAGGAAGCAATATATTGCCTCCAGCTGTTTTAATACCTTATTAAATGCTGCACTACTACGTTGCAATCATGTGCATTGCGCACAATCGTTGGGCAGTTGCATGACAGCCCAATAGATCTTTAGTTGTATTTGGTGGTGGCAGCATCTGCTGAAAGAAACATGCTGTTTAATTTATGCAGAGGCATGAGAGGCTGTGTCGCCATTCCAGCGGGTGGTCAGTTGGGGCGGTCAGTTTCCTCCCCCAGGGTGCACGTATTAAAGCGCTCCCAGTGAAGAAGAATTAAAGCTGGACTGCATGAATAAATGATTTTCAGATATTGGCTATGTAAAAATAAAATTCTTATAAGGATGGTTGCCCCATATGCGGATGCTGCTGGGGTAAAACTATTAAGGTGGCTTAACACTGCCCCATTGCGGCCCCCCTGCAATTTTTCCATAGATTTCTATGCGGTCCCATGGATTTGCTGCAGCTTTAGAAAGTGCACCAAAGATGCAGCATGTAGGAGTTTTGGTGCACTTTCTGAAACCGCAGGACCTCATAGATGTCCATGGGAAAGTGCAGCTAACCTGCATGAAAACTGCAGTGTGAAGCTGCCTTTAGTATCATTTGTGTAAGTGCAAAACTTCCAGCATAGAAGCTTAATCAAACACTGATCCATCTATGGAAAACAAAAATAGAAACCGCGCTGGTGTAAATAATAGTGCTATAAACAGCAGAAGGGCAACCAATAGTAAGACAAACTATATACTGTAACAATTTTATAACATATGTTGCCGTGCTAAAACAATAAGTGCTAAATTCAAAAGTCCACATCAAAGTAAAAAACATGGCAAAAATATAATATATGAACACATTAACGTCCACGTGTGTTTTAATAAAAAACAGGTGATATTAAACGAAGGCCGTGCTGATCCATTGCTGTAATTAACATGTGATCCATTTCAATTATAGAGAATGCACTCTTGCCAGACTAAAATGACCCCACTACAGAGTCTAGTTCGCCTGTTGTAAACACTTTCCTCAGGGAACAATCCAATTCATACCAATTGGCTTCAATATAGAGCGGTACGATTAATTGTTAATCAAGCTTGTGATTCTACCCCCCCCCCCCCCCTTTGTGATCTTAAAGAGGAACGGCAGTAATAAAAACATCTATCTATCTAGCTGAGTTTTTGGCTGCATCCATTTTAACTGTGATGTGCCTGTTCACTTCCTGGATTTACACAGAGGCACAACTGCAGCTCTCATTGGTCCTCTTGTGACTCATTCCCCCTCTCCCTTCCTGGCAAACTTTCACAAGAGTGAGGGAGAGCTGTGCATGATGTCATAAGCCTAGGCTTTTTCCCAGACCAGAAACAGGAAGTGGGATGTATAAGGTATTTACTGGCAGAAAAAAAAATGTTTTACTAGCCATAGTTAAAACAAGGGCAGAAGATTGGAAAGATGAGAAAATCACTGAAGTTCCTCTTTAACACAGCCTTTTCCCGATTCAGTGGAGATGGTTCTCTGCTCACTGCTGACAAAAAAAAAAAAAAAAAAAAAACCCCAGGCAGGCAGCCTGTCAAGTTTATCCCAACTGTGCTATAAAGAGAATCATTGTAACGCTTTTAGGGATGAAATTCGGTCTGTAAATGAGGTCAGTTTAACTACTTAAAGACTAGGCCTTTTTCTTTTTGCTTACAAGTTAAAATCCAGTATTTTTTGCTACAAAATTACTTGGTGTATGTGTCAATCTCTAATCTCCTCTTCCGACCAGCCACCGCAGTTGTAATGCGGCAGGTTGGCTCCCCTGGGCGAACCGACGTAACTGTACGTCTATTCGCCTTTTGACCACTAGGGGTCGCGTGCTTGCCGCTGGAGGCATGCACCAGCGAAGCCGGAGCCAATGCGCGTGTCGCCGGGCAGCCGCGATTGCTCCACAGAGACAGAACGGAGATCTGTCAATGTAAACTGACAGAAATCTGTGCTGTCAGGGGTGAGGAGAGCGATCTGTTATTCATACTAAGTATGAACAACGATCGCTCTCCTCACCAGTCAGTCTCCCCCCCCCCACAGTTAGAATCACTCCCTAGGGAACACGGTTAACCCCTTGAGCGCCCCCTACTGTTAACCTCTTCCCTGCCAGTGACATTTGCTCAGTAATCAGTGCATTTTCATAGCACTGATTGCTGTCTAAATGCCAATGGTCCCAAAAATGTGTCAAAAGTGTCCGATCTGTCCACCATAATGTCTAAGTCCTGACAAAAATTGCTGATCACCCCTATTACTAGTGTAAAAAAAAAAAAATTATTAAAAATGCCATAAATCTTTCCCCTATTTTGTAGACGCCCTAACTTTTGCGCAAAAAAAAAGAAAAGAAAAAAATTGGGGATATTTATTATAGCATAAAGTACAAAATATTGTCCTTTAAATCCTACTTCGGCTGTAGTGTGTGTGTGTGTGTGTGTGTGTGTGTGTGTGTGTGTGTGTGTGTGTGTGTGTGTGTGTGTGTGTATATGTATATTTTATAACAAATTATGAAACTTTTTCTTCTTTCTTCTGTTTAGCAAAAAATAAAAACCCAAATGGTGATTAAGGGGTGCACTGAATGGGTTTTTTGGTGCCGATATCGAAAATAAAAAATACACTAGGCAGAAAACCGATGCCCAAACTGACTGATACCGAAAATGGCTTTTTTTTTATATATTAAACAAAAAATTATTTGATATATAAAATTGTGTTCCTTATATTATTCAACTTAATCATTAATTTTATGAATAAAAGAATAGTACATTAATAATGTAATAAGTACTTTAATAAAAAGCAACCCACATAAATTGGACAGTGGACACAGAAGATAAAATCAAATAAAATACAAAATTATAATAAATTAATCTAACTACAGCATATCCTGCAGTGCAGACTGCAGCCAGTGCACATTGCACCATAACAACAAAATAACTTCAACTTAACATCAACTTAAATCAGAACTAGTAATTCAGTTCTCTCTCCCTAAGGTGTCAGTGGCTGCATGTGAGATAAAAATCTATGTAGCTGCGTGTTACATACATAGTCATACAGTAGACCGCACTGTGTTCCAGCCCCCGTGTATGAGTGGAGACTTCCCGGAACACAGACTAGGCTACAGCAGCGGTGCTCAGCCAATCACAGCAAGCAATGTAGACTAGTCTGTGTTTCTGTGGCTCTAGGATCCCTATACTGATCTGCTATGCCTGCTTAGACCCCCCTGAGTAAGGGCGGTCACAGGCTTTCTGGTAAGCCTTCATTCTCTCCGGTGGTGGGCAGCACTATTGAGTGGTCTATGGGACATTTCTTTGCACTTAATTTTTTTGGACTAATTTTTTATGTTAAAATAATTTTGGTCATTATTGCTTGGACTTTTTGAGCACATAATAATTTTTCTGATGAAAGTTTATTCACTGGTGATATATTGATTGCTTATAATAATTTTTAGATGTTTATTATTACTATTGTTCATTCACTCAGATTTATGTCCAGCGCTACACTGATTTATTTATACATTTGTTGCCTTATATCGGGGTTATAGTGTTTAGCAGCAGGACTCGCATCACGTTTTTCACTAATCATTTTTGTATTTTCACATTGTTTATTTACCTAGCGCAGTTCTTTTTTTATTTTTTTATTTTTAGTCACAGATACAGAACATACAGTTTTGCACATGCAGTGGGCTGACAGCTTAGGGAGAGACAATGACTGACATAGTTTGGCCCAACCACAAACTATGTATAACTAAGTAAGGCCAATTGTGCTGATAAAAAAACCGATATAGCTTCAGCGCGACTTGCAAAAGACTTCTGTAATAGAGGTCAGTGCAAGTTGCCTGAAAACTGTGAAGCGACTTCTCCCCTCTCTGGGCAGCCTGCCAAATCTGATAAAAAGAACCTGAAGGATACAATGTTTACACTTATGAATGAACTAAATTCTGTGTGTAGAAGAAGCTCTCAGTTTAACTAAGTAAAAAAAAATTTCTGCTTGAAAATCACTTAGAACCCCCAAACATTATATATATATATATATATTAGCAGAGACCCTAGGGAATGAAATAGCGGTTGTTGTAATATTTTATGTCACACGGTATTTGCGCAGCGGTCTTTCAAATGCAATTTAAAAAAAAAAAAAAAAAAAATACACTAATAAATTTAAAAAAAAAAAACTAAGCAGTAAAGTTAGCCCATTTTTTTTTTTTTTTTTTCATCCAGAAGTTTTGATTACCTGTTTTTGTGTATTTAATATTTAAGAGAGGTGTTTTTTTTTTTTTATCTAAATTCTACATACAAGTGAACTGATTGGAGGTTTGTTTTGTTTAATAAATGTTTAAATGTAAAAAAAATTCTGTATCACTGAAGGTTGCTTTCACACTGGAGCGGGCATGCGTTGACGGTAAAACGCTGCTAGTTTTAGCGGCTCTTTACCGTCATTTTAGCAGCGCTATTCGGCTGCTAGCAGGGCGCTTATAACCCAGCTAGCAGCTTAGGAAGGGGTTAAATGCGCCCCTGAAGCGCCACTGCCGAAACGCTTTGCAGGCGCTTTGGCAGCGGTGCACATTCATTTCAATGGGCAGGAGTGGTGGTATACACCGCTCCAAAGATGCTGCTTGCAGGACTTTTTTTTTTAACATTCTGCCAGCGCATCGCCTCAGTGTGAAAGCACTCGGGCTTTCACACTGAGACTGCAGGGGAGCCGTTTGACAGGCACTTTACAGGCGCTATTTTTAGCCCAAAAGCACCTGAAAAACGCCCCATTGTGAAAGGGGTCTAACTGTTAGATTTTATGAGATGAAGGTAAAAAAAAAAAATAGGCCTAATATATCGGCCCAAAAAAAATAGGCATCACATATCGGCCACCGCGATTTGTAAATATCGGCATCGGCCAGAGAAAAACCCATATCGGTCGACCTCTATAACTAAGTATAAAGAACAACTAACCATAACAGAAATATGGCAGAAGGCCGTTATTCTGTTTCACAGTTTCTGTAAATATAAGTTTAACGTATGCTAATGCTATAATAAAATTTTTATCTATTTTCAACTTGAGAACTATTAATTTTTTCCCTAAGTTTTCTCCCTAAGGTGTTAGCGGCTGCATGTGCGATAAAAGTGTATTTATGTAGCTGCGAGTTACATAATAGTCCTACAATAGACCGCACTGTGTTCTGGCCCCCGTGTATGAGCGGAGACTTCCCGGGAAAACAGACTAGTCTACAGCAGCGGTGCTTAGACAATCACAGCAAGCAATGTAGACTAGTCTGTGTTTCTGGAAGTCTCCGCCCATACACGAAACACTGTGCGGTATGGTGTATAGTACTCGAGTATGTAGACAGATACAGAACATACAGTTTTACATTTGCACAGGCAGCGGGCTGACCGCTTAGGGAGAGACAGTTTGGCCCAATAGCAACAAAAGCAACAAACTATGTATGTACAGTAGTAGTTCAAAAGCTGGAGTTCTCTCTTAAATTGAAGTGCAAAAAACTATAGAAGAACTACAATGAACAACCAACAAATGGCACAACTAGACAATTGGAACATACTAGGTAGTCCGTCATACTATGTTGTATGTTCAAATTGTCCTATGGCACAGTCCAATACCAATGAATTTACTGTGTTCAACATGGTAAATTAATTGGTCTATGCAACGGATTTGTAAATCTATTTCAGTAAAAGTGTCAAATTTCGCTTTAAGAACAAAAGTTGTTCAGCTTTCTCACAAGAGAGACGGTTTCTCTTCTCATTAAGAATATGAGACGCTAGACTGAATAGTCTCTCTCACTCTCTGTACTGGTGCTTGGGGCAGATACAGTCAGGTCCATAAACATTGGGCCATCGACACAATTCTAATCTAATTCTATACACCACCACAATGGATTTGAAATGAAATGAACAAGATGTGCTTTAACTGCAGACTTTCAGCTTTAATTTGAGGGTATTTACATCCAAATCAGGTGAACGGTGTAGGATTACAACAGTTTTTGTATACATGCCTCCCACTTTTTAAGGGACCAAAAGTAATGGGACAGATTAACCGATTGCCGACCGCCTCATGCAGATATACTGCGGCAGAAGGGCTCGTACAGGCAAAACCACGTACCTGTACGTTGCACTTTAAGAGGCGGCCAGCGGGTGCGCGCGCGCCGCCGGCGGCGCACTCGATCGCCACGGGGATACCCGCGATCGCCTCACGGGGAGGAAGAACGGGGGGATGCTGATGTAAATAGCATCTCCCCGTTCTGCCTAGTGACAGTGTCACTCGATCTCTGCTCCCTGTCATTGGAGCAGAGATCAGTGACGTTGCACACCCAGCCCATCCCCCTGACAGTTAGAAACAGGCCCCTAGGACACACTTAACCCCCCACACTGCCACCTAGAGGTTAACTCCTTCACTGCCAGTGTCATTTACACAGGAATCGGTGCATTTTTATAGCACTGATTGCTGTATAAATGACTGGTCCCAAAAACGTGTCAAAAATGTCCGATGTGTCCGCCATAATGTAGCAGTCATGATAAAAAAACGCTGATTGCCGCCATTTAAAAAAAAAAATTATGAAAATGCCATAAAACTATCCCCTATTTTGTAAACGCTATAACTTTTGCGCAAACCGATCAATAATCGCTTATTGCGTTTTTTTTGTTTTGGTTTTTTTTTTATTTATTTTTTTACCAAAAATATGTAGAATACATATCGACCTAAACTGAGGAAAAAAGTTGTTTTTTTTTTTTTTTTTTTTTTTTTTTTTTTTTATATATTTTTGGGGGATATTTATTATAGCAAAAAGTAAAAAATAATGCTTTTTTTTTTTTTTTTTTTTTTTCAAAATTGTCGCTTTATTTTTGTTTATAGCGCAAAAAATAAAAACCCCAGAGGCGATCAAATACCACCAAAAGAAATTGCAATACAATACAAATACAATATCGGTCTATGATCTGTACACTCTGTCTATGATGTCCTGTATCTGATGTGTTCCTGATTTTTAAAATAAAGAAACTTGGATTATTACTTCCTGGAGTGCGGCTGTCCAGATCTTCTCGTTTGCACACCACCAAAAGAAGGCTCTATTTGTGGGAAAAAAAGGACGTCAATTTTGTTAGGGAGCCACGTCGCACGACCGCGCAATTGTCAGTTAAAGCGACGCAGTGCCGAATCGCAAAAAGTGCTCTGGTCAGGAAGGGGGTAAATTCTTCCAGGGCTGAAGTGGTTAACAATCATCCATCAAACTTTCACTTTTAAATACTTTGACTGCAAAGGATTTGCAACTATTACAGCCTGAAGTCTGGAACGCATAGACCTCACCAGACGCTGGGTTTCATCCCTGGTGATGCTCTGCCAGGCCTCTACTGCAACTATCTGCAGTTCCTGCTTGTTCTTGGGGCATTTCCCTTCAGTTTTGTCTTTAGCAAATGAAATGCATGCTCAATTGGATTCAGGTCAGTTGATTGACTTGGCCATTGCATAACATTCCACTTCTTTCCCTTAAAAAAACTCTTTGGTTGCTTTTGCAGTATGCTTTGGGTCATTGTCCATCTGCACTTTGAAGCACCATCCAATGAGTTCTGAAGCATTTTGCTGAATATGAGCAGATATTGCCTGAAACACTTCAGAATTCATCCTACTGCTTTTGTCAGCAGTCACATCATCGATAAATACAGCCATACATGCCCACGCCATGACACTGCCACCACCATGCTTCACTGATGAAGTGGTATGCTTTGGATCATGAGCAGTTCCTTTCCTTCTCCATACTCTTCTCTTCCCATTACTCTGGTACAAGTTGATCTTGGTCTCAACTGTAAATAGGATGTTCCAGAACTGTGAAGGCTTTTTTAGATGTTTGGCAAACTCTCTAATCTGGCCTTCCTGTTTTTGAGGCTCGCCAACGCTTTACATCTTGTGGTGAACCCTCTGTATTCACTCTGGTGAAGTCATCTCTTGATTGTTGACTTTGACACACATACACTTACCTCCTGGAGAGTGTTCTTGATCTGACCAACTTTTGTGAAGGGTGTTTCTTTCACCAGAGAAAGAATTCTTTGGTCATCCACCACAGTTGTTTTCTGTGGCCTTCCGGGTCTTTTGGTGTTGCTGAGCTCACCGGTGCGTTCTTTCTTTTTAAGGATGTTCCAAACAGTTGATTTGGCCACACCTAATGTTTTTGTTATCTCTCTGATGGGTTTGTTTTGTTTTTTCAGCCTAATGATGGCTTGCTTCACTGATAGTGACAGCTCTTTGGATCTCATATTGAGAGTTGACAGCAACAGATTCCAAATGCAAATAGCACACTTGAAATGAATAAGAGAAATTGGGGAAATGTTGCTACCCTGTATGGCCCTAATTTGGTTAAAGAAAATTATAAAATATTTAGGCTAAGCTCCCAAGCCTGACTTGTAATGCATATATTAACGGTGTGTGTGTCTCAAAAATAAAGGTAATAGTGTAAGAGAGGTAACACCTTTTTATAAATACTCACTAACTGTGTGAGTCAAATCTTTAGAGTGAATGAGTGTTAAGGGGGTAATAGGTGAGAGAGGTTAGGATGCAGATCCACTAACAAAGTAATGGGATGCACACCCACCCTCACCCATCCAACCCAAAACTAGATTTACACCTACATAAAACAATCCAAACCGTAAATAAACCTAAAAAAAAAAATGTGAATAATCTAAAAATACAGAGCTTTCCAGCCCTGATGTGAACACTATTAAACACTTAATAACCAGCCTATAGCCAAATGACGGCTACAGGGCGGTTTGTTACTCTGGGAGGGTGTCCAGGGACGTCCTCCCGGAGAATCGTTCCCGCGCGCCCACTGGAGCGCGCACACGGGAACATCCGTGCTCGTCGGGTTCACGGGACCCGGCGCTACACGGATCGCGGTAAAGGGCCAATGACAGCGGCCCTTTACCACGTGATCGCTCCGTCCAATGACGGAGCGATCACAAATATCAACAAAAGAACTCAAACAGGGTCATGACAAGTTCACTGCTCTCCTCTCCTCACCGATGCAGCAGGAGAGGAGAGCAGATCGTGTGCTAACTGTGAGTTGTGACATTCTAGCAGTGCCCCAATAGTGCCATAACAGTTCTATCTGTCACCTGTGCCACCTCTGTGCCCGTTAGTGCCACCTGTGCCCGTCAGTACTCATCTGCGCCTTTGCAGTCCCACAAGTGCCGCCTGTGCCCATCAGTGCTACCTGGGCCACTGCAGTGCCACATCTGTGCCCACTAGCACCAGTGCCACCTGTGCCCACCAGTTCCACAGTGCTCTGCAGTGCAGCCTCATCAGCCACCAGTATGGCAAAAAAATATTTTACTACCGAGGAGGCCTACCAGTGTCTAAGCATGACCGATGAGAGCAGCGGGGAGCTCTCTGGGTCTCAGTCCGATTCAGATTCGACCTGTGATAAGCAGCGGTTCTGATACAGAATCTGAAGAGGAATGTGTGCCCGTGAAAAGAAGGCGTTCTGGCGTGGAGCAGCAGCCTACTACCAGCAGCGCAGGGCCGTCCACCTGGAGAGCAGGGCCGTCCACCTCGAGAGCAGAGCCACTACAACAAAGGCCAGGCACCAGTAGGGTGTCATCTCAGCCCCAAAGGGATAGGGGCAATGCCAGCCTTCCCTATGCCCTTCAAAACCTCCTGTGGCTTCCCCCTAATTCCGGAGCAGCAAATATCCCCCCTTTCTCCGCCCAGCCAGGTGTCCAAGTGAACACCGATGATTTTGCCATGATTGATTTTTTCCATTTGGTTTTCACTGAAGACTTACTATCGTCCATTGTGGCCCAGTGCAACCTCTACGCACAGCAGCACATAGTAAGCAACCCTGGCTCTAGTTACGCCCATCCCTTTGAGTGGGGAGAACTAACCGTAGAGGAATTCAAAATTTTCTTAGGCCTAACTGTTACTATGGGACTCACAAAAAAAAACAATTGTACTCCTATTGGTCTACCAAACCCATCCACCACATGCCACTCTTCTCATCCCTTATGCCAAGATCCAGATACCTAATGATCATGCGGTTCCTTCACTATAATGACAACACCCAGTGCCCTCCCCGAAATGACCCAGCTTTTGACAAACTTTAAAATTCGGCCACTCCTAAATTATTTCTCTAAAAAATTTCCCCAGTTATACACCCCCGAACAGAATATTTCCGTGGATGAGTCCCTTGTAAAATTCTCCGGCAGGCTCGGCATCAAACAGTTCATCCCCAGCAAAAGGGCCTGATATGGGGTAAAAATGTACAAACTTTGCGACCGAGCCACTGGGTACATCTACGCCTTCCGGGTGTACGAAGGGAGGGACTCCCAACTTCATCCCCCTGAATGCCCAGAGTACATTGGAGCCAGCGGAAGAGTGGTCTGGGATCTTGTCTATCCACTGCTTGGAAAGGGATACCATCTTTATGTGGATAATTTTTATACCAGCTTGCCCCTCTTCCGCAATCTTCACCGGAGAGACACCCCAGCATGTGGTACAGTAAGAGCCAATAGAAAGGGCTTCCCGCAAAAACTGGTCAATGAAAGGCTACGCCGAGGGGAGACGGCATCTTTGCGGAACCAGGAGTTATTGGCTGCCAAGTGGAAGGACAGACGAAACGTCCACATGCTGACGACAATCCATAATGACACCTACGTGGAAGTCCCAAGAAGAAACGGCCCAGTCCAGAAACCAGCTTGCATTTACGATTATAATCTGTTTATGGGGGGAGTGGACTTCAACGACCAGATGATTGAACCCTACCTTCCCACAAGAAAATCCCGCCACTGGTATAAAAAAGTGTCCATTTATTTTTTCAGTTTGGCCATGTATAACACTTATGTTATTTACCAAAAATCCACAGAGAACCCCGTATCCTATCTCCACTACCAAGAAGAAGTTATTTCTGCCCTTTTGTACCCTGAAAGCCCACCAGAAACTATTCGCCCTGATTCCGTGAGCAGACTCCACGAGCGCCACTTTCCTGACAAAATCCCCCCCCCCCCGTGAAACAGGCCGCAGACGTCAAAAGAAACCACGTATTATTGTCCCGATTGTCCTTCCCAACCAGGCCTCTGTATAGTTGGATGTTTCTGCCGTTACCATACTTCTCTACATTATTAGGGAAGTATGGTAAACGTAATTCTAATTTCCTGTCATTTTCCTCCACACCCCTTATGCCACTGCACTGAAATGTACATACCTCTGCCTTCTCCGGAACCGACCCTGGCCTGTTATACGACCAAGCTTCTGCCTTCTCCGGAACTGACCCTGGCCTGTTAGACGACCACGCTTCTGCCCAACGTTAAACTGTACCTACCTCTGCCTGCTCTGGAACTGACCCTGGACTGTTATATGACCACGCTTCTGCCGAACGCTATACTGTACCTACCTCTGCCTGCTCTGGAACTGACACTGGACTGTTTGACCACGTTTTTTGCCTGCCTCTTGGATTGATCTTTTACCCTGCTGTGCTAGTGGGAACACAGGGGTCTCACATATGTGAGGGGCTCCAGAAATGTTTTTCTGGATGAAGAAAACTGATTTTTTTTTTAGTTTTCTCATTACCGGATTAGGGTCTGGAGACTCGGAGGCTTCAAAGAGATTTGGGTGGAAGAAGCCTCTACCCCTGTCCCCATTCTTTCATGGCCTGCTACTTGGATCGTGTTCCTGCTTACTACCAGGACCAATGTTTTGGCACTGCTGGCAACGTCTCTACTTGCACTGACCCTGGACTGTATATGGACAGTATCCCTGCCTGTACTGACTATGGACAATATTGCTGCCTGGACAACTCCATTCACTGTCGCTGACCACGTCCCTGCCTGCTGCCTGGATCAGGGCTCTCCTCCTGCGGACAATTGCACTACTAAAATCACAGGTAATCTTTTGTTTACCCTTTACTCAGCAGAATGTATTTTAGGGTGTAATTCTTTTTTTCTTTTTACATGCTGTGTTAGAAATATGAAGGGCCTTCAAAAATGTGAAAAATTGTAAGGAAATTGAATGTGTAATTTATGTCCCTAGAACACCTGATGGTGCTTCTTGGATGTTGGGCCTCTATGTGGCCAGGCTGCGTAAAAGTCTCACACATGTGGTATCGCCATACTCAGGAGTAGCAGAATACATTTTGGGGTGTCATTTTTGCTATGTACATGCTATGTGTTGGAAATATCTTATAAATGGACAACTTTGTGTAAAAAAAAAAAAAAAAAAATGCGTTTTTCTTTTTTTTCCACATTTTTCCAAAAACTTCTGGAAAAAAAATGAACCGTTCCAAAGACTCATTATGCCTCAAGATTATACGTTGGGGTGTTTGCTTTCCAAAATGGGGTCACTTTGTGGGCGTTTCCATTGTCCTGGTGCTCCAGGGCCTTCAAAAGTGTAATAGGTGGTTGAGAGATTAGATGTGTAATTTATGCTCCTAGAACGCCTGAAGTTGCTACTTCAATGTTGGGACTGTATGTGGCCAGGCTGTGTAAAAGTCTCACACATGTGGTATCGCCATACTCAGGAGGGTAGTAGCAGAATACATTTTGGGGTGTCATTTGTGGTCTGTACATGCCATGTATGGTGACTTGGTGCTCCCCCAATGGGGTCCCCACTCACCGAATGTAGTTACCCTGCAGAGGTAATAGGCATAGAGGGGGTAACTGCATTCGATGAGTGGGGAGCACCAAGTCACCATACCTGCTATGCACCGAAGTCACCTGATTCTTTGGAATTTTGGATCACATTTCTTTGTTCACATATAGTCTTTGTTTTCAAGTTTGTCCAAGGACTTGGACCACAATTGGACACTTACTTATAGTATGCAACTGTTGTGGACTCTTTTTGCACATCAAATGAGGGTGTGCACATATTAATAGTGTTCACATCAGGGCTGGAAAGCTCTGTATTTTTAGATTATTCACATTTTTTTTATGTTTATTTACGGTTTGGATTGTTTTATGTAGGTGTAAATCTAGTTTTGGGTTGGATGGGTGAGGGTGGGTGTGCATCCCGTTACTAAGCTTTCTCACCTATTACCCCCTTAACACTCATTCACTCTAAAGATTTGACTCACACACTTGGTGAGTATTTATTAAGGTGTTACCTCTCTTACACTATTTATTTATTTACCTTTTTTATTTTTGAGACACACACTCCGCTAATATATGCATTATAAGTCAGGCTTGGGAGCTTAGCCTAATATTTATAATTTTCTTTAACCAAATTAGGGCCGTACAGGGTAGCTCCATTTCCCCAATTTCTCATATTCACCTTTGTAAGTTCCCTTGGGAACCTATTAGGGGAGGCTGCAACCTATTTTCATAAGCGCGGATGTTATTATATAATTTACGCTTGAAATGAACTCTGGACTTTTATCTGCTGCTTGTAAATGGGATAATGAGGGAATAACACACCTGGCCATGGAACAGCTGTGCAGCCAATTGTCCCATTACTTTTGGTCCCTTTAAAAAGTGGGAGGCACATATACAAATTGTTGTAATTCCTACACCGTTCACCTGATTTGCATGTAAATAACCCTAAAATTAAAGCTGAAAGTCTGCAGTTAAAGCACATCTTGTTTGTTTCATTTCAAATCCATTGTGTGTGGTGTATAGAGCCAAAAAGATTAGAATTGTGTCGATGTCCCAATATTTATGGACCTGACTGTAAATATCTGCGTGCAAGCAAAGGAAAACATTTGTTGATGCGCCAGTACTCAAGGGGATTGTCGCTTCTGGCAATGGGGCTGTTCAGCTAAATAAATGTCCAGCTGTTGGGTAGCTGCACTGCTATGGACCGGGGTGCATTCATGTAAAATTTCTTTAAACATATCAGATCTGGAGGGAGCGTGTTCCTCTTCACTTGTATGCAACCGTTTCTTCTCATTTTCCTCTGTGCTTCTCCTCGAAACTCCTTCGCCAGATGCTTCCACCACCTCCCATTTTTGCCTGTATCATTTCCCGTGCACGCTGCTTTTTCTCCACATTAACATAATGCTCTTTAAATCGAGGATCTAGAACTGTTGCAATGCAGTACAGTGGGTTGGACTCTGTGTCTAGAAACTGGTTGGTAACGGCCTCTGGTAGAGTGGTTTTAGACGTTTTTACGCCATGGTCTGTTTCTATCTCTTTTCCTAGCAGACGCTTCAGTGCTGCAATCAAGGGAATAACTTCAGCAATGGAAGCATTAGTTGAGCGTATTTCTTTTGTTAAAGTGGAGTTCCACCCACTTTTACAACTCTTCAGCATCCCTCACTAAACTGTGCACTGTAAACAAATTGGATTTTTAAAAATTCTTTTTTTTTTTTTTTTCTCAGCACCTACTGTATATCTGCTGTATTCATTTTTTCACTTCCTCCTCCCTGGCCCATCATTTCCTGTTTGCAGTGCCTTCTGGGAAGGGGCGGCAACTTCCTCTGACACTGCCGTTGCTATGGAAACCTGACCTGAAACCTATTGCACTGCACTGAGCATGTGCGAGATCTGCAAGGATGAGAACCGGGAAGAAATACAGTCTGGCTTCAGATGCCCACACTTAAGATGGCCACGGCCTGC